>CM053034.1:139468907-139858907 GCA_028564925.1 Lithobates sylvaticus
TCAGTGCCACGTATTAGTGCCACGTATTAGTGCCACGTATTAGTGCCATCTGTCATCAGTGCCATCTGTCAGTGTCACATGTCATCAGTGCCCCGTATTAGTGCCATCTGTCATCAGTGTCACGTGTCATCAGTGCCCCATACTAGTGCCATCTGTCACCAGTGCCACATCAGTGTCACATGTCATCAGTGCCACGTATCAGTGCCACCTGTCATCAGTGCCACGTCAGTGTCACGTGTCATTGTCCTGGTGCTCCAGGGCCTTCAAAAGTGTAATAGGTAGTCAACAAGTTAGATGTGTAATTTATGCTCCTAGAACACGTGATGGCGCTCCCTGCATGTTGGGCCTCTCTATGTGGCCAGGCTGTGTAAAAGTCCCACACATGTGGTATCATAATACTCAGGAGGAGTAGCAGAATTTATTTTGGGGTGTCATTTGTGGTATACACATTCCATGTGAGAGAAATAACCTATTACAATGACAATTTTGTGAAAAAAAATAAAAAATAAAAAAATAATTAATTTTGCAAAGAATTGTGGGAAAAAAATGACAACATCAAAAAGCTCACCATGCCTCTTACTAAATACCTTGGAATGTCTACTTTCAAAAAAGGGGTCATTTGGGGGTATTTGTACTTTCCTGGCTTGTTCGGGTCACAAGAAATGAGATCGGCCACCAGTACATCAGATGTGATCAATTTTGTATAATTCTCCATAGGCGATGCTTTAAAAACCTTTACAGGTTACCAGTTTAGGGTTACACAGTAGGTCTGGTGCTTGAATTATTGCTCTCATTATGATATTCGCAGCGATACCTCACATGTGTGGTGTGATCACCATTTACATATAAGTTTATATTTACGTTTACATATACAAATTGGTCGATCATTCAACACTGTAACCAAATAAACTTTATAGGAAGAAAGAGCTTATTTTTGGTAGTATCTAATTGCCACTACTATATAAAGTGAAAAAACATTGAAAATGTTGAAAAAAAAGAAAAGTTTCCCTTAGTTTCAACAGGGCCAGATTAAGAACATCATGGGCCTGGTGCTGAGGATTTTGGTGGGGCCTTTTATAAACAATAAATAAATAAATAAAAATGCAAACACTTTTTTGTTATAACAAATTAAATTAAAGAGAGAGAGAGGGAGGATGGGAGAGAGAGAGGGGATGAAAGAGGTGTTAGGGGGTAAGGGAAAGAGAGAGAAAGGGGGGATGAGAGAAAGAGGATGCACATGAGCATGCGTGGGAATAACATCAATGCAGCCCAGCCAAGGCAAGTGACCGAAGGCACAGAACCCAGAAGGAAGACCGGGTGAAGATGGAAGCGCCTGGGCCGGATTGATCACAGCACAGCACTGGAGGGCTCAGTCTGACAATTTAAGTGTACCCTAGATTGCTAATATGCTGTGCATACTTGTACATTATGGCATAACCTACCTAAGGGCCTCTAAAAAATATTAATGTTAGAAAAGTTTACTACCGCTTTAATATCATTGGAACCCAGGAGCCTCTCTTGGGGCCCCCTACTGACCCGCATAGTTGCCAACATTTCAAAAATATTTTCAGGGACACTTTTTTTACAAGTGGTATATTTAGAGTAGCTGACATCCCCTATGTTCATCTATACATCACAATAGTAATTACAAAATTAAATAAGTACTAATAATGGGGCAGAACAAATATGAGGACTGAGATTTCCTTTAGTTGAACTAACAAAAGTGTGCCCATTATAGAGCTGGTAACATTGAGGATATTCAGTATAATTTTAAAGAACTGTTTTTGTGGGTAAGAGGCATAGGGGAGGAGAATGGATGGTATTAAAGTGGGAAGTATGTGCAGGTGAGGGAGAGGCATGTGGAGGGTCTAACAGTGGGCACTATGTACATGAGAGGAGTGCGGAGGGTATGACAGAAGGCACTATGTACAGGAGAGGAGTGTGAAGAGTATGACAGTGGGCAGTATGCACAGCAGAGGAGTGTGGAGGGTATGACAGTGAGCAGTATGTACAGGAGAGGAGTGTGTAGGATATGACAGCGGGCGCTATGTATAGGAGAGAAGTGTGGAGGGTATGACAGTGAGCAGTATGTACAGGAGAGGAGTATGGAGGGTACGACAGTGGGCACTATGTACAGGAGAGGAGTGTGTAGGATATGACAGCGGGCGCTATGTATAGGAGAGAAGTGTGGAGGGTATGACAGTGAGCAGTATGTACAGGAGAGAAGTGTGGAGAGTATGACAGTGGGCCCTATGTATAGGAGAGGAGGATGAAGGAATCTGGGAAGGAAAAATGTAAAGGTTTGTGGAAGGATGTTTAGGGACTGTGTAGTGGTTAAGTGGGCCATACATGGATTGAAATTACACCAATTAAGCAGAGACCAGCTATAGTCGATCTATGTATGGGCTACCTGGTTTTACACAAGTCAACCTATTAACTGACTTGAGTACAACCAGCCTGTCAGGTTTTCCCCAAAACAATCAGTGCTGCCAGCTATAGTTAGCAACACTGATCATTGTATTCACTGGCAGAACACAATAACACTGCAGGAGTGATTCCTCCATTCACAGGTCAGCAGGTGAGAGGGTGTGTGGGGACAGGCTGGGGAGAGATACTAGTCAGTGGCTGGGTAGGCACTGGCTAGTATCAGAGCCAGATACACAGCACACAGGTTACATATGCCACGATCGTTAGAGCGAGAACAATAATTCTAGCCTTAGACCTCCTCTGTAACTCTAAACATGTAACCTGTAAAAAAATTGAAAGCATCACTTAGTACACAAAAAAAATCATGCTAACTTTAGTGTTTTTTTTTTTTTATGAATTGAAAAATTGCTGCGCAGATATCGTGTAACATAAAAAGTTGCAAAGATCACAATTTTATTCCATAGGGTGTCTGCTAAAACAATATATATATAATGCTTGAGGCTTCTTAGTAATTTTATATCAAAAAAAAAAAATGATGATTTTTACATGTAGGAGAGAAGTCTCAGAATTGGCCTATGTGGCAAGGGGTTAATTACCATAAGTAATATACAAATAATTATTATAAGCACTGTGAGTTCATCCTCTCAGTCTGCTGCAAAGTGTGTCAGCTTGTATTTAAACTGGCCGCTTTGTATGTAGCTTCTGACAGGCTGCGCAAGCAGCCCTGTATCTCCGGAACCATAAACGATAGCAGCCCCAGTGCTGGAGTAGGTCTTTAGCTACCTACCCCCAAATGTAGGGTCTCTGTGACTCCTGATCGCTGAGCTACAACCCTCAAAGTCGATCTTTTTTTTTTTTTTTTTTTGGGGCAAATGGGCCTATCTTGAGAAAGGGGCCTGGAGCTGCAGCTCCAATAGCCTTTATGTTAATCCGGCCCTGAGTTTCAGTTATAAAAATTTGTAAATAAATAATTTATTTTCATAAATTTAGGCCAAGGTGTAATTTGATCATTTTTTTTTGAAAAAAAAAAGCAATTAGTATCCGCCTATCACGGATGCCCTGTCATTCTCATCTCATGGACGAGGATGAGAGGGCGTCCGTGATAGGCCGAAGATCGGCACAGGTAGGCTGTAATGGGGACACGGCGGGGGGGGGGTCTGTACAGGGGACAGGCAGCTGCAGATGGGCATTGCTGGCCCTCTTTTCCACTTACAGTAGCTGCTGCATTTTGTACCCTCGGCTTATACACGGGTCAATGCAGGTTTCCCATTTTTTTGTGGTGAATTAGGGGTCTCGGCTTATACTCGGGACGGCCTATAGTCGAGTATATACGGTAGTCTGTGTGAAAGTTATAGTGTCTACAGACTATGGTATATATATATTCTTTTTATAATTAAATTTTTTTATTCATTTCCAAGCAATACAAAAGAAAAAAAAGATTGAGCAAATACAAAAAGCACGTAGTACAAGTATTCACTTACATGTCTTTGAAACATGGGCAAAGTTATCAAAAGCCCTCTATAGACAAACATATAGGACACATAGGAATCTTAGTAAAGATAACGTCTAGATCAGCCCCCCTATTCCCCACGCCATCAACACAGGTGCAGAACAACAGGGGGAAGCAGACCCAAACAGTACACGTTTCATCAATGTCCATATATCTGAAAATACCTATAGTGGAAAGAGGACTTGCATGGTATCAGTGCTCCATTAAATAACCTCAAACGCTGTAGAACAGCAAAGAGTCGTAAGAAGACATAAAACATAAAAAAAAATCAACAAGAACAGAAACAGAAAACGGGGTGGAAATCCCACAATCGGTGGTGTGGAGTAGGGTGAGGTCAATGATAGAGATCATACGGGTACAGTACCCAATCTGTGAGAATCATGCATCTAACCGGACCAAATGTCCTTGAATTTGTCGTATTGGTCCTTGGTTGTATATATCCAGCGTTCCGCCTCCATAGTAGCATCCACCTCCTTCTTCCAGTCTAGAAGGGAGGGGCAGGTGGATTGTTTCCAGAACCTGGGGATCAGGGATTTGGCAGCATTGAGCAAATGAGGTGTAACACTCTGTCTGTATAGCCTTAGGGAGGATGGCGCCCAGTGGAAAAAAAAGTGTAATGGAGAGTACTCTATGGGTTATAGCGCTGTCTTTGTAATCCACAGGGTTATGGCCTCCCAAAAGGTCCTAATCTTGGGGCAGGACCACCAGAGGTGAAGAAACGTGCCCCTCTGGCTACATCCCCTCCAATACCTAGCATCCGCTGTCTAAAACATTTATACTAATCGGGATGGTGTTCTATACCATCTGGAGATAAATTTATATGAGGATTCCTGGGTTTGAGAGCTGACCGATGAGGAATGGGTAAGTTTAAATATTCTTTGAACCTGGGGGGGGGGCGTAAACTCCTGACCCAATTCCCTCTCCCATTTCCTAATATAATACAGAACCCCCATGTTCTGTAAACCCAGCACTAAGCGGTACATTTGAGCCAGTAAGTGAGCAGGTCCTGGGAAATTCACACACAGGGATTCAAAGACAGTAAGGGTATCTAGGGATTGCAAAGGAGGTTGCAGTTTGTGGAGGAAGCTAGCCATCTGGAGATATCTCCAGGCTGCAAATGGAAGAACTCCAAAAGATGACAGAAGCGTGGGAACCAGGAAAATTCCCCCAGGGGAGCCAGGAGGGACGTCTGGGGGTATATTCCCCCATCCTGGTCGGTCCCAGATAGCTAGGGTTGATCGTGTCAAGGAGGAAGTCCAGTCAGATAAGCCCCTGGAATCAGCGAGAATCCATGGGGCCCCCGTTAGATTCCTACCCACCAGGATCTTCTCCAGTGGAACCCAGAGCTTGTTTGTAGAGTCATGATGCCAGTTCAGGATTCATACAAGTGACATGGCTTTATAATAGAGGGCCATGTCCGGGAGACCGACTCCACCATCCGGTTTAGATCTGCGTAAAAGATCATAGGCCAGTCTGGGATGTTTATCCTGCCAAACGAACGCCCAACGCAATCTTTTAAAAAAAAAATGTGGGAGAGAAATCGGTACAGTATGTAGAAGGTAAATCTTAAGGGCGCTAACCCTTCGGAACCAGGTAAGCGGTAGACTACTAGACATGTGCATTGGTTTTCACCCGAATGCATTTTCGTCCGAATTTTGGGTATTTTCGTTATCGTTTTAACAAACGATAACGAACGTGCTGAATCCATAAGCCGAAAGATCCGACATAAACAAATTGATTTATTTTCGTTTTCGTTGCAACAGTTCGATATAGATAGGAGATTTGACATGACGCTGACAATAGTGATCTGTGTCCATCGAACCAGTGGTCGAATGTGCCTAACCTTAGCTCTATTAGTTCAAGATTATTCTACATAGAGAGAAAAGATTTGACATAGAGAGAAAAGATTCGACATTATAGAGACAATAGCAAAAAAGGTTGCATGTGCCTAACCTAACTCTATTAGTCCAAGATTATTTGACATAGAGAAAAAAGATTCGACATGAAGATTCGACGAAGCAGTCGCTGCAAGCGGACATTTATGGTCAAATGCGCTGTCCATAGGCTATAGAAGAATTCTAATGTTGGTTGACTAGTAATAATAATTAATAAATATAATTATTACTAGTGTCATACAACATTAGAATTCTACTATAGCTTGCAAACAGAGCATTCGACCGGAAATGTACGATTGTGTCGTCGTACAGTTTAGCTGCTCCGTCTAATCTTCTTGGAACATTCGACAGACTGCATAAGCCTTCGATGACAGATTCAACCTTAATTATTTCAGATTTTTGGATGAATGCATTTTTTAACGAAACAAAATAAATGAAAATGAATTTCGGGAGTAACTAAATAAATGTATTTTTCTGATGAAAACGAAATTCCGAAACTAAATATTTAATTGTGCACATGTCTATAGACTACTCCAAGTTTTGAGGTCTTTTACAATCCCTTTCAGTAATAAAAATTGTTGGATCGGAGGAGATGTGAGTCCCTAAGTACAGTATGGAATCTTTACGCCATATAAAAGGGCTGCTGTAAAGGAGGAAGCCATAGCAGGGGGGACATGAATAGGCAGGAGTTCCGATTTACCAAAATTAATTTAGAAGTTTGAAAGATGCCCAAACTTCTGTATCTCAGTCATCAATACTGGTAGGGCAATATGGGGATTCGAGAGGTAGAATAGCAAATCGTCCACATACGCAGAGAGCCTATGTTCCGTCAAGCTGATATGCATCCCAGAAACATCCGCGTTGCCTCAGACCGTGCGCAAAAAGGGTTCTAGTACCAGGGTGAACAACAGCGGGGAAAGCAAACACCCCTGCCTAGTTCCATTGTGTATAAGGGGCTCGGAAAGTACCCCATTAACTTTTACCTAGGCTGTAGGGTCACAATACAAAGAGGATACCCAACCCATCATAAGGTCTCCTAACCCCATCTCGTGTAATATTGTCAGCATATAGACCCAATTGACCCTGTCAAAGGCTTTCTCTGCGTCCATCGAGACAACCACACATGGTCCTTGATCATTGTGCCCAATGAAGAATATGCAATGCCCTAATTGTATTGTCTCTCGCTTCTCCGTCCGCCATGAAACCCGTATGGTCGTGATGGACCAAAGCTGTTACACCTGATGGAGGGAACGTAGCAATAGTTTAACATGCTTGATGGCCTGAAAAGAAAGAGGATTTACCCGACAAAGTGTCCAAGGTATGGCCAAGCATAACATTGAAATCCCCTCCCAACACTAACAATCCCTCCCTAAAGTCCTTCAGCCTCCTGAGAGTCGTAGAAATAAAAGGAACTGTGCGATAATTGGGGGTGTAGAAATTAGCAAAGGTGTAAAAAACAGCCATCTATCGACCCTTTAATAAACCGGAAAATGACCTTCAGGATCAGCCAGCACGGACCCCAAAGAGAAAAGACATGACTTCCTTATGGCAATCGAGACCCCTCTAGCCTTAGGTACTGGCGAGCGGCTATGGTACCATTGGTTAAACATAGTTGGAAGCAAAAGAGGGGTGGATTTGGCAGTAAAGTGCGTCTCCTGTACAAAAATTATGTCTGGGGCCAGCTGGCGCAATCCTTGCCAAAGTTGACCTATTTTCTGGGGGCCACAAAGCCCTCGGACATTATAAGACAATAACTTTAAGTCACTGGCCATAGCTGGGATATAAAGTAATCCCCGAAATTAAAAACATTAGCACTGCTCACACCATTGAAATGAATATCCCTCTTTTATTGCGCACCACACCACTTCCCCGAAAAATAACAAAAAAGAAAAAGACAATCACAAGGATCATAAAAAGAAATAAAAAAATTCTGCCATATCTCAAAATGAGGGGCAGACCTAAAAGAGGGGAGGTAGACTGGGTGGGGAATGAAGAACCACCCCCCCAGGGCTAGCCCCCTGACTGCAAATGTGCAGACTGCGAGACCCCGGTTTAAGGGGTCTACTTATTGGGAAGGAAATGACTGATCGCATAAATGAGGCCTATAAGACATCCTGGGGATGACATACACAATCCTTCCAGCGGTCGAAAGCTTCCAAGGGGTAGGGGTCATGGACGGCAACTCACATATCAAAGGCCATGGTAGAAATTCAGGAAGATGAGGCCCCAGCCGCACTCTGGCTACACTGGCATTGACGATTTCTCCTGCGAGGTCTAGAAGATGCCATCTCTCAGGACACTGCGGCAAAGGTATTGAATGATTTAATTTCCAGCCCAGTTGGTGGGAGATCTAATGTTTCCACAAAATGTTGTAAGTCATCTTTGGTACGCAGGACTGAAATTTTTCCATTACAGGAGGCTGTCACACTGAAAGGGAATCCTCATCGATAAAGAACATTTACAGAGCGCAGGGTCTCCAATAGAGGGCATACAGTCCTGCATTGCATTAGGGTGTGTCTGGACAAATCAGGAAACAACCTGTGGAACGGCCTTCATAATCGCCTCTTTTAGGGTATATTTGAGAAACTTGCATATAAAATCTCACAGCTTATCAGTACCTTGAGGTATTCTCTTCAATGGAATCAGGGGCAGCGTCTCCCAAAATTTGTCAAAAGAGACCCTGTACTGTGGGGAGCAGATCAGTAGCATGCGTGGCCTCAGGCAGACTGCGGATGCGGATGTTCTGACGCTGATCTCTATTCTCATAATTGTCCAACTGCTCCATCAAGGCATTAAGAACATCCCCATGACGTTTAGATGTATTCTGGATTGCAGTCATTGTGTGCATAACATAACTAACTAGTCTTCTAGGACAGGGATATGCAATTAGCGGACCTCCAGCTGTTGCAAAACTACAAGTCCCATCATGCCTTTCCCTCTGGGTATCATGCTTGTGTCTGTCAGAGTCTTGCTATGCCTCCTGGAACTTGTAGTTCTGCAACAGCTGGAGGTCTGCTAATTGCATATCCCCGCTCTAGGGCTGCCAGTCTGTTACCCAGTGCCGCAGTATCTTGCCGCAGGTTAGACCATACCCCCATGGTATATATATTTAAAATATATCACCCTTGATGTTCTGACTACCTATCTCATTTTTTGGGGCCCGTAAATGCCAGGACAGTGCAAACACCCTCAAAATGACCATTTTATGGAAAGTAGACACTCCAAGATATTTGTAAAGAGTATAAAGAGTTTTTTTTACATAGTTACATGGTTAGGCAGGTTGAAAAAAGAGCAAATGTTGTGGAGTAACAGCGCTGTCTAAGAAAAAAATAATAATAATTCTCTTTTGTCATATAAGTGACTAATGTGAAAAATTATTATGAATATTTAGAAAATAAAAAATAAAATAAAATAAATATCTGCTGCAACCTAATGTGAGATACACACAAGAAACAGAACAAAGCAAATTGGCTGCGCTGACAAAATAATAAAACAAAAAAATTTTGATTAGAATAAAAATTAATTAGCCTACCCACATCGTGATGTGTCAGAATAAATCTATTTACATAATCCGTGTATGACTAAAAAGAAAATTTTAAACTAACTCAATCTGAACTGAGTCCACCACTCTTACCCACCACTCAGTATTAAGTGAAAAAACAATTAATATATGTGACAAACACAAATTGTATATCACAGTGGATTGAAATCTGGTAGGATGTCATAGAGAACAACAGAGGTCCAAATCACAAAATGTATATCACAGTGAATTAAAATCTGGTAGGGTGTCATAGAGAACCGCAGAGGTTCAAATCAGGGAAAATAACGTTTGCACAGAGAAAATCAGTTCATGCAAGAATAAATCCACCACAAAGTTCAGATTATGTTATTGGTGATTTCCCGTTTGGGACGTCTGGCACACACTGGATAAAGGGTGAAATAGCCAAAGTAAGGAATCCTCCACCAAGTGATAAAAGTAGCCGCTTACCAGCTAGTCTGGTCTCTGTGTTACGAGAGACCAGATCGGCGTATGGCATGTACCCCTGCCTGGGTCTTTATCCGGATTCCTCAAGGACACAATCGTCTGGTTGTTCTAAGGGAACTGATCTTTTATCTGGGGTCACTTGGTTCTCAATCAGTGGGGGTTAATTCCCATGTAAAAGAAAGAGACACCATAGCGCAATACAGTTTTACCCTTTATTTTAAAATAAGCTAAAAAGTAGTACACTCACACATTAAAATAAAATATCAGAGCGGTTTTAAATTGTCGAGCCGGCCGGCTCTCTTACTTTGCTACCCGTCGCTTCCTGGAATAGACGGGAGAAAAGAGGTGACGTCAGCACGCCGCTCACCCTACGCCGTTTCGTCAAAATGTGACGTCTTCCTGGGGCTGAAAAAAGACCATTTAATTCAAGCAATAAAAGAAAAAAGAGGAATGAGAAAAACCCCAGCAAAGTATAATTCAAAAGGCAATCGGATATTCCCTGGATCAACTTTACCTATAAATGTTAATACCCAATTATATTATGTACATTTAGGAAAGAATCCAGGCCTTTTTTAAAGCAATCTACTGAGCTGGCCAGAACCAGCCCTTGAGAGATTCTATTCCAGGGCCAATCCTAGGCGGGTGCTCGGGGTGCAGTGCACCTGGGTGCCAGAGAGGTGGGGGCGCTGAAGCGCCAGAGTGCTCCCCTCCCTCCTCCTCTTGTCCGTGTCCAGAGGCAGCTCTCTCTGCCGATCACCGCCGATGCCACTGTGTTTCCTGATAAAGCCCCTCCCCCTCCCTCCTCCTGTCAGAGGAGAAGAGCAGCTGGGGATGAGATCGGAGGTGGAGCAGCTGGTCTCTGTGTAGAGAGAGACCAGCCGCGCAGGAACGCCGCTGGTGGGGCAGACCTTGCCTGACACATGTTCCCCTCCTCTTCTCTATATCGCTCACTCCTGCCTGCTGTGAACTGTTCTCCACCCGAGCAGTGTGGCTGCACACTGTCCTCTCCTCTCCTGGTGCCGCCCTAATATAGGGGGGGTCTGTCCTGGGGGGTCTGTACTAATGGGGGGGTGGTTTGTCCTGGGGAAGTCTGTACTAATGGAGGGGGTCTGTACTAATGGAGGGGGGGTCTGTCCTGGAGGGTCTGTATTAATGGAGGGGGATCTGTACTAATGGAGGGGGGTCTGTACTAATGGAGGGGATCTGTACTAATGGAGGGGGGGTCTGTACTAATGGAGGGGGTCTGTACTAATGTAGGGGGGTCTGTCCTGGGGGTTCTGTATTAATAGAGGGGGATCTGTACTAATGGAGGGGGGTCTGTACTAATGGAGGGGGATCTGTACTAATGGAGGGGGTCTGTACTAATGTAGGGGGGTCTGTCCTGGGGGGTCTGTACTAATGGGGGGGTCTGTCCTGTGGGGTCTGTACTAATGGAGGAGGGGTCTGTCCTGGGGGTCTGTACTACTAGAGGGGGGTCTGTACTAATGTAGAGGGGTCTGTCCTGGGAGGTCTGTACTAATGGAGGGTCTGTCCTGTGGGGTCTGTACTAATGGAGGGGGGTCTGTCCTGGAGGTCTGTACTAATGGAGGGGGGTCTGTCCTGGGGGGTCTGTACTAATGGAGGGGGGTCTGTACTAATGGAGGGGGGTCTGTACTAATGGGGGGGTCTGTACTAATGGAGGGGGGTCTGTACTAATGGTGGTGGGGTCTGTACTAATGGGGGGTCTGTACTAATGGAGGGGGGGTCTGTCCTGGGGGTCTGTACTAATGGAGGGGGGTCTGTTCTGGGGGTCTATACCAATGGAGGAGGGGTCTGTACTAATGGAGGGGGGTCTGTACTAATGGAAGGGGGTCTGTGCTGGGGGTCTGTACTAATGGAGGGGGAAGGAGCTGCGCTAAATATTGAAATCTCACCAAAAATGGTGTATGTACTGTCTCACACAAAAAGAATATAAGTGAAAAATAGCCTGTGTGGCTAGTGCTTTTCTCATATGTGCATATACAACAGGAAACTCTATGAAGACAGCCTCTGTTGGTATAACTTGTGAAAAAATAAACACCCGGCTGGGCTGTTCGAATTTCGTAGGAAATATACATATATCACAAGAAACTCTATAAAAACATCCTCTGTTAGTATAGCTAGTGATTATAGAAAAGAAAACACCCGGCTGGGCTGTTCAAATTTCGTAGAAAATATCAGATACAATGCCAGACTGAGTCTGTGTCGGGACTGATATATTCTTGTGTGTATAGATAAAGTTTTTTTTAAAAAAGGGATTGTATATACAATATAGGTGTAAACAAATTTGTGAAATTAGTAAACGACCTACAGAGCATTTAGTGACATACTATAATATAATATGCAATATAGGTGTAAAAAATTAGTGAAAATTAGTAAACACCCTACAGAGCATTTAGTGACATATTATAACAGTTCAACCTATTGGGTGTAAAGTAAGTGCAAACTATATAACATGAGATATAGTCAGTGAACCTTGGTGACAAAAATACAGAAAAAAAACAATAATCTTTCAAACAATAAACACCCTACTGGGCTTCCAGTGTTACACCAGTGACGGAATATGTGTGTAATCCTCGGAGTATGGATTGAAACAATCCCTATAGGATTATATTATAGCTATTTCACCGAGAATAAATGGTTAGTTGTATATATATACCCTGCTGAGCTTATAGCTGGAAAGAGCCTATAGCTGGAAAGAGTTTACAAACAATAAAAATGAAATTTTAGATAAAAGTGCATATTGCAATGCACAATGCAACAAATAAGTCCCGTGATGTAAACAGTCTCTATGGCAACTCCAGATATTTTTGGATAGACGTGACTTGTATAACACCAAGGAAAAGTGTGAAGACCTCCACCATAGGGCAAACTTGTCTCCTTACCGGAACTGAATGGTCCCTTTTTTAGGGGGACCGTTCAAGCAGGTGGCTCTCAACCCTAGCCAGGGGTGGACTGTGGGGAACGTCCGATGGCTCATCCAAAGTGACTTCCAACCCAGGATCCTTCTCGGATGTCAGCTCAGGATCAATCTCAATAGCCAAATTTAAGTTGGAACCAAGGGGAATCAAAGAGAGCTCGCATAGTGTAAAATCCAAGGGTAATTTATTTAATAAAAGAAAAGTGAACACTTACAGTGTAGCGATCTAAAAAAGGCATAAAGCGAGCCGGCCGGTCTCGCAAATACAGCCCGTGGTAACGGGATCACGTCGTGCTGCGGTGGCGTCAGGACGTAGCTCCTCCTCCCTACGCGTTTCGTCATCAAAGGACGTCGTCACGGGGCACGGGCTGCGTCATGACGCACCGCATTAAATACAATAACAAATCAACCAAGCCTCGATGTGACGACGTCCTTTGATGACGAAACGCGTAGGGAGGAGGAGCTACGTCCTGACGCCACCGCAGCACGACGTGATCCCGTTACCACGGGCTGTATTTGCGAGACCGGCCGGCTCGCTTTATGCCTTTTTTAGATCGCTACACTGTAAGTGTTCACTTTTCTTTTATTAAATAAATTACCCTTGGATTTTACACTATGCGAGCTCTCTTTGATTCCCCTTGGTTCCAACTTAAATTTGGCTATTGAGATTGATCCCGAGCTGACATCCGAGAAGGATCCTGGGTTGGAAGTCACTTTGGATGAGCCATCGGACGTTCCCCACAGTCCACCCCTGGCTAGGGTTGAGAGCCACCTGCTTGAACGGTCCCCCTAAAAAAGGGACCATT
This sequence comes from Lithobates sylvaticus, assembly GCA_028564925.1. Classification (NCBI taxonomy): domain Eukaryota; kingdom Metazoa; phylum Chordata; class Amphibia; order Anura; family Ranidae; genus Lithobates; species Lithobates sylvaticus. The sequence continues at coordinate 139,482,469 of CM053034.1, forward strand.
CAGTTCCGGTAAGGAGACAAGTTTGCCCTATGGTGGAGGTCTTCACACTTTTCCTTGGTGTTATACAAGTCACGTCTATCCAAAAATATCTGGAGTTGCCATAGAGACTGTTTACATCACGGGACTTATTTGTTGCATTGTGCATTGCAATATGCACTTTTATCTAAAATTTCATTTTTATTGTTTGTAAACTCTTTCCAGCTATAGGCTCTTTCCAGCTATAAGCTCAGCAGGGTATATATATACAACTAATCATTTATTCTCGGTGAAATAGCTATAATATAATCCTATAGGGATTGTTTCAATCCATACTCCGAGGATTACACACATATTCCGTCACTGGTGTAACACTGGAAGCCCAGTAGGGTGTTTATTGTTTGAAAGATTATTGTTTTTTTTCTGTATTTTTGTCACCAAGGTTCACTGACTATATCTCATGTTATATAGTTTGCACTTACTTTACACCCAATAGGTTGAACTGTTATAATATGTCACTAAATGCTCTGTAGGGTGTTTACTAATTTTCACTAATTTTTTACACCTATATTGCATATTATATTATAGTATGTCACTAAATGCTCTGTAGGTCGTTTACTAATTTCACAAATTTGTTTACACCTATATTGTATATACAATCCCTTTTTTTAAAAAACTTTATCTATACACACAAGAATATATCAGTCCCGACACAGACTCAGTCTGGCATTGTATCTGATATTTTCTACGAAATTTGAACAGCCCAGCCGGGTGTTTTCTTTTCTATAATCACTAGCTATACTAACAGAGGATGTTTTTATAGAGTTTCTTGTGATATATGTATATTTCCTACGAAATTCGAACAGCCCAGCCGGGTGTTTATTTTTTCACAAGTTATACCAACAGAGGCTGTCTTCATAGAGTTTCCTGTTGTATATGCACATATGAGAAAAGCACTAGCCACACAGGCTATTTTTCACTTATATTCTTTTTGTGTGAGACAGTACATACACCATTTTTGGTGAGATTTCAATATTTAGCGCAGCTCCTTTCCACACGCAATTCTGATTTATGTAGTATAACATTTTGAGCAGCAGCTTTACATACCCGGATAGCGCAACTTTTTTCCCATACATACTAATAGAGGGGGGTTTGGCCTGAGGGTATGTACTAATGGAGGAGGGGTCTGTACTAAGGTGGATCTGTCCTGGGGGGTCTGTACTAATGGGGGGGGGTGTACTAATGGGGGGTCTGTCCTGGGGGGTGTGTACTAATGTAGGGGGGCTGTACTAATGTAGGGGGTCTGTACTAATATAGGGTGGTTTGCCCTGGGGGGGGGGGGGGTCTGTACTAATGAAGGGAGGTGGTTTGTCCTGGGGGGATCTGTATTAATGGAAGGGGGTGGTTTGTCCTAGAGGGGGTCTGTACTAATGGAGGGGGGTCTGTACTAATGGAGGGGGGGTTTCCTGGGGGGTCTGTACTAATAGAGGGGGTGGTTTGTCCTGGGGGGGTCTATACTGATGGAAGGGGGTCTGTACTGAGGAAGGTCTGTACTGAGGGAGGGGTTTATACTTAGTGCGGGTTCTGCACTGATAGAGGGGGGTCTATATTTAGTGGAGGGGGGTCTGTACTGAGGGGCGACTATAGTTGGAGGAAGGGGGGGGTGACCCCAACCCTAGTGATGCCACTGTAGGCTCTTCTTTCCCCCTCCCTCTCCTCCTCGTGCGCTGCTGTACTAGTGAGCGGCGCTTGCCAGCACTGCCGCCCACTATGTTTCTTCCAGCACCTTCATATCAGCAGGGAAGAAATAGAAAAGAAAAAGGGGCAGAGAAGAGGATTGTGGGACATATAGTCCAGAGGACTGGCAGCCCCACTGTAACATGGAAACTGCAGCCCACACAGCATGCTCGGCTGAATGGGAGAGAGAGACTGAGACAGGAGCCCGGGAAAGCTTTCAGGAAAGTACACCCAGGACTCCAGAGGGAGAGGACAGTGCTGAGAGAACACCATCAGAGAGAGAATCCCGCTGCCCTGCGCCACCAGAGGGAAAGCCACACAGCCTAGCGCCATCCCTGGTGGAGAAAGGAATGGAGTCATTGCAGGAATACAGATCTGGGTGCTACCCAGCAGAGTCGCCATGGGAAATTCAGCGTGAGTTGACTCCTGATCAGAGGAACCGTTGCTGTATCACTGGGTCAGGTGAGAGGGCTGATCGGCCATTATCTACTAACGTCCATAGGAACTGCAGTCTCTGACCATCTCCTGTACTATGTCTGCAGTCTTTGATCATCTCCTGTACCATTTCTGCAGTCTCTGCTATCTCATGTACCATGTCTGCAGTCTCTGACCATCTCCTGTACTATGTCTGCAGTCTCTAATCATCTTCTGTACTATTGTAAAGTGATTTTAAATGAATAAAACAGTAGCACTAATAATGACAGTGTCTGTGAATAAACTAAATATTTAACCTGTGTAAACAATACTGAAAAATATGTATAAACAGTGCTAAAAAAACAACAACACAATTAATCACGTATATACATAAAGTGAAAAATTAAAGTGAAGTGTGATTATATATTTTTTGCAGGTGTCCAAAAAAGGAAAACAAATCCAAACAAAAGTCCATAAACTGTTACTTGTAGTGATAATGTTTCAAAAAGTGACAGAAAAGTGAATGAAAAAATCCTGAAGCAAATACATTTTTGAAGTGTCTTTAAACAAAGTTCTTGAAGTGACTTGAAAAAATATATCTTCCACCACACCACCTGTGTTCAGTGCTACCGCACCCTAAGGAAACGCACTCACCAGCAGTATATGCCTTGCACTCTCATGCTCGGCCAACTCGCTTAATAGCTCCACATGGGTCACAGATGGATCCAGACAGAATGTTAGATAGTTGCACTCCACATATAAGGAAAAAAGAGATGCTTGCAATAGTGAAGTAGAGTAAACCATTTATTTCAACAGCACACAAAATTCCTCAACCATTGTACTCACATCCTTCATATAAAAATAAGGCACTTCAGCATAATCTTTTGACAGGCAGAGGAAGAGGCAGGCCCTTCCGCAGGGGTAGGGCAGGAGCAGCAGGCTTGAGCCAAAGTGGGAAGTTGCAGAAGGTGCGTTCGATTATGTCAAAGGACGCACCAGACTTGGTTGAGTGGCTCACTCAGCCTTACTCTTCTGCACCCTCATCCTCTCTATCTGCACCCTCTTCACTCTCTGCTGTGTGCACCCCCAAAGACACTACCACCAACACCACCACCACCATATACCCTCCGATTGAGTCACAGGAATTATTTTCCGATCCATTACAAGACATTTCCGATGTGCAGCCATTCTTGGCATTGGATCAGGAAGAGGAGGTAGCAACTAGCGCCACTCAGCAGTCTGACGACAGTACCCAGATCAGCCCAAGGAGGTTGCTGTTGCTGCCTACTCCGAGATCTCTAATTATAGTGGTGGGGAAGGTGACGTCGATGATGACGTATCTAGGGACGTCACGTGGGTGCCCACAAGAGAGGAAGAGGAGGGGAGTTCAGAGGGAGAGATGGACCAGCAGATAGGGAGGAGAAGCAGGCGGAACTTACATTGCACAGGAGGGACAAACCGGAATGCAAATGCTATCAGTGGTGTACCCCAAGGTTCAGTGCTGGGACCCTTACTTTTTAATATCTTTATAAATGATATTTGGTCTGGGATCAAAAGTAAAATTTCTGTCAATGCAGATGACACCAAGCTATGCAGTGGAATAACGTCCTTATAGGAGGTCTCCAATTTACAAGCTGACATCAATGCTCTGTCTAATTGGGCGACTATGTGGCAGATGAGGTTTAATGTTGATAAATGTAAAGTTATGCACTTGGGGGCTAAGAATATGCATGCATCATACATGCTAGGGGGAGTACAACTGGGGGAATCCGTAGTGGAGAAGGATCTGGGGGCTTTGGTAGATCATAAGATCAATAATAACATGCAATGTCAAGCTGCGGTTTCCAAAGCAAGCAAAGTTCTTTCTTATATTAGGAGAGGTATGGACTCCAGAGAGAGAGAGAGATATAATTTTGCCCCTGTTCAAATCATTAGTAAGACCTCATCTGGAATATGCACACTAGCGGAACTACCGCCATAGCAGCACATGCAGCCGCTATGGGGCCCGCAGCCCAGTGGGGCCCTTGAGGACAGGCGCCGCGGGTGGCTCCGGGGGTCCGCGGGCGGCACCGCGGGTGGCTCCGGCGGGTCCGCGGGTGGCTCCGGGGGTCCGCGGGTGGCTCCGGGGGTCCGCGGGTGGCTCCGGGGGCCCGCGGGTGGCTCCGGCGGATCCGCGGGTGAAAGCGGGCAGGTCCGTGGACGTGAGCGGTCTGGCCAATCAGGGATCTGGGGCGGGGGGAGCAGAGAGATGACATCATCTCTCACCGCCTGGTGCCCGCCCTGCATCCCTGCAGTGAAGTTCCCCCTTCACTGTGCAGTCAGCCGGAAAGCAGAGAGATGACATTATCTCTCTGCTGCCTGACTGCTAACCTGCTGCAAGTGACAATCCGTAACGGTGTGGCAAGTGACAACCCATAATGTGTGGCAGGCGACGTGGCAAGTGACAACCCGTAATGTGTGGCAGGCGACGTGGCAAGTGACAACCCGTAATGTGTGGCAGGTGACGTGGCAAGTGACAACCCGTAATGTGTGGCAGGCGACGTGGCAAGTGACAACCCGTAATGTGTGGCAGGCGACGTGGCAAGTGACAACCCATAATGTGTGGCAGGTGACGTGGCAAGTGACAACCCCGTAATGTGTGGCAGGCGACGTGGCAAGTGACAACCCGTAATGTGTGGCAGGTGACGTGGCAAGTGACAACCCGTAATGTGTGGCAGGCGACGTGGCAAGTGACAACCCGCAATGTGTGGCAGACGACGTGGCAAGTGACAACCCATAATGTGTGGCAGGTGACGTGGCAAGTGACAACCCGTAATGTGTGGCAGGCGACGTGGCAAGTGACAACCCGTAATGTGTGGCAGGCGACGTGGCAAGTGACAACCCGTAATGTGTGGCAGGCGACGTGGCAAGTGACAACCCATAATGTGTGGCAGGCGACGTGGCAAGTGACAACCCGTAATGTGTGGCAAGTGACGTGGCAAGTGACAACCCGTAATGTGTGGCAGGCGACGTGGCAAGTGACAATCTGTGACATGACAATCTGTAATGTGGCAGGTGACGTGGCAAGTGACAACCCGGGACGTGGCAAGGGACAATCCATAATGTGTGGCAGGTGACGTGGCAAGTGACAATCCGTGATGTGGTAAGTGGACAATCCGCAACATGTGGCAGGTGACATTCCGCAACATGTGACAAGTGACAATCTGCATCTGGTGGCAGGCAACGTGGCAAGTGGACAATCCGCAATGTGTGGCAGGTGATGTGGCAAGTGACAATCCGTAATGTGTGGCAAATGACGACCCAGGACGTGGCAAGTGACAATCCATAATGTGTGGCAGGTGACGTGGCAAGTGACAACCCAGGACATAGCAAGTGACAATCCGTAATGTGTGGCAGGTGACGTGGCAAGTGAAAATCCGTGACATGGCAAGTGACAATTTGTAATGTGTGGCAAGTGACGTGGCAAGTGACAACCCGGGACGTGGCAAGTGACCATCAGTAATGTGTGGCAGGTGACATGGCAAGTGACAATCCATTATGTGTGGCAGGTGACATTCTGCAACGTGTGACAATTGACAATCTGCATCTGGTGGCCGGCGATGGTGGCAAGTGGCACACGCTCTGGGCTCCCACTGATTCTGCATTATGGTGAGTTGAACTATTTCATTTTATATAACAGAACAGAAATTGGTTAGAAGGCATGGAGATCAGCAATGTGTGTCCTTCAGGGGCTGCATACAGTATACTGCATACTTTGTTGTTCAAAATTAATATAAGCTGTTGCCTGGGTATTGTGCCACATGAGTGTGGAAATCTGTTGTTCAGTGGCATTAGTTCATTTTTTTCGTGGGGGGGCTATTTGCAGGGGCGGGGGCCCATTCAACATTTTGCTATGGGGCCCTATGATTTCTAGTTACGCCCCTGAATATGCAGTTCAGTTTTGGGAAACCAGTTCTCAAAAAGGATATCGGGGAACTGGAGAAAGTGCAGAGAAGGGCAACCAAACTGATAAGAGGCATGAAGGAGCTCAGCTATGAGGAAAGATTAGAGGAACTGAATTTATTCACTCTTGAGAAGAGGAGAATAAGGGGGGATATGATCAACATGTACAAATATATAAGGGGTCCATATAGTGAACTTGGTGTTGAGTTATTCACTTTACGGTCAACACAGAGGACAAGGGGGCACTCCTTACGTCTAGAGGAAAAGAGATTTCATCTCCAAATACGGAAAGGTTTCTTCCCAGTGAGAGCTGTGAAAATATGGAATAGACTCTCTCCAGAGGTTGTTCTGGCTAACTCAGTAGATTGCTTTAAGAAAGGCCTGGATACTTTCCTAAATGTACATAATATAACTGGGAACTGACATTTATAGGTAAAGTTGATCCGGGGAAAATCCGATTGCCTCTAGGGGGATCAGGAAGGGATTTTTTTCCCCTGCTGTAGCAGATTGGAGCATGCTCTTTTGTTTTTTTTTTGCCTTCCTCTGGATCAACTGTGGGTATAATATGGGGTTTATTGGATTGTACGATATATTTTATTTTTATTTATTATTTCTTTTTTTTATGGTTGAACTGGATGGACTTGTGTCTTTTTTCGGCCTAGCTAACTATGTAACTATGTAACTATCAGGAGCGAGCCATCAACCATGTACGGTCACATCTGGCACTCCCAGAACGCCGGCACATGGCTCCGCAGTGTGGGCTTTTTTTAACATGTCCGCTGCTGACAATAGTGTTGCCATCTGCAGCCTTTGCAGTCAACGCATAAGTTGCGGTAAGCCCAACACTCACCTAGGGACGACCGCCTTAAGAAGGCACATGAACTGCCATCACCGAGCCCAGTGGGAGCAACGCCGTCAGAACCCACAAAGCCACACTCCAGGCTCTCACCGTCCAGCCTCTTCTACTTCTCCTTCTCCTCTCTCCTCAGAATTGTCCTCCACTCCACCTTCCATCATGCCGTCCTCATGGTTTTCTGGAAAAAGGCAGGCTTCTGTGGGCCAAATGTTCGAGCGTAAAAAAAAATGATGACGCCGGATAACCCTTTTGCCCAATGGTTGACCGCTGGCTTGTCAGAACTGATAGCCCGCCAACTACTGGTGGACTCGGAGGCCTTTCGAAAATTTGTGGCCATTGGAACACCACAATGGAAGGTCCCAGGAAGGAAGTATTTCTCACAGAAGGGCATCCCATAGCTATATGGCCATGTTCAGCGGCAAGTGAATGTATCTCTGGCACATAGTGTCGGTGCCAAGATACATCTGACCACAGAAACGTGGTCTAGCAAACACGGGCAGGGAAGGTATATAACTTTTACTGCCCACTGGGTGAACCTTCTGACGGCCGTCAAGCATGTAACCCGTGACACCTGTGTAGATTTGGTTTTACCGCCATGGCTTGCATGCAGGCCTGCCTCTTCTTCTCCTCCTACTACTCCATCCTCCCTCTCCTCCTCGGCTGACTCCTCCTTTTCCGCTGCTACCGTCTCTTCCGCTGCGCCGCCCAAGTTTCCCAGAACCTATTCGACATGCCAGGTGAGACGCTGCCATGCTGTGCTGCGTCTGTTGTGCCTGGAAGCCAAGAGCCACACTGGCCCTGCACTCCTTTCAGCTTTGCGTTCACAGGCAGATCAGTGGCTAACACCGCTCAATTTGACAGTTGGTAAAGTGGTGTGCAACAACTAAGCCAATCTGCTGAGCGCGTTGAAACAGGGCAAAATTACACATGTAACATGCATGGCACACATCTTAAACTTGGTCGTGCAGCGATTCGTTGTCAAATACCCTGGGGTCCAGGACATCTTGCGTCAGGCAAGGAAAATCTGGGCCCATTTCAGAAGATCTTACATGGCCATGGCTCCCTTGCTGACATTCAGCAGCGACACAATCTGCCGGTCAGACGTCTTATTTGTGATTGCCCGACGTGATGGAACTCAACCTTGTATATGCTTGATAGGCTGCTCCAGCAGAAACGTGCAGTTAACGACTACGTGTACGAACTCTTCAGCAGAACAGGTTCTGGGGAGCTTGTTTTTTTTTTCACCGCGCCAGTGGCTGCTCATGCGCGACACATACAGACTTCTGTGGCCATTTGATGAAATCACCAAACTGGTCAGTCGCAGCCATGGCGCCATCAGTGACATTGTACCTTACGCCTTCTTTATGTAGCATGCATTGCGTCGTGTCCTTGATCAAGCCGTCAATGCTGGATAAATTCCCAGGGGGGGCTACTCTATCTGAGACAAGTCAACAACAGGAGTCTGAAGAGGAGTCAGAGGAGGATGGTGCCGGGGCGGATGAGGAGGAGCAAGAAGAGCATGCTTTAAACCTTTCTGGGATCCCTGTTGATGTCCGTGGATAGGGCGAGGAGGGGGAGGAGAACGAGGAGGACGACATTATCCTGGATGATGATCAGGAGCCATGCCACCACACCACTTCCAGTTTAGTGTAAATGGGGGCCTTCATGCTCCAGTGTTTTAACAGGGACCCCCGTATAAAAAGCATAAAGGTCAAGGACCAGTATTGGGTGGCAACGTACTTAGACCCCCGGTACAAACAAAAAATGGCGGAAATGTTACCACCATCACAGAGGGCTGTCAGAATGGAGCACTTTCAGACCTTGCTTAGAGAAATGCTGCATTTTGCTTTTGCGTGTGCTGGCAGAGGAATTTCCACTCCCAGAGAAAGAGTTGCGGGTACCAATCCAACAGCGCCTGCAAGAAGAGGGCGGTTTGAAGATGTGTTGGTCACTTCTGATATGAGATCATTCTTTCAGCCGACCCATCGACAGGTGTCATACGGATCCAGCATCAGGGAACGCCTAGACCGACAGGTGTCCGACTACATCGGGTTAAGGCCGATGTGGATGCTCTGAGAAGTGATGAACCCCTGGACTACTGGGTGGGCAGGCTTGACCTCTGGCCAGAGCTTGCACAATTTGCAATGGAACTGTTGGCTTGCCCCTCATCCAGTGTCCTGTCCGAAAGGACGTTCAGTGCAGCAGGGGGGATCGTGACCGATAAGCGCACTCGCCTACCTCACAACAGTGTTGACTACCTCACATTTATAAAAATGAATGAGGCATGGATCTCGAAGGAATTCAACACATGTGACCAGTAGACCATGTATATGCATAACTGTATAAACGATTTATATAATCTAGCACACAGACCTTTTTCTACCTTTGGCTCACTTGTAGAAAAAAAGCACACCGTACTATATGCCCGTACCCTCCTGTTTGAAGAGGTTGAGCGGTGTCATATTTTTGGGTCCCGCAGCGAGTTGCTGGTGTCAGTGCTCTCTATCTCGGTGCTGGTGTCAGTGCTCTCTATCATGGTGCTGGCGTCAGTGCTCTCTATCACGGTGCTGGTGTCAGTGCTCTCTATCTCAGTGCTGGTGTCAGTGCTCTCTATCTCGGTGCTGGTGTCAGTGCTCTCTATCGCAGTGCTGGTGTCAGTGCTCTCTATCGAGGTGCTGGTGTCAGTGTTCTATCTCAATGCTGGTGTCAGTATTCTATCTCAGTGCTGGTGTCAGTGAGGGAGATAGCAGCGGAGAAGCCAATCAGCAGGCAGTGCCAGCACCATGGCTGAGAATCAGCACTGGACTGGCACCTCCGGACCACCGCAGTGGAGCCCTGCATAGGTGGGGGTAAGGGCCGGGCAGAGGGAGGGGTCAGGGGCTCAAGCACAGGTTGGCACACTGGGACACTGGCACAGGACTGCGCTGCCCTGACTGTGGCGCTGATCATCTCCTGCACTGCACCCCCTTCATAGCCTGGCCTGACCTTGCCTCTCCTCCATGGCCTTCATGCGCTCCTAAATTGACAAAATTTCACAGATAAAAAAAGAATGCTTGTCGTTGTCGATCCCAGATTCACTTAATACTTCTGGTATGTCAGTGTCCATGTTGTGGGGCTATGTGTGCACAGCTAGTAAGTATTTTGTGGCTGCAAATATGACCTGGAGGTTTTTAATGTTCGCCAGCCATTAAAATGAATGGGGCCCGCCGTGAACCTGCGGTTCACGAACATTTGGGCGCGTTCGCAAACCGTCCCGTCAGAAGTTCGTCCATCACTATTCCCAAGACTCTACATCATTTCCCTATTTTAGTACCAAAGAAACTGTATACCAATTGTCCCTAAGTTAGGGTGTTTTCTTAAAAGTGACAAGAGGTTTATTAGAAGCAAAGGGAAAAGGCTTATTGTAATTGCTCAGCAAATACCATTATTTTTCACCTTTTAATCTCAAAATGCTGTTGGGAATATTGACTGATGGCCCTCAAAGAAACCTGCATTTTTAATTGTTCTTAGCACTATTGGTCACATGTTGTTTTGAACTTTTTGTTTGCTGATACGCCTTCCAACGTTTTTTTGTTATACCCTCTGCTATATATTATCTTCTAAATTCCCTGGTTCTATTTTAAAATTTTCTTTCCTGGCAGAGCTCCTGTGGATCTGCAGATACTGCCCAAATGAGATCCCTTGGATCTCTCATTATTATTATTATACAGGATTTATGTAGCGCCAACAGTTTGTGCAGCAATATAAAGGGAGACAGTACAGTTACAATACAATGAAATACAAGAGGGTTAAGAGGGCCCTGCTTATAGGAGCTTAAAATCTAAGTGGGTGGGACAAGTTGTACAAAAGGTTATAACTGGGGGGATGAGCTTATGGAAGTGATAAAAGTTCAGTTAGTTGGAGGTGTGATAGGCTTCACTGAAGAGCTAAGTTTTCAGGGATCACATAAAGGCAGTCAAAGTAGACGATAGACAGATTGAGGTAGAGAGTTCCAGAGGACGGGAGAGGCTCTGGAGAAGTTTTGGAGATGAGCATGGGAAGAGGAGACAAGGTAACTTGAGAGCAGGGGGTCTTGAGAGGAGCGGAGGGGACAGTTTGGGTGATATTTGGAGACACTGGGGTTGATTTACTAAAGGCAAATCCACTCTGCATTACAAGTGCACTGCAAGTGCACTTGAAAGTGCAGTCACTGTAAATCTGAGGGGAAGAGCTGAAATGAGGGGAAGCTCTGCTGATTTTATCATTCAATCATGTACAAGCAAAAATGCTGTTTTTTATTTCCCTTGCATGTCCCCCTCAGATATACAAATGACTGCACTTCCAAGTGAACTTGTAGTGCAAAGTGGATAAACCCCACTGTTCTTGCAGATAAACAAGTACAGAAACTGTAACTGATTCTGTTGAATTATTTCCATTGAAGAAAGTATTGTTCAATCTGGTGAAAAAAAGCTTTTTATTTGGAGTGACATGATCATTGTGCAGACTTTCTTGAATAAGTACTGTGATTTGATTAAATGATAAATGTGAATTTTAAATTTAACATAATATTAAGTTGATCTGCAAATTCCTGGAACAGGTCTGCTGAGGCGGTGGACAGTGGATTTTGTGACTGGAGTAACATTCTTTATGTATTAATATACATATCTGCTTTAAGCCTTGCGACATTAAGCCAACAATTTATGCCTTATATGGTTGGCTGGATTATCCCACGCTATCAGACACAAGTAATTGATTTTCAGTTCTGTGTATCCGATGCAGTCAACTTGCATCAACCAGCTCCAATTTAGCAATAGCACATTACAAGTGGTGTAACTTACACAGTGATGGTGCAGTTACACTACTGCTGTTGGAAGAGGATTAATTTGGTGGATTCTGACATCATAGCTGCTTATGATACCATTCTATCTGGCTGCATGCTCGGAATGATTCCTTGACACAGCTGTGAACGTTTGCATGCTAACTGTGAGAGACAAACTTCTTGTATGTGGTTCTGATGATGATATTTACCAGCTTAATTTTCAGCTTGTCGAATTCTGATTGGTTTTCATGCTCTGCATGGTCTGCTTATATCTTGATGAACACTTGCATGTTGTTAGGCATGAGCACAGACCCCATACACTATTGCTTGATGCAAATTGATGCTTCTTTAGCCAAGTGTATACTTTGGAGAATTTTTCTATACAGTGGCAGATTTTAACAAGTTGTCATTAGCAACACTATCTAACAATTGCATTTTGTGTCTATATGAATACCATCACATATCACAATGCAAGCTTCTGCAATGTGACCTTTTTTCAGGATTTTCACTAGGATTGAGATGGATTAGTTTAAAGATCATGCATGTGTTCCTGTGGTCAGACTGATGAAATATCCATATTGCACAGAACAACAGATTTCAACCAGTGTCTCACTATCATTTGGGAAGTAGCAGTGTGAATTTGCCCCCGAGGTTTGATCAATATGCATGCTTTGTTACTTTTTTATACAGTATATATCTAACCATTTTCAAACTTGCCACAAACTCCCTTTGGGACATGATAATTGTATTTATATGCATGTCCAGGACTTTACATCAGTCTTCAGTGATTCTTTTTTATGTCTACCATGAACCTTACCTGTATAAAAGTCATATGATGATATTAAGGGCATGGCTGTATTGTCCAATTACATTTCTGTACCATTTTTACATATTGGAGGTGTCCAATTAGCTATGTTATACCTTGGAGACATCTAGGTATTGTCAGGCTATATAAAGTATATAAAGAGTATAAAGGCTGATTATAACAGATTATTTGGGTAATTTTTATTTATGTTCCTATCATACTACAAGTTATATACTTAGCAGAGTTATCTGCATAGCAATATTTTTTTGTTTGTTTGTAGAACTGTATCCCAGGATGCTGTATCACAACTTTAAATTAACCCCTTCCAGTCAAAAATCCCAATATTAAAATTTTGCAGCGTGATGCTATTTGCTCAGGATACATTTATAACAATTCTACTGCAAAAGTAGTGGGTGCTGTCAGATACATTAATCTATAAGCGATAAGCTTGTTTCCAGATAAAGTGATCACTATGACAGCAATAGTGGTCACATAGATGTGCATAAAGATATTCCAGAGCCAGCTGGTTTGACAGTCACTCTCTGCATTAAGGTGAAAAAACATCTGATGGTTACAGGCCCCCCAGCCCACCGGTTTACTTACATGAGCCCTCAAAAGTCCCACGTCGAGAATGCGCTGGCTTCTCGGCTGTTCTCGGCCTGGTCTTTTTGACTCTTTATTGGAAAGATTGATAGCAGCGCAGCCATTGGCTCGCGCTGCTGTCAATCAAATCCCAATGACGCGGCCCCTGGGGGGGGCGGGACCGAGACATACACTCTGTGTCTATGGACACAGAGTGTATGAGACAGGAGACCGAGTAACCCCCTCGGTAGAGAGCTTCCCGAGGGGGCTATCTATTGCGGGGAGGAGCCGAGACAGCTGACGTGGGACCCCAGAACAGCAGGATTGGGGCCACTTTGTGCAAAACGTACTGGAGGTAAGTATAACATGTTTGTTATTAAGAAAACAAATAAAAATAACCAATACAACCACTTTAAGTTCTTATTATAATAATACAAAAGAGAGTAAAATAATTTACAAAATAAAGGCATTTTGGTTACAGAGCTACACTGATGCAGCTAAATTGTACCTGGACATCCAAGCAATAATGATCTCTAGTCATTCAAGGTGTAATGATACTGAATGGTTAAAACAATATATTCCCTTTAATCCCATAATGGAGATTATTTTCCTGAAATTTTAAAATATCAGATTTATTATTAAAAAGGGTGGAGTATATAAGGAAAGTAATGGTTAGACGAGAGACGAGAGAAACATTAAAAATCATATGCACAAAAATGTCAACAAAATTCTGAAAAATATTACTACAAAACAAATGAAATAGATAGTGAAAAATGACTACATATGCAAATCAATGTACAACCTATCATTTAGGCATAAGGGAATTTCTGTTTTCAGTCTGAAATTCTATAAGGCCTCAAGGCATAGAAGTAGATGGTGTCATCTTCACATCATGTGGCACTTACTATTAAAACTCTACTAAAGCTCAAAGTGATTGTAAAGTCTCCTTTTTTTTTCTATAAAAATAACAAACATGTCATACTTACCTCCTCTGTTGCAGGGAGTTTTGCGCAGAGCAGCCCCTTCCTCCTGTTAAGTGCTCCCACAGCAAGCAGCTTGCTATGGGGGCACCCAAGCCGAGTCACAGCTCCCTGTGTCCATTCAGACATTCAGACACAGAGCCCTGACCCAGCCCCACCCCCCCCCCCCCCTCACTTGATTGGCTAGCTGACTTTGACAGCAGAGGGAGCCTATGGCGCTGTTGCTGTGTCTCAGCCGTCACGTGCTGTGTCTGAGCCAATCAGATGGCTGAGACACTCGTGGACATTGCAGGACAGAGAGGGACCTCAGGTAAGTGTTAGGGGGCTGAGGGGGGCTGCTGCACACAGGAGGCTTTTTTTCTTAATGTATAGAATGCATTAAGATATAAAAAACTTCTGACTTTACAACCCCTTCAATTTTATTAAAAGAGTAACTGAAAAACCAAAAATATAACAGTTGAACTCTGTCCTGCACTATAATGTTCTACTATCTGTATTCTGATAGGTCAACCAGTACAGCCCACATATTGTAATTTGTGTACTAACTTAATTTTCCTATGCATGTTACAATAAATACCGTACACATATTCAAATCACATTTATATGAACCACAAAACTAAAGCAAAGTGAAACAGGGTTTATTGCCACTATCCCAATATTCATTAGAAAAGAATACAAAAAAATTTAATTTCTAGCGCAGGAGTCTTGCTGCTTAAAAGGCCAGTAGCACAGCATGTAATTGTCAGCATGCGCACAAAATAGTCAGATTGCATTTGATAAAATTAAACACATACAATGGTGAAACAGGATGTCATAAGGAACATCCCAACTAATCCTTATTGTCAAGTTTAGGGTATTCCTGTAGTAAATTTTCTCATTTCTTTATTTCGACTATACATATAAATATAACCTCACAACTGATTCAAATTCAAAGCTGCTGTCTATTAAACAATTCCTTTGTGCCCAGATAAACTCTCTGACTAAAACTGGCCTTAGACCCCTTTTACACTGAGGCATTTTTACAGGCATTTTTGGGTTAAAAATAGTGCCTGTAAACTGCCTCTTCTGCAGCCCCAGTGTGAAAGCCTGAGTACATTCACACTGGGGCGGTGCACTTGCAGAACAGGAAAAAAAGTCCTGCAAGCAGCATCTTTGGGGCTAAAAGCCAAAGCGCCGCTATAACAGTGGTAAAGCTGCACCACCCCAGTGTGAAAGGGGTCTTAATAATGCGAGGCAGATTATAACTCTTAAAGGAGAATTACCACTACATTATTCATGATAGCTGTAATTGTCTCGCCCAAGATAGGATGATCCTTTAAAGTAGTCTCAAAGAAATCAAATTTATCTACATCCCATTTACACGTAGATTGCAAACTGATCTTATTCTTTTCACAAATAGGGTCCCTCTCTATACTAATAATAGATTACCTATACTCCAACAGATATGGACACTAAAGGGGTTTCTATCCTCCAAGATATGTAGCTCCTCTCACCAATCCATATATAGTTTGCAAAGGGAGTTTGCAAAGAAAAAAAACTGCCTCCATAGAAGGCAAAAACAAATCGTTCCATAATAAGTTTAACACATCTATTGAGTTCAATCAAAAGAAAAAAAAATGAATTACTGTATATACCTCCAATCTCTGAACTTTATACCTACATTTGATCAAAAAACCCTTGTAAAACATGGTACATTCTGTCAGCAGGCGATTATGTATCACTTAATTAAATTTGCTATATTTAGGTATTATTTAGTCATAGTTTGGATGCAGGCTGTAAGCTGCAAAGTTTAAAAAGACATGCATTAGGTTATGAGACCATGGTTTAGATGGGTACCCTTTCAGTTAGTATTCTCCAATACCTAAATGGGGAAAAAGTTCTCAAATAGTTTTTGGTTTTGAGTATGTGCTGATTGTTTGTATTTTGAGATTTGAAATGGTTACATTGTCCTTTTTTATGATGTGTTTTCTGACTCAGTATCTCATTTACATGACATTTTGGGTAGGAATGGTGGGGGGGGGGGGGGGGGGGGCTGGGGCCAAGGGCCATAAAGCAGGCACACTCCTTTTACTTTGCAAACACCTCAGATGGATTCAAAGGAATGTGATGATTTAGAGGGAAGGTGGACAAGTGGGACTATTCAATCTCCCACCAACTCTGTTATTGTGTATAACGTGTATGGACCTGATGACAGTTGTACCAATTTCTTTGGTCCTTAAAGCAGTTCTGCACTGACGTTATTTAATTATTTTTTTTTGGTAATGTTTTAAAACTATGTCTTGATAATAATATCCTTACTTGTAGTGACGCTGCCCGTTATCTCTGTCCATTTTGATATAGAATCGATATTTTATAAAAAGTTTGTCGGCCATTGTCATCTTGCTTGTGGGCATTTGAAGCCCACAAGCAGTCACTTCCGTGTTATAACGAGAACGTCCGCAAATTCCACACTCGCAAGATTTCGGGTCGATGTCTGCAAATCTCACAAGATTTCGGGTCGATGTCCGCAAATCTCGCAAGATTTCGGGTCGATGTCCGCAAATCTCGCAAGATTTCGGGTCGGATGTCCGCACTGACTCCTGGAATGAATGACACCAGATCCCAGGAGACAGTGCGGCATGACGAGGATCCCCGCACAGACCCCGCCCACCCCCGCAGGGACAACACCAAAGATGAAGCCAGCATTCAAGGTAGGCTTCCAAGATGCAGAATTGACCCATCAATTCTGTAATCTAACATGATGGAGAATAGATTGACAGTAAGTTTAGGAGATGGGTGAAGAACCGCTTTAATAAATAAAATCCATTCACATCCTTTACAGTCTAAAGTTATAGTAGGAATCAATTTTAAATCAGTAATGAATCTGCTAGAGACCGGAAATTGCCTACTGGAGCACCTCTGAAATCTGTTTTGGGAAACCATCAGTTTCGGGGGTTTATGTCAGCTACTTCACTCGTTGATATGTGGCATTTTATGAATCCGGTAGAAAGGGATTATACCCATCATTCCATGGTTCATAAACCGTTATCTAGGCTTGATATGATTTTGGTCAATGAAAATGTATTGCTATATGTGGTGTGACAGACAGCCCTTGTCAGTAAAAGATGGGGTGTGTCTGCCACACAGGATCTTAAGGTTCCTAAGATAAATGAGTGACAGTGAAAGGTCTGTAGGCAGCAAGGGTGTTAGGGCTGGCCACACCTTGCTCCTCCACCAGGGGTAAAATTTTGACTTACTTGAGAAGAATCAGTGGTGGTGCTGAGAGAGGAGAAGCCAGCAGTGAGGGAAATACCGTGAGGTCTATTTATTAGCCAGGAGACTTAAATTTTGTTTGATGGACTTTTGCTTTGAGACTATGTTTTCTACTCCTGCATGGGAATCCTTGTCGGTTGCTGTTTTGCTGATCAAATAAACATGGGCAGTAGGCACTTAACCTTGTACATGGCTGGATTACCTCTCGGAGAGCTCTTCATTGAAGCTAATCATCCACAATTGGTGGATGATGCGGGCAATCCCTCTATTGATCCACGCTGAAAGGCAAGTTTGCTGGCTTTACTGTGTACCTGTTGCTAAAAGACTGCATTGAGTTAAGCTGTGTGAACATTGTGTCAGCTCTGTTAAAAAGACAGCAGTGTGTATGTGTGTCTAAACCACTTAAAAGCACAGTGTACTGCAGAGTAATTGTGAATCTGCAGCACAAAGGACTTGATAAAGGCCTTGGTCCAAAGTAATGCTACACAGCAAGAAACAAATCAAATGTTGGCTGCTCAGCAGCAGCAAGCGGCTGCACAGCAACAAGAAACAAGTTAAAAGCTGGCTACTCGGCAGCACCAAACCAATAAAATGGTGATTGCTTTAGCTCAGACAGCTGAGAAAGACCGACAGGTCTTAGCAGAAGTACTCCAGCGGATGCCAGCCCAGGTTGAAAATGTCTCCAACGTGCCAGGCACCAAAAGTCACCTTCTACAAAAGATGACATTCCAGGATCATGTGGAAGCCTTCCTATGTACATTTGAGAAAACTGCTGAGGGGCAGGCCTGGCCTAAAGACCGCTGGGCTGCGCTTGTGGCACCACTGTTAGCAGGGGACTCCCAAAAGTCATACCTTGACTTGTCCGCTGAGGATCCCAGAGAATATGACAAACTGTTAAGAAAGACGTCCTGGCAGATTCCCCATCCCAAGAGCCAATCGGCGCACACGGGTGCGCGTTAGAGCTAACAGGCGCACGCAGATGCGCGATAGCGCTAATGTGCGCGTGCATGGCAGTGTGCGCAGATGCGCCGTTACTTGGCGCCAAAAGGGTTATTTAAGGGAGCCTGTCACTGTGCCTCTTGCTGTCCAGTCTACAGCGTTTCTTGTGACCTTGCTACTCATTACCAGTTGACCTGATTCCTGTTTACCCGGCCTGTTCCTGACAACCTCTGTTTGCTGCCTGCCTCCCACCCCGGCTTGTCCCGACTACTCTTCTGTCTCTTCCTTTGGTTTGATCGCTGCCCGCTAGTTACCGACCCGGCCTGCCTGACTCTGCCTGTGTTCCTGCCTGACCTCAGAGCATCCTCCTGCAGCCTGCTGATCCAGCTTTCCTGCCGTACTACAGGACACCTCCTCGCTGTCGGCTGTTCCAGGGTTCCTGCCCTGCTACAAGGCACCTCCGTATCACCGCTGTTCCAGTGTTCCTGCCAGGTTCCAGTGCATCTCTTCGCAGCCTGCAGATCCAGTGCTCCTGCTGCAATACAGAACACCTCCGTGCTACCGGTTGCTCCAGCTGTGCCACAGAACTCCTCCCAGTTGTCTGCGGTGTTCCAAGTCATCGGTTCCAGCTCGCTGTTCCCGCCAGCCTTTCTTCTGCTACTCCAGAGGTCTGGACTAGCCCCACACCTGCCATCCATCAGGCACTTGTGCCCCTCTGAACTCTTGAGTCCCTGTCCCCACTACCAGGGGTTCTCGAGCCAGAGGCTTACGAGAGGCTGCTCCCTGCATTCTGGGCTCCAACACCAGGTTAGTGACACAAACTAAAAGTACACAGCTGGAGTTTCAAGACAGATGGATCCCCTGCTCCCAAATGTATGACCTAAACAACCTGGTCAAACGGTGGCTGCAGCCTGAGATACTCACAGGGCCCCAAATAGTGCAAAGAGTTGCAATGGACAGGTTCCGGAGAGCTCTACCTCCTGAGTTGCAGAGGTGGGTGAGGCAATCTGATCCAAATTCAAAGGATGTTCTGGTTGAGTTGGTGGAACGCTACTTTGCAGCAGAGGACCTGGTTGCTGGGTCTGCAGGCTCAAGATCCCTGATGGTCGAAAGACCCCCTTTTGTGGCTGTCCGGTCAACCCCAGTAACACAGTTGGTAAAGCTAAAAAGAGGAAGTCCTGAAAGGCCGACGAGAATGGTCAAAGCATCACCTCCCGTTGAAAGACCCCGTCTTGGAAGCCCAAGAAGAACCTGTGAGTATCCCTAGTGTTGTCGGTGCAGTGAGTGGGGTCACATCGCTGCTAACTGTCCCTTGAACTCGGAGTCTATGAAATGTGACCTAGTTCGACGCATGTTCCTGTTTGCTCGCCCGGGGCTGGTCGCTGATCCAGGCATGCCAAGCTCTGTTGTAAAGATAAAGGGAAAAAGTGTGCGTGCCCTCCTGGACTCTGGAAGCCTGGTCACCCTGGTCCATACGCGGCTGGTGGACCCTGAACAGCTGACCCAGCATCAGGTAGGAGAGGTATGTATGCATGGTGACTTTAAGAAATACCCCACAACACTGGTGACCTTTAAAATCAGCTCAGGTTCCGTTTGCAATGAAGTGGTTGTGTCCCCTATCCTGTTGCACAGTGTAATATTGGAGAGAGACTTTTCACTGTTCCACGAACTTTGCAGTGGGAAGGAGAAGAGTCTTGACCCTAGACTTCCTAGTGGGACTGCAAGGGGGAACCCCAACCCCTTTGAACCAAAAGTTGATGAAAATGCTGTAGGGGTGACCCGTTCTAAAAATTTGTTTTTTCCCCTAACAGTCTGTGTGAGTGAACCGGAGGTGACCCCTGAGACCCTAGAGTTGCCCAGTTTGCCGGAGCTAGAGGTTTCTCAGGACAACTTCGGGACCGCCCAGTTACAAGATCCTACTCTTATACAAGTCTGGAAAAATGTTAAGGTAAACAATAGGACCCCGGTAGCCCCGGGGCTGGAGAATGTGTTTCCTCATATGGCAGTTAACCATGACATGTTGTATTAGGTTGACAAAATTCGGGGTGAGGTTGTGGAACAACTCATGGTGCCTGGCCCCTATAGGAGGACAGTGCTGAACCTGGCCCATACACATCTCCTGGGTGGTCATCTGGCATATGAAAATACCAAAGAACGTGTTGTACAGCATTTTTTTGGCCTGGGATACATGCCGACATGAACATTTTTTGGGAGTCATGCCCTGAGTGTCAAAAGGCAGCCCCTATGCCCCATAACCATAGCCCACTGGTGTCTTTGCCTGTGATTGAGATTCCTTTTGACCGAATTACCATGGATCTGATAGGGCCAGTAGTTAAGTCTGCCAGAGGCTACCAGTACATCCTAGTGGTCATGGACTATGCTACCCGGTATCCCAAGGCTATTCCCTTAAGAAACGCTTCCTCCAATCCATCACCAAAGAGATGTTCCACATGTTTACCGGTACTGGGATCCTAAAGGAGGTTCTAACCGACCAAGGGACTCCCTTCATGTGAAAGGTAATGAAAGAATTGTGCAAATTGTTCAGTATTAAGCATTTGCATCCTTCAGTTTACCACCATCAGACAGATGGTTTAGTAGAACGGTTTAACAAAACCCTCAAGAGTGTGCTAAAGAAGGTGGTGGCTAAAGATGGAAGAGACTGGGATGGTCTACTGCCATATCTGTTTGCAATTAGAGAGGTCCCCAGTCTTCCACAGGGTTTTCACCCATTGAACTTTTGTATGGGAGGCATCTCCAAGGGTTGCTGGATCTTGCTAAAGAAACCTGGGAAACTGAAACTACTCCCTACCGGAATGTCATAGAGCAAATCTCAGCCATGCAGGATAGAATTGCTTCAGTAATGCCCCTTGTTTGAGAGCGCATGCAGAAAGCCAAGGAAGCCCAGTGTCGAGTGTACAACAGGTCGGTGAAGGTTCAAACATTCTATACGGGAGATCGCGTACTTGTTTTGGTCCTCACAGTGGAAATTAAGTTTCTAGCCAAGTGGCAAGGACCCTATGAAATACTGGAAAGGGTTGGGGAGATAAAACTATAAAGGTACACCAACCAGACAGGTAGAAGAAAGAGCAGATCTATCATGTAAATTGAATTAAAGCGTGGAAGGACAGGGAAGCTCTCCTAGCCCTGAGTGATCAGCCACTTCAAAATGAGGAAGGCATAAATGAGGCTCAGACACCTGAGTCTATGTCAGTATCCAAACAGGAGGAGGTGAGGGAGTTTCTACAGTGCAATAAAGACTTCTTCTCAGACTTACCCGGCTGCACAATTGTAATTAAACGTGACATTGTCACTGACCCCAAAGTTTGAATGCGCCTTAAGCCTTATTGTATTCCAGGAGCCCGCAGACAGGCAGTAACCAAGGAAGTTCAGAGGATGTTCGACCTCAGGGTGATAGAGAAGTCCAAAAGTGAGTGATGTAGTCCTATAGACTTGGTTCCCAAACCAGATGGGTCCTTAAGGTTTTGCAATGACTTCCAGAAGCTGAATGAGTTGTCAAAGTTTGATACCTATCCCATGCCCCGGGTTGATGAATTAGTGAAGAAGTTGGGCCCCGCCAGGTAAATAACCACTCTTGATCTTGATCTTGATCTTACTACTGAGGATATTGAGCAGGTTCCCCTGACAGAAAAAGCAAAAGAAAGCACTGCGTTTGCAACACCTGAGGGATTATGGCAGTATGTGCGGATGCCCTTTGGGATAAATGAAGCTTCTGCTACATTCCAGCAGATGAGACACTGTGGAGAGATAGGAGCTGGCAATTAGCTGACAGCTGAGCGGCCAGCTTTGAGAAGGAAGGGCAGAGCCCAGCCCTGACAGTAGTCCCTCCTCAATGACCCCTCCCCCTCGGAGGACCACCAGGCTTGAGGGGAAAACGTCTATAAAAAATAACGGAGGAGGACAGGGGCGTGTACATCTGAGGATGAGACCCAAGACCATTCCTCCGGACCGTACCCTTTCCAATGCACCAAGTACTGTGTGTGCCCACAGAACCTACGGGAGTCAACAATGGACTGTACTTCATACTCCTCATGGTTCTCAACCTGTACAGGGTGAGGACGAGGCACCAAGGTGGTAAAGCGGTTGCAGACCAAAGGTTTTAAAAATGAGACATGAAATGCATTTGAAATACGCATATTAAAAGGAAGGTCTAATGCGTAAGCCACTGGGTTAATTCTGTGAAGAATACGGAAAGGCCCAATAAACCGAGGTGCGAACTTCAGAGAGGGAACACGAAGTCGGAAGTTGTGAGATGACAGCCAGACCCTGTCCCCAACCTGGTAGGAAGGCGCAGGCATGTGTCTGCGGTCAGTATGAAGTCTACACCTATCATTAGCATGTCGCAAAGCCTCCTGGACTTGTGCCCAAGTGTAACGAAGACCACAGAGATGCTCCTCTAACGCAGGAATACTCTGCAGAACAAATGAGTCAGGCAACATGGAAGGTTGGAAACCATAGTTCGCCATAAACGGGGACAATTGGGAAGCAGAATTCAAGGCACTATTGTGAGCAAACTCCGCCCATGGTAAGAGGTCTGAGCATTTGTTATGATGGTCAGAAATATAGAAACGTAGGAATTTCTCCAAGGACTGATTGGCTCATTCTGCCCCATTAGACTGTGGGTGATATGCAGAGGAGAAAGCAAGCTGAATTCCCAACTGTGCACAAAAGGCTTGCCAGAACAGGACACAAACTGACTACCCCTGTCCGAGACAATCACCTTGGGTAATCAAATAAATATGTCAGAGAAATAAAATTCCAAAGACATTAGCAGCGCTATAAAATTGCAGATATCTAAAATACCATCAAAATTATTTGGTATAACAATGAATAATAAGATTAAATCCACTGTGAGTCAATATAATGATAATACAATAATCAATTCAAGTCCATAAAGTGCAAAATGTATTAGTGTCATGTGGAATATCCAGAGACCAAGCTGTCAGCAATTCCAGTGTAGAAAAAAAGACTCCTTCACCACACCACTGCAAGACATCTACTTACCAGACCCAGCTGGTTTATGCACTTATCAGGCTGATAAATAGTCTCCAATTCTCTGGGCGCATCCAATCTGTGTTATGCTCATTACAAGCAATGAATAAAAGAAGGCCACATAGCGTAATCCTGTATCACACTATTTTATTTTTAAAAAGCACATCTCACGATAAAACACTCACTATATATCCATAAAACAAGAGCGTATTCATAATCAATAAAATTTGCCACTGCAATCCCGCTCTAACCTCTCACCGCTCCTGCGGTGTTCCCGGGTAGGAGAGATACGAGACGAGTGGCACTGGGGGTTGCTGCGTAGCGACGCCCTGACGCGTTTCCGTCTTTACTTTCATCAGAGGGCATAGCTACGCAGCGCAGCACTGAAGATTAAATACAGACCAAATACACATAGCCCCACCTAGAGGTGCAGCCTCCTGTAGTCAGGTGTGGTGTATAGCTGTGTGACGGAGCTTCCGCCCCTCAATCACTGTCAGCAAAGTATGTACCTCCGTGTTATGCTGTCTGCATATCAGCATTAGCAGCATAAAATATATTTTATTTAGTCTATAGCTGACTCGGAGGTACAGCGCAAAACAGGGTATATCAAAAAGGGAATTTATAAATAGATAGAGGATTAATGCGCAAAATATGTGTCCTTAAGACAATACCAATCCGCCGTCACTGAATTGTACATTGCACAACCCCCTCTCATAATATATGTCTGTTTGCAGACCAAATCCCAATATATGCCATTAAGCAGAAATAATAACACTCATAATGGCATATAAAATTATAGCATATTAGGCAAAAGCCATTTATACTGGAATGAAATTAGAGCAGTCATTTGATGGAAGCCATATGCAGATCAACATGGGACTTGTAGTACCAATAACCATGTTCATGCGATTTGGCAAAAGATATTGCTAATTAAGTGTCGCACCACTTTACATTGACTACCTATTGTGATCAAACATAAAAGTTCATCACTTAATTTAACAGGAATTATAATGCATAATATTAAACCAATAATCTTGCCTATCGTCATAAAAGCGACCTTAAATATTGCATGCACTGCAATCGATAATACATTCTAAATCCTCGTATTATTATACATATATATGTATGGGTTTACTGTTGTTGTACATAGTTACATAGTTAGCTAGGCCGAAAAAAGACACAAGTCCATCCAGTTCAACCATAAAAATAAAAGAAATAATAAATAAAAATAAAATATATTGTACAATCCAATAAACCCCATTCTATACCCACAGTTGATCCAGAGGAAGGCAAAAAAAAACCCCAAAAGAGCATGCTCCAATCTGCTACAGCAGGGGAAAAAAAATCCCTTCCTGATCCCTCTAGAGGCAATCGGATTTTCCCTGGATCAACTTTACCTATAAATGTCAGTACCCAGTTATATTATGTACATTTAGGAAAGTATCCAGGCTTTTCTTAAAGCAATCTACTGAGTTAGCCAGAACCACCTCTGGAGGGAGTCGTCTATTCCATATTTTCACAGCTCTTACTGTGAAGAAACCTTTCCGTATTTGGAGATGAAATCTCTTTTCCTCTAGACGTAAGGAGTGCCCCCTTGTCCTCTGTGTTGACCGTAAAGTGAATAACTCAACACCAAGTTCACTATATGGACCCCTTATATATTTGTACATGTTGATCATATCCCCCCTTATTCTCCTCTTCTCAAGAGTGAATAAATTCAGTTCCTCTAATCTTTCCTCATAGCTGAGCTCCTCCATGCCTCTTATCAGTTTGATTGCCCTTCTCTGCACTTTCTCCAGTTCCCCGATATCCTTTTTGAGAACTGGTGCCCAAAACTGAACTGCATATTCCAGATGAGGTCTTACTAATGATTTGAACAGGGGCAAAATTATATCTCTCTCTCTGGAGTCCATACCTCTCAATACAAGAAAGAACTTTGCTTGCTTTGTAAACCGCAGCTTGACATTGCATGCTATTATTGAGCTTATGATCTACCAAAACCCCCAGATCCTTCTCCACTACGGATTCCCCCAGTTGTACTCCCCCTAGTATGTATGATGCATGCATATTCTTAGCCCCCAAGTGCATAACTTTACATTTATCAACATTAAACCTCATCTGCCACATAGTCGCCCAATTAGACAGAGCATTGATGTCAGCTTGTAAATTGGAGACCTCCTGTAAGGATGTTATTCCACTGCATAGCTTGGTGTCATCTGCAAAGACAGAAATGTTACTTTTGATCCCAGATCCAATATCATTTATAAAGATATTAAAAAGTAAGGGTCCCAGCACTGAACCTTGGGGTACACCACTGATAACCTTAGACCATTCAAAGTAAGAATCATTAACCACGACTCTCTGAATTCTGTCTTTAAGCCAGTTTTCTATCCATTTACAAACCGATATTTCCAAGCCTGTAGACCTTACCTTACACATGAGCCGTGTGTGGGGAACTGTATCGAACGCTTTTGCAAAATCCAAGTATACCACAGCCACGCCTCTGTCCAAGGTTTTACTTACCTCTTCATAAAAAGAAATCAGGTTTGTCTGACAAATTCTGTCTTTCATGAACCCATGCTGTCTGTTGCTTAACCTCCTAGGCGGTATTCCCGAGTCTGGCTCGGGTCCAGCTTTTTCTGCTGGGAGCGGTAACCCCGAGCCAGACTCGGGCTTGCGTGCAGGATGCAGGGGGGAAGTTACTTACCTTTTCCCCTGGATCCTGCGATGTCTCCCCGCTGTGTGAGCGAGCCGTCCGCTCGCTCGATTCACACAGTGCCGGTCTCCGTTCCCTGCGACGTTCCGACGCACGGGAGCGGAGATCGGCGCCAATTTAAAAAAGTTTAAAAACACAACACACATACAGTACTGTAATCTTACAGATTACAGTACTGTATACAAAAAATACACACCCCCTTTGTCCCTAGTGGTCTGCCCAGTGCCCTGCATGTCATTTTATATAATAAAAAGATTTTTTTTCTGCCTGGAAACTGGAGATTGTCCATAGCAACCAAAAAGTGTCCCTTTATGTCAAAAGTGGTTTTAGACCAGCTAGAAAACACTGATAAAAAATTAAAATCACAATTTATCATCAAACAATAAATTTAATGACAGCGACTATTCTGCAACTGAGCAAATTTCAGTGTTTTTGATTTGATTACATTATTGAATCATTTTTATATATATTTTTATTATATTATAATTTATTATTTTGTGTTTCAAACTTTATCATACCCGGGATGTCTACTAGACTCTGGTTCGGACAGATTTAAGTGAGTTATTCATAAGAATTGCATGCCTACAATATAAAAACGCCAAATTTCCATGCAAAATAATTGTACCGCTTTCAGCACAAAATTCCAGACAGAATCATACCGCCAGGGAGGTTAAAATGTTTTTTTCCAGCAAGAACTCGTCTATGTGGTCTTTTAATAATCTCTCCAGTATCTTCCCAACTATAGAAGTTAAACTAACAGGTCTATAGTTACTTGGTAAAGACTTGTTCCCTTTTATACGTATTGTGCGTATTGTTACTAGTCATTAAAAGCTATAATAAAAATTAATCGATATTCATAAAATACAAAAAAATATATTTTTTAACCTAAAAACAGATAAAACTGCATAAAATTTGTACAAAATTTAAAAGTCACTGATAAAGCAATTTAAGTCCAATTCCACGTTCATACCATTCGGACATAATGTGTCAGTTAAATAAATCCATTTTGTTTTACATTTGGAAAGTTCCCTAACTTTATTGCACCCTCGCCAATCTGGGTGTAGTTTTTCTACACCCCAGAACTTCAGTCCAGAGGGGTCCTCATTATGATTTAGTTTAAAATGGAGTGAGACACTATGGTCTTTGTAACCTATTTTAATATTGTTAATATGTTCTGACACTCGTTTACTCAAAGTACGTTTGGTGCGTCCGATGTACATCAAGTTGCAAGGGCACTGCAGTGCATATACCACATGTGTGGTCATACATGATGAAATCCTTGATTTTAATTTTTTTAGCATTTGCAGTAGATTGAAATTCAGTTAGTCCTCTTAGTTTAGTGTTAACCTGTCTGCATGATATACACCTGCGACAAGCATAAAAACCGGGATTATTCCAAAACATGATAGGCTGGGTGGGTGGATCTACGATTTTTTTCACGATTTTATCACCAAACGATTGTCCCTTTCTATAAATAAAAACAAACCTTGGGTAGCCCATGTAAGCGAAAGATCTCCAGAGCAAAAATGGAAGCCAGTTCCTTAGAAGTTGACAACTTCTTAAGTGGAATACAATGGGACATTTTTGAGAACCAGTCAACCATCATAAGGATAACTGTGTTGCCCTGGGAGTTGGATAACTCCACAATAAAATCCATAGACAGGGGGGTCCAGGGCCCCTCTCCATTGGGTATGGGTTGTAGGGGGACCACTGGAAGGTGTGTCGTGGAGTCTTACTCTGAGCACACACGGAACAGGCAGCTATGATGGCGATTACATCAGCATGTAGACTAGGCCACTAGAATTGTTGGGAAATGGCCCAAATGAGTTGATTATTCCCAGGGTGGCAAACAGCCTTTGGAGAATGGTAAATCTGGAACATGGCGATATGGAGACTATCTGGGACGAAGCAGCGTTCACAAGGTTTCTCAGGAGGAGCATGGACCTGAGCAGCAAGAATTTTGTCACCCAAAGGAGAAGTGAGACTGGCGCGAACTGTAGCCAGAATACGATCAGGAGGAATCACAGGAACCGGAACCGACTCCATCTTGGAAGTGGAGGAAAATTGTCATGACAAAGCGTCAGCCATTACATGCTTAGTACCGGGTAAGATAATTGAAACTAGACAAGAAAAGAGCCCATTGCGCACTTCTGGGAGAGAGGCGTTTAGCCTCAGACCAGAATGTGAGATTCCTTTGGTCAGTAAGAATGAGAACCGGCACAGTGGTACCTTCGAGGAGATGTCTCCATTCTTTCAGGGCTAAAATGATCGCTAAAAGCTCTTGTCATCAATCTCGTAATTGCACTCCGCAGGTGACAATTTCTTGGAAAAGTAGCCACAAGGATGCATAGCGCTCTCAGAGGTAGAATGCTGAGACAGAAGGGCGCCAACTCCAGTCTCAGAAGCATCAACCTCAAGGATAAAAGGTAACGTAGGATCAGAATGTGCCAACACAGGAGCAGAAACAAAGGCAGCCTTGAGACTCTCAAAGACCTTAATGGACTCCGGAGACCTACTCTGTGGGTTACGGTCCTCTCTGGTGATATCAGTCAGGGGCTTGACCAGAGACGAGAAGTTAATAATAAACTTCCGATAATAGTTGGCAAAGCCAAGAAAACGCTGCAGAGAACATAAACCCATGGGTCAGGCCACTGTAGGACTGCTGAAAGTTTCTCTGGGTCCATCGAAAAACCAGCAGTGGAAATGACATAACCCAGGAATTTAACCTGTTCATGATGCAATTCGCACTTCTCCAATTTACAGTAGGAGATTGTTCTCACTTAATTTCTGAAGCACACCACAGACATCTGTGTGGTGGTTTTCCAGGGACTTGGAAAATATTAGGATATCGTCGAGATAAACCACAACACATAACTGCAACAAATCTCGGAGGACACCGTTAATAAATTCCTGGAAAACTGCCGGGCCGTTACAAAGACCAAAAGGCATTACAAGGTACTCATAATGGCCTGTTCTGGTATTAAACGCAGTTTTCCACTCGTCGCCCTCCTTAATCCTCACGAGATTGTATGCCCCTCTCAAATCAAGCTTCGTGAAAACTGTTGCTCCCTTGAGGCGGTCAAATAACTTCGTAATCAATGGAATCAGATAGGCATTCTTAATCATGAAATGATTGAGACCCCTATAATTAATACAAGGTCTCAGTTCACCACTCTTCTTCCTCTCAAAAAGAAACCAGCACCAGCAGGAGACGAGGATTTGCGGATGAAACCTTGAGAAAGTGCGTCTGCAACATACTCCTCTATGGCCTTATCCTCCAAGACCGACAAAGGGTAAACCTGGCCATGAGGGGGTATGGCACC
Organism: Lithobates sylvaticus; assembly: GCA_028564925.1. Lineage (NCBI taxonomy): Eukaryota > Metazoa > Chordata > Amphibia > Anura > Ranidae > Lithobates > Lithobates sylvaticus. Next base: position 139,511,799 of record CM053034.1, read on the forward strand.
AGGTTGAAGGTCAATTGTGCAATCGTACTACCTGTTTGACCTTTGTCAACGACATTGCTATAATCGTGGTACTCCTCCGGTAGGGAGGAAAGTAAAGAGTTGCACAGAATCTTGGCTACCTTCTGGAAGCACGTCTTACTGCATTGTGGCAACCAGGAGAGAACCTCAGCATGGAGCCAATCAAAAGAGGGGTTGTGCCTCTGTAACCAAGGATAACCAATAACCAGCGGAAACTTAGGTGAGGAAATAACTTCGAATTGGATTATCTCATAGTGAAGAGCCCCTACAGCCATGGACAATGGAACAGTCTCATGAGTCACATGGGCAGGCTGTAGAGGTCTTCTGTCAAGAGCCTCAATGGCAATTGGAGTGTCACGCAGCTGCAGCGGAATCAAGTGCTTAGATGCAAAGGCAGCATCAATGAACAGACCTGCAGCCCCAGACTCGAGGACGAAACAACACCACCTAAGGTCTGTCCTTGACTGGACCTCAGGGCTCGGGCGTTCCCTGGACGGGTAGGACAAAACTTCAAAACGTGACCTGCCTGGCCACAATAAAGGCACAATTTCTCCCTCCTCCTAAGGGTTCTCTCATCCGCAGAGAGACACGTGAAGCCCAAGTGCATGGGTTCATCTTCACAGACCGACTCGTACCAGGAGGCATGGGAGGTGAGGGAGGCAAGGGTGGGACTGCAAAGTTCGGAGACAAACGTACAGGAGGCTTCCACAAGCGCTCCTTAAAAGGGAGTCTTTCCCTGAGTATAGAGTCAATGAGGAAGGAAAACGTGATCAACCTCTCCAGCTCAGTGGGTATATCTCGGGCTGCTATCTCATCCTTGATGGTATCCGAGAGACCATGAGAAAAAGCAGCCACCATTGTTCCAAGCAACCTCTATTGCCAGAGTACAGAATTCAATGGCGTAATCGGCAACAATTCTCGTATTCTGTTTGATGGACATGAGGCACTTGGCAGCAGAAGCGGAGCATGCGGGAACGTCAAATATCCTTTTAAAAGAAGTCAGAAACTCAGGGTACCTCAAGACAACAGGTTTTTGCATCTCCCATAGAGGGTTTGCCCAGGCCAATGCTCTCTCAGGAAGCAAAGATATCACAAAACTTACTTTGCTTCTGTCCGTGGGAAAAGCCTGGGACAGCATCTCCAGGTTGATCTGAGGAAGGGGAGTGGAGTCTAGCCAATTGGTCGCTACAGTTGTTGTCATCTGCCTCTATCTGCCATAAGGCCCAGTTGTTGTCATCTAAGGCAGCCTCTATCTGCCGTAAGGCCCAGTTGTTGTCATCTAAGGCAGCCTCTATCTGCCGTAAGGCCCTGTTGCTGTCATCTAAGGCAGCCATCTGCAGGAGTTAGTGTGTGTGCTGTGTGACTCCAGCACAATATACACTTCCCACTACAATGCCTGGAAAACCGCCAAGGAGAGGCAGACAGTCCAGAGGCAAGAACACAGGGCAAGCAGGCTCTGTGTCTAGAGACAACAGTGCTGGTCGTGGACGTGGTCGTGCATCGTCATCATCATGTGGCCATGGGACACGCTTCTCCTTGTTTTCGGCAGCTGGACATGTTGAGCCGCATCATGCCGAAAGCTTGGTAGAATGGCTGACCAAGCCCTCCTCATCCTCTCTCACCCAGGCTCAGGGTACTGGCAAAGCAGCTGCCAACGCATACTCAATGGCATCATCAGGCACCCCTTCCCTAGACCCACCATGTCCTCCTGAGGAGTCCCCCAAACTGTTTGAGCACAGTGTTGGGTACATGCTCCAGGAGGATGCCCAACATTTTGAAGGCTCGGATGATGATACCCAGCTAGAGGAAGGCAGTAGCGTGAGCGCAGAGAGAGGGGATGCTCAAAGACAGCAATCTGGCAGTCATGTTCCACCAGCTGCAGCTTACTGCCAGGTTTGCTCCAGTGGTGAAGAGGGAGGGGATGATGAGGTCACTGACTCCACGTGGCTGCCTGAAGGGAGAGAGGAGGAGGAGGAGGAGGCACATGTCCAACGAGGCAGGATGCCCTCCGGAGGCCAGCTAGAGGCCAGCACACTAACTGAATCACACCGCAGAGCTCCGCCTGTGCAGGGCGCTGCCTCTGCACATTATCACAAAAGTTCTTTGGTGTGGGCCTTTTTTGAGACGAGTGCATCAGATCGCACCACTGCTATTTGCAACATATGTCTCAAGCGTATCTCGCGTGGCCAAAACATCAGCCACTTGGGCACCACAAGCATGACCAGACATATGTTGACCTGCCATGCAGCTCGTTGGCAAGCGCACATTAAAGACCCACACCAAAGAACAAAGCGGACCTCTCCTTGCTCCTCATCAGCTGGGATCTCCAACCCCACTATATCTTCAGTCCTCTCTGAAAGCTGCTTTGAGAGGAATGAAGGTGTAGAATTAGGTGTGTGACAGCCAAGTACTTGCGGGCACTCTGTTAGCAGTACACCGACGCCCGATTCTACCAGGCAAATTTCCCTGCCCCAGCTGCTGGACCGTCAAAATAAGTTTACTCCCAGCCATCCACATGCCCAGCGGTTGAATGCTAGCTTGGCTAAATTGCTAGCACTTCAACTGCTGCCTTTTCAGTTGGTAGACTCGGCCCCCTTCCGTGAGTTTGTTCAATGTGCGGTTCCTCAGTGGCAGGTTCCCAAACGCCACTTTTTCTCACGGAAGGCGATTCCGGCTCTCTACCGGCATGTGGAAGGCAATGTCCATGCCTCGCTGGACAGGGCGGTCAGCGGTAAGGTGCATATTATGCCACGTACACACGATCGGACTTTGTCCGCCGGACCTAGTCCAGCGGACAAACCGCCGGACTTTCCAGCTGGGCTTCGCCAGACTTGAAAGCGAACGGACTTGACCACACACGATCACGCTAAAAGTCCGGCGGTTCACGCGATGACGTACAGCACATACGACGGGACTAGAAAAATAAAAATACTAGAAAAATACTACTACTGAGCATGCGTCCTTTTTGGTCCGCCGGACCATACTACAGACGGCCGTATTGTCCGCCGGACTGCCAAGTCCAGCAGATAATTTTAAAACAAAACTTAAAACCTAGTCCGCCGGACTTTTGGGAAAAAAAGTCAGTCGAAGGCCCCCACACACGATCGGACTGTCCGGCGGACTTGAGTCCAGCGGACAATCCCGCGGGAAAATCCTTTCGTGTGTACGCGGAATTACCGCTGACTCATGGTTCAGCAGGCATGGACAGGGACGTTACCTGTCTTTCACGGCCCATTGGGTCACTCTTTTGGCAGCTGGGAGGGATGCAGGTCAAGGTGCAGTAGTGTTGGAGGTTGTTCTGCCACCACGCCTCCAAAATGCTACTACTGGTTGTGACACACCTCTCTCCTCCACACCCTCCTCTTCTTCTTCCTCCATGGCCTCTTCGAGTGCTCTGTCCTCGGAACCAGCGGTGCTCCGTAGGCGTACAAGGAGCTACGCAAGTACGCAGGCAAAAAGATGCCATGCCGTGCTTGCGCTGGTGTGTTTGGGGGACAGAAGCCACACTGGGGCAGAGGTTCTGGCAGCTCTGCAGGGGCAGGCCGAGAGGTGGTTGACGCCACGCCACCTTAAGCCAGGAATGGTGGTTTGTGACAATGGCACCAACCTCCTCTCCGCCCTGCAACAGGGACAGCTGACCCATGTGCCCTGTATGGCTCACGTCCTCAACCTGGTGGTGCAGCGGTTCTTGGGCAGGTACCCAGGCTTACAGGATGTCCTGAGGCAGGCCAGGAAAGTCTGTGTGCATTTCCGCCGATCGTATAATGCCAGTGCTCGGCTGGCTGAGCTGCAAAAGGAGTTGAACCTGCCCAAGAACCGCCTTATATGTGACATGCCCACCAGGTGGAACTCAACGTTGGCTATGCTGCAGCGACTGCACACGCAGCAGAGGGCCATCAATGAGTACCTGTGCGACTACGGCACCAGGACAGGGTCAGGGGAGCTTGGATTTTTTTCCCCACGCCAGTGGAGCATGATCAGGGATGCATACACTGTCCTGTCACCATTTGAGGAGGCCACGAGGATGGTGAGCAGTGACAGTGCATGCATCAGTGACACTGTACCTCTTGTCCACCTGTTGGAGCATACGCTGCGTGGGATAATGTACAGGGCACTTGAGGCAGAACAGAGGCAGGAAGAGGAGGACTTACTTGCCTCTCAAGGCCCCCTTTATCCAGACAGTGTTCCTTCTCTCCCACCCATCACACAGGAAGAGGATGAGGAGGAGGAGGAGGATTGTGTCAGCATGGAGGTGGAGCCTGGCACTCAGCATCAGCAGCAGCAGTCTTTTAGGGATGATTTACCATCCCAACAAACCAGTGGACTTGTACGTGGCTGGGAGGAGGTGGCTGCCGATCATGTCGTCCTCAGTGACCCAGAAGACTCCGGACCGAATGCCTCAGCTAACCTACGTTGCATGGCCTCCCTGATCCTGCAAAGCCTGTGGAAGGATCCTCGTATTCTTCCGATCAAGGAGAGGGACCATTCTTGGCTGGCCACTCTCCTTGATCCACGGTACAAGGGTAAGGTTGCAGACCTTATCTTGCCATCGCAGAGGGAGCAGAGGATGAGACATCTCAGGGAGGCCTTGCAGAAAGGTCTGTGCAACGCGTTCCCAGAGACTGGGAGGTTACAAACTCCTGGTCCTGGACGACGAGTTGCTGAGGCTTCGGTCAGTAGCAGAAGGAGCGGTGGGGAAGGTGGACGTCTGACCGATGCGTTCAGACAATTTTTTAATCCGCAGCCCCAAGGTATGATCGGTGGTTCCAGCAACCATCGCCAGCGTCTGATATACATGGTGCAGGAATACCTAGGGGCAAGGTCAGACTTGGACACCTTTCCCACCGAAAATCCTCTGGCTTACTGGGTCTTGAGGATGGATCACTGGCCAGAGCTTGCACAGTATGCATCTGAGCTACTGGCCTGTCCTGCATCCAGCGTTCTTTCCGAACGCACATTCAGTGCTGCTGGAGGCTTTGTCACCGATCACAGGGTACGCCTGTTCACCGACTCGGTTGATCGACTGACCTTCATAAAGATGAATCAGTCTTGGATCACCACCAGCTACCAGGCACCTGAAGCGGATATAACTGAATCATTTATAATATGTCACATCCCTTCAAGACTGCCTATGCTGATGCTGAGTGTCTGTCCTGTTATGTTCACTGACTATCCTCTTCCTCCTCAATGATCCATTCCTTGATAGCTTGGAAGAACATTTTTGTTTCTGGGTGCCACCACACCAGTGGCTAAGGCCCAATTTTTTAAGCAATGCTTCGCAACAGGTCTGACTGCTGTGCTCCAAGTACAGTATCTGTGAGGGGTTGCAGTGTTGTGGCACCAGCACCAGTGCCTAAGGCCCAATTTTTCAGCCCCTGTTTAACAGGGGCATGTAATTACAATTTTTTAAGCAATGCTTCGCAACACGTCTGACTGCTGTGCTCCAAGTACAGTATCTGTGAGGGGTTGCAGTGTTGTGGCACCAGCACCAGTGCCTAAGGCACAATTTTTCAGCCCCTGTTTAACAGGGGCGTGTAATTACAAATCTGGATCTAATAGTTCACAGCAGGGCCCATTACTGCGCCCACCAAGAGTAACTGTGAGGCTTACAGTCTTGTGGCAACACCGTCCACCACCAAAGGCCCAATTTTTCAGCCCCTGTTTAACAGGGGCGTGTAATTACAAATCTTGATCTAATAGTTCACAGCAGGGCCCATTCCTGCGCCCACCAAGAGTAACTGGGAGGGCTTACAGTCTTGTGGCAACACCGTCCACCACCACCACCAAAGGCCCAATTTTTCTGCCCTGTTCAACAGGTGCATGCAATTACAAATCTTGATCTAATAATTCACAGCAGGGCCAATTCCTGTGCCCACCAAGAGTAACTGTGAGGGCTAATGCCCCATACACACGGTCGGATTTTCCGATGGATTTTGTCCTATCAGACAATGTTGTCGGAAATTCCGACCGCGTGTAGGCACCATCGGACAGTTTCCATCGGATTGTCCGACGGACAAAGTTCTATCTCCTGCTGGATAGATTTTCCGACAACAAAGTCCGATCACACCAATTCCGATCGTGTGTAGCGAATTCCGACAGACAAAGTGCTACGCATGCTCAGATCACATTACAAGACCAAAGCTATTGGCTACTAGCCTCTACGTAGTCCCGTCGTAGGCAACAAACGTCACCATGTTCAGAATGATCGGATTTTCCGACAACTTTGTCCGACCGTGTGTATGCAACACCAGTGTCGGACTAAATCCGTCGGACCAAATCAGATGGATTTGGTGGTCGGATTTTCCGACGGTGTGTATGGGGCTTTACAGTGTTGTGGCTACACCAACATCTAATGGGGCAAATTTCTGCAGAGTATATACGGCAGGCCCCTACTTTCAAACATCCAACTTACAAATGACTCCTACTTGCAAACGGAAGGAGAAAACAGAAAGTGAGAGGAAATCTACCCCTAGGAAGGGAAATTCTATCCTGTTAGATTTAATTTGGGAAAAAGGTATCTCCTCTCTACTGATGCTTTATCACCAATCCTTGTTTCAATAAAAACCCCACTTTTCCCAAAACATTTGTCATTGTGACGGAAAATGAGGTGAAATGTTCTGAACAGGTGCACAGACAGCAAAACAAATGTTACAGGGGTGATAACCCCTCCCTATGTTCTCCAAAAAGCTTAAAAATTGATTTTTTTTGGATGGAGCTACACTTAAAAATGTACCTGTTCAGATTCTACTTAAGAACAAACCTACAGTCCCTGTCTTGTTTATAGGGTACATAGGGTTGTAGGTATAGGGTTTTATTTTGGTTGCGGGGTTCCCCTTAATATCCATACAAGATCCAAAGGGGCTGGAGTGGGGAGGGGGGGGGGGGGGGGGGGGTGATGGGGTAGCCATGCCATTTTTCTCAAGGATTTTCAGCCATATTGCCAGGACAAGACATGACATTAAAGCCGCAAGCGGTTTTAAATGGCTTATTTTTTTCCTTTACAAATGTCATTTTGTGCAGGGACAGTTCTAAACACGGGAAACACATGTCACTTCACAGGCATATTTTAGACACCCCCCAGGTACCATATTTAAAGGAATATTTCACTTTTATTTTTCACTTTATGCATCATTAAAATGACTGCTCCCGAAAAAACGTCAGTTTTAAAAACTTCTTTTTGCATTGATATATGTCCCCTGGGGCAGGACCCGGGTCCCCAAACCTGTTTTATGACATTAACATGCATATTGGCCGTTATGATTAGCACTTTTGATTTTGAACGTTCGCGTCCATTGTAACGAATAGGGTTCGAAAATTTGCACAAACTTTCGGTCCGTTCGAAGGTTCTGGTGCGAACCGAACCCGGAGGTGTTCGGCTCATCCCTATTGGTCAGGTAAGAGGGATAAAGTGTATGAGGTTGTATTTCGATTTTACCTGCGAAGAGTATTCCAGGGTCGGATTAGGGTGAATCAAATCGGGTTTCCATCGATTTGGTTCGAGGAACCTTCTCAAGAGAGGAGGGCGTGATAGGGAAAAAGGGAGAACAGAGAAAGGAAAGGTTAACATTAAGAAATAAAACATTTTGCGAATGCAATTTCACCACTAGATGAACCGTTAGCCACTGGGCAAAAAGATGTATGCATAAGGTCAGGCGCTGCTCCTCAGATGTAGAGGATGTGTAAGGGGTGGAACTCCACAATTCCTATGTCAGTGTAATGCCTTAATGGGAGTATCCTGCAATGAAATTGCATAGAACTTCTCCAGTTGGAGGAAAGAACATGGTAGCAACTGCTAAAGAAACTAAAAACCGTAACTGATAACTGATCAAACTTAGGAGAAGGTAGCATATGTATCCATATGTCCACCTGAGAGAACCTACTGTCATGTGGCCAGTTGTTTTAGTCCATCTTAAAGGCTTTAGGCTCTTGGGAGGTGGTAGCTCCTAAAAGATATTTACCCGCACCCCACTGTGCATGTGAGGAGTGCCATTGATTGTGTTCAGCGGTACTCAGGTTGGTCAGGTAGGGAGGTGGGCTTTAGATGTTTAGGGGGGTCTTTCCTCTGGCTCCTTTGGTCTCTCGGCCCATGTTTCACTTTATCCGTGTAAGTGTCAGCTTTTCTGAAGCTCTGTAATATGTCCGTGAGTAATTGAGATACTTTGCTATGACAGGTCTTGGGTGCTTACGATCATTTGCCGGGGCTCCGATCCGGTGAGCCCTTTCCACTGTGCAGTGGTGGTTTATGCCGAGGGCCTCTGGAAGGGTGGAGGTACATAGGTCTAGTAGGGAACCCTGTTTGTGAGATTCAGGGATGCCAATTATCCTCAGATTGTTCCTCTTGGAACAATTCTCAAGATCCTCCATTCGATCGTGCAGATGTTGGTGATCTTGTAAGAATTTTCCCATTGCAGCACACATGTTATATTGATCATCCTCCACTAATGATATGCGCTGTTCAGCTTTAGTCAATCTCTGTGAGTGTTCTCCCAGCTCTTTCCGCAGCTGCAGTATTCCCTCAGACACTGCTCTGTCTACTGCAGCTCTGATGGTGTGTGAAAGCAGAGTAGCCACCGCCTGAGCGATTTTATCATGGGAGCTGTGTGACTCCTGGCTCCTTATCAGGCTGATTTCCATAGCCTCGCATGGAGTCTCCCTCGCACCAAGGCAACTGGGAATGTGTGGCTGCTGAGCGCTCTGTGTGGGTGAAAAGGCTTGTGCTGTGGCCATATTTGATAACACAGGAGCTCCTGAGTGAGAGGGAGAAGCGTCCCTCAATCTGGAGCCTGAGCACGATCACAGCTGGTTAAGGTACCGATCCATCCGCAGCAGCGTGGGGAAGGTAGATGGGTGGTTTTCCGGCCGGTTGGGCGCAGCGCCGGGGTTTTATAAGCCAATTCTTCTGCGGGCTGAGCGGAGCCACCGGTCTCACCTGTCCCTCACATACGCCGCCGGAATCGGAAGTTGGGGCAGCATCTCAAAGTATATCTCAACCTGGTTGAGAAACCCTCTGCATTGGACTGGATCACCCCCAAATCGCTGGGGAAGCAGAGCAGAACCAGACATACCTCTTATAGAGGTAATACTCGAGGCGGGTGCCTGCACAGAGACTGTAGCAGCAGCAGGGATGGGCCTGCAACACAGGTTGTACCAGAGCAGCCACAGTGGGAGATTCCAGGTGAGCCGTGCGACTCAGGAGCGTTTGTAACGCCATGGCAAACTGATCCATGTGGTGATCCTGCTCATCCAACCTGGAAAAAATATTACCAACAAGTGGATTAACTGCATCTTCTGAATTCATGGCCTTCGTCTACTGTCAGAAACCATGAATCAGACTGAGACAGCAGTACAGTTAAATCACACTTGTTTAATAATAATAAAAAAAGGTAAACAGAGTAAACGTAGTCAAAACATAGCCAGAGTTAAGGAACCGGAACGAATAGTCAGACAAGCCAAAATGTCAGGGAGCCAGAGATGAGAGTAGAACAGCAAGCGGGATCTGGAGCCAAAAGGAATGTCAGCCAAGCAAGTCTTTAACAGGAACACAGGCGAGCGCCTCGAGAGATGTGACCAAGGCAAAGGTAAATCATCTGGACTGGACGACTTCAGTAGGCAGGACTGACGAGCAGGATATAATCAACAGGTGAGTCACTGTGGAGAGCAGTGGCGGCTGGTGCTTTATTTTTTTAGGGGGGCGCACAAAACCCCAACCAACCCCCCCCCCCCCCCCCCCCCCCCCCAACGTCACTCGTCCATGATGGAGGCGGTTGATAGATAGATAGATATGCAGTTAGATAGATACAGATGCAGATAGATAGATAGATAGATAGATATAGATGCAGATAGATAGATATATGCAAATAGATAGATAAAGGGAGAAAGAAAGAAAGAAAGAAAGAAGGGAAAGAAAGAAAGGAAGGGAGATAGATAGATAGATAGATAAATAGATGCAGATAGATAGATATATGCAGATAGATAGATAGATAGATAGATAGATAGATAGATAGCCAGATAGATAGATAGATAGATAGATAGATATGTAGATATATATATATATATATATATATATATATATATATATATATATATATATATATATATATATATATAGATATATATATGCAGATAGATAGATATATGCAGATAGATAGATATATGCAAATAGATAGATAGATATATGTAGATAGATAGATAGATATATGTAGATAGATGCAGATAGCTATATGGAGAGAGAGAGAGAGAGAGAGAGACCTGTACAGGATGACTCTAGGAGGATGCAGTGCTGGGAGCCCTCGTGTCATACACATACAGGAGATGTGTAATGAAGGCTCCAGCAGATTGTCGGGTGAAGGGCTGGAGCAGAGGTGGATTCCAGGCAGGGCAGAGGTGAAGCACAGCTCCCTCCGATCACAGACTGAGAAGCATATATACAGCACAATGTGCTGCTGTATATGGCTGGGGTGGACAGACAATTACATTCTCCATTCACACAGAGCCGAAACAGGAAGTGACACGCCGCCCCGAGGACAGCACCACCCATACATGAATACATGAAGGAGAATGCCCCAATGAGCATCTAGAGGCGCTCTGCAGAGCGCCACAGGGCATCAAAAAACACCACAAATGAAGCATCTTGCTTGCAATCACGGGATTGCATTGGCATGACGCTTCCATAGTGCATTGTGTCCGGCGCCCACCCCGTACACAGTGCACTTAAAGGAACTTTTTTTTTATTTTTATTTTTTATTTTTTTATTTTTTGTGACTGGCTTTGGGGGGGGGGGCACCCATGCGCCCCCTATGGATGGGCCACCACTGCACTGGAGAGATAGAAGCTGGCAATTAGCCGAAAGCTGAGCGGCCAGCTTTGAGAGGGAAGGGCTGAGCCAAGCCCTGACAGTCACCTACCCAGAGTCCAGGCTGTCATAAACTCCATCAGAAATGCCAGCTTGACCGCAAACCCAAAGAGGTGTGCCATAGGGTTAGAAAGGGGCCCGGTATCTGGGATACACCATAGGGCGGGCCTAATCAAACCCCAGGTCCATAAGGTAGAAGCCATTAAAGACTGGCCTGCTCTGGCCATCAAGAAACAAGTGAGAACCTTCCTAGGCATGATTGGGTATTATCGCAGGTTCATCACAAACTTTGCCACAATGGTAGCACCCTTAACTGACCTCACCAAAGGCAAAAGCTCCTCGGTAGTGATTAGGTTGAATCCTGAGACGGAAGCGGCTTTCCAAAACCTGAAGGATGTCCTGTGTAAAAAGCCTGTGTTGGTGGCTCCAGGCTTTAACAAAGAGTTTGTGGTCTAAACCAATGACTCAAGTATAGGTCTGGGGGGTGTCTTGTCTCAACACCCGTTGATCTATTTGAGTCAGAAGCTGACCCCAGCAAAGGTAAATTATAGTATTGTGGAGTGAGTGTTTGGCCATTAGGTGGACCTTAGAGGCTCTACAGTACTACTTGTGGAGGCTCCACTTCCAACTCATAAATGTCCCCTTAAAATGGATGGCCCAAGCTAAGGACTGTAATGCATGGGTTGGTTCCTGGCTCTCCAAGATTTCTCTTTTAAAGTGGAGCACAGGGAGGGTTGTAACCAGAAAAACGCCGCTGCCCTTTCTAGAACCCACCGATAGCCAATGTTCGAACCCACAGGTTCAAACAGAGGGAGGAGGTATGTGACAGACAGCCACTGTCAGTGATAGATGGGGTGTATCTGCCACGCAGGATCTTGAGGTTCTTAAGATAATTGAGTGACAGTAAAAGGTCTGTAGGCAGAAAGAGGTTAAGGACTGGCCACAACTTGCTCCCCCACCTGGGGTATAATTTTGACTTACTTGAGTAGAATCAGTGGTGGTGCTGACAGAGGAGAAGCAGGTAGTGAGGGAACATGCCTGCAGGACTGAAGCAGACTCAGGTCTATTTATTAGCCAGGATGCTTACATTTTGTTTGATGGACTTTTGCTTTGAGACTATGTTTTCTACCCCTGCGTGGGAATCCTTGTTTGTTGCTGTTTTGCTGACCAAATAAACATGGGCAGGAAGTAGGGTTGCCACCTTTTCTTCAAGTCAAACCCGAAAACTTTAGTGGCACACAGCTATTTTTTTTATAGTATAAACTATACATATATTTTGCAATTAAATAACATTTCTAATCATATGAAGTTAATCACAAGAGTCCCCCTTTACATCAGAGTCCACAAAGTTCCCCTTTTACATCTGAACTTGCAGAGTTCCCTTTCACTGTAAGGGGGGACTCTGCAGACTCTGATGTAAGGGAGAACTCTGACATAAGGCATGCTCTGGGAACCCTGATCTAAGAGGGAACACTGAGAACTCTGATGTACGGAGAGGACTCTGATGTAAGGGGGAACACTGCGTCCTCTGGTGTAAATGGGAGCTCTGATATAAGGGGTGCTCTGAGAACCCTGATTTAACTTAGTGTACTCACTCAGAGGCAGGAGAGAGAAGGGGGGAGACTTCAGTCACAGACAGGGATGGATGGTGAGCTCACTCACCCCTTGGCAGTCAGCACCCCTCCTCCAGATGTATCTGAGGCTGCTGGACTTCAAATTTCCGGCCCGACTTTCCTTTTCTGAGGCACAGCCCTGGGGATTGGAGCGTGGGCAGACAGAGGGGTAGGGGTGGGAGGAAGAGGAGAAGATCAAGCCCTCTCTCCTCTCCTGTCTGTGTGTGGGGGGATTGTTAGTGATGGCTATGGGCAGTGTGAAAGAGAGTGTAACAGACACTCTCAGCTTAGAAATCTGGAGGCCATAGGCAGTCTGAATAATGTGTCCGGGTTTCCCACTGCCTTAAACCCGGACACATTATTCAAACTGGACACCTTTCCCACCCGAATTCCCATGATTCCAAACCCGAACTGTCCGGGTGAATCCCGGACAGGTGGCAACCCTAGCAGGAAGCCCTTAACCTTGCACATGGCTGGATTACCTGTCTCTACTTGAAGCCTCCATTTTGCCAATGATGATATCCAATCATTCCCCAGTTTTATTAACTGTACATAATAGATTAACTGCTATGAGAAAACCAGCATGGTGAGTCCCTTCCTATTTATATGATGAAGATAGCTTTAAAACAAAAAATTACAGTAGTGGTAGTCAGATTATGAATCATAATTCTCAATTTCAACAAAGCGATGATCTGATATTATATTGGAGATGGCAAAAGCTGTAATGAGGGGTAGAATCAGTGGTAGGGCGTCCATTAAGGGCCCACAGCGCCACCCCCTCTGTCACGACAACCCCCTATGTGTAAAATGGATAGATTCATGCTGTGCTATAGCCACCCCCTATTCAGGCATCCAGACCCCTTACAGACGCCAGGCGCCTGAATTACAGCAGCGGAGTGTCCCATAGACTTAAAAATTAATATTTGCTTTTCTAACACTGAATCGCCTCTCCACCAATCAGGAAGCGCGAGTCTAATACCTGTCACCTGATTGGCTGAAGGCACTGGCATCCCTACTGGATGCCTAGCAGAATGGTAGAAGAGACACACAGGAACCATGGAGGACACGGGAGCCGTCGCCTGACCCGCTGCGTGTCCCACAGCTTGCCGCCGTCACCGGCTGCCTGACCCACCACCAGGATGGGGTAAGTGCCGGTCAGACAGCGAGCGGGCATGGCAGAGAGGCTGCATATGATGGGCAGAGAGACTGCATATGATGGGCACAGAGGCTGCATTTTATGGGCACAGAGGCTGCAAATGATGAGCACAGAGGGCTTGGCTGGAATGGCGGTCTGAGTGGACGTGTCCTCAGAGATTACCAGAGGGACCTTGAGGTCTCTGGATGCCTTCCAAAACCCCTGGCAGTCAGAGGAGGGGTAAGAGACTGAAATTCCCCCCAAATATCCCGGAGGAGGTCAGCCCGGTCTCCTGCTCCCTGAAATCTCCTGCGCGCCATAGCAATATGGCGTCGCAAACAGACCACAAGGCGGATCCTGCATCAGCAGCCCCGGGATTGCCAGAGATCATGGCGGCTAGGGATGAGCCGAACACCCCCCGGTTCAGTTTGCACCAGAACCTGCGTACGGACCGAAAATTTGCTCGAACTTTAGAACCCCATTAAAGTCTATGAGACTCGAACGTTCGAAATCAAAAGTGCTAATTTTAAAGGCTAATATGCAAGTTATTGTCCTAAAAAGGGTTTGGGGACCTGGGTCCTGCCCCAGGGGACATGTATCAATGCAAAAAAAAAAGTTTTTAAAACAGCAGTTTTTTCAGGAGCACTGATTTTAATGACACTTAAAGTGAAAAAAAAAAGTGAAATATTCCTTTAAATATCGTACCTGGGGGGGGGGGGGTGTCTACAGTATGCCTGTAAAGTGGCATGTGTTTCCCGTGCTTAGAACAGTCCCTGCACAAAATGAAATTTAAAAAAAAATAAAAGTAATTTAAAACTGATTGCGGCTTTAATGTAATGTCTGGTCCCAGCAATATGAAAATCATTTTGCTGGGACCAGACATTACAAATGGATGAAAATCAGTGAGACAAACGGCATGGGTACCCCCCCTGCCCATTACCAACCCCTTTAGGTCTTGTATGGATATTAAGGGGAACCTCGTACCCAAATTAAAAAAAGGAAAGGTGTGGGGCCCCCAGGCCCTATATACTCTGAACAGCAGTATACAGGCGGTGCAAACAAGACAGGGACTGTGTAGGTTTGTTAAGTAGAATCTGTTTGTAATTTTGAACTGGTACATTTTTAAAGTGTAGCTCCAGTGCAAAAATCTATTTTTAAGCTTTTTGAAAAACATAGGGAAGGGTTATCACCCCTTTTTTGCTGTCTGTGCACCTCTTCAGAAGATTTTACCTGACTTTCTGTCCCAATGACAAATGTTTTTTGAAAATTTGTTTTTTTTTGTAAAACAAGGATTGGAATAAAGCATCAGGGGAGACTGGAGAGGAGACACGTTTTTCCCAGATCAACCTTTACAGGAGAGAATTTCCCTTCCTAGGGGTAGATTTCATCTCACTTCCTGTCGTCTCCTTCCATTTGCAAGTAGGAGACGTTTGTAAGTTGGATGTTTGAAAGTAGGGGCCTGCCCTATATGCTCTGCAGAAATTTGGGTCTAAGGTGTTGGTGTTGCCACAACACTGTAAGCCCTCAAAGTGACTCTTGGTGGAGGCTGGAACGCCCTGCTGTGAACTATTATATTAAGAATTGTAATTACATGCACCTGTTCAACAGGGGCAGAAAAATTGGGCCTTTGGTGGTGGTGGTGGTGCTGGTGCCACAACACTATAAGTCCTCACAGTTACTCTTGGTGGGCGCTGGAACGGGCCCTGCTGTGAAATATTATATCAAGAATTGTAAATACATGTACCTGTTGAACAGGGGCAGAAAAATTGGGCCTTTTTGGTGGTGGTGGTGGTGTTGCCACATAACTGTAAGCCCTCACAGTTACTCTTGGTGGGTGCAGGAATGGGCCCTGCTGTGAAATATTAGATCAAGAATTGTAATTACATGCCATTGTTCAACAGTGGTAGAAAAATTGGGCCTTTGGTGGTGGTGCTGGTGCCACAACACTAAGTCCTCACAGTTACTCCTGGTGGGCGCTGGAACGGGCCCTACTGTGAAATATTATAGCAAGAATTGTAATTACATGCACCTGTTAAACAGGGGCTGAAAAATTGGGCCGTAGGCACTGGTGCTGGTGCCACAACACTGCAATCCCTCACAGATACTCTAGTTGGAGCACAGGAATGAGCCCTGCTGCAATGTATTGCATCAAAAAACACTGCAACCACTCACAAATATTGTAGTTGAATGAAGCAACGACTCCTCCTGCAAAATATTCCATCAAAAATTGTAATTACACGCCCCTGTTAAACAGGGGCTGAAAAATTTTGCCTTAGCCACTGATGGCGGCGCCCAGAACCAAAAATTTTCTTACAAGCTATTAGCATGATCATTGAGGAGGAAGAGGATAGTCACTCAGCATAACAGGATAGTCACTCAGCATCAGCATAAGCAGTCTTGAAGGGATCTGACATTTAAAAAAAATTATTCTGTTACATCAGCATCAGGTGCTTTGTAGCTGGTGGTGATCCAAGACTGATTCATTTTTATGAAGGTCAGTCGATCAACCGAGTCGGTGGACAGGCGCACCCTGTGATCGGTTACAAAGCCTCCAGCAGCACTGAATGTGCGTTCCAAATGAACGCTGGATGCAGGACAGGCCAATTGCATACTGTGCAAGCTCTGGCCAGTGGTCCATCCTCAAGAACCAGTAACCCAGAGGATTTTCGGTGGGAAAGGTGTCCATGTCTGACCTTGCCCCTATGTATTCCTGGACCATGTAAATCAGACGCTGGCGATGGTTGCTGGAACCGATCATACCTTGGGGCTGCGGACTAAAAAATTGTCTGAACGCATCAGTCAGATGGCCACCTTCTCCACCGTTCCTTCTGTGACTGACCGAAGCCTCGGCAACACGTTGTCCAGGACCAGGAATTTGTAATCTCCCAGTCTCTGGGAACGCGTTGCACAGACCTTTCTGCAAGGCCTCCCAAAGATGTTTCATCCTCTGCTCCCTCTGCAACGGCAAAATAAGGTCCGCAATCTTACCCTTGTAACGTAGATCAAGGAGGGTTGCCAGACAGTAATGATCCCCCTCCTTGATCCAAAGAATACGAGGATCCTTACACAGGCTTTGCAGGATCAGAGAGGCCATGCAGCGTAGGTTAGCTGAGGCATTCGGTCGGGAGTCCTCTGGGTCACTAAGGATGACATGATCCGCAGCCCCCTCCTCCCAGCCATGTACAAGTCCACGGGTTTCTTGGGACTGTCAATGATCCCTAAAAGACTGCTGCTGAGTGCCAGGCTCCACCTCTATGCTGACACAATCCTCCTCCTCCTCTTCCTCCTCCTCGTCCTCTTCCTGTGTGATCAGCGGGCCAGCAGGAACACTGTCTGGATAAAGGGGGCCTTGAGAGGCAAGGAAGTCCTCCTCTTCTGGCAGTTCTGCCTCAAGTGCCCTGTCCATTATCCCACGCAGGGGGATGCATGCAGGGGGATGCATGCACTGTCACTGCTCACCATCCTCGTGGCCTCCTCAAATGGTGACAGGACAGGGCATGCATCCCTGATCATGGTGTGGGGAAAAAAACAAGCTCCCCTGACCCTGTCCTGGTGCCGTAGTCACACAGGTACTCATTGATGGCCCTCTGCTGCGTGTGCAGCTGCTGCAGCATGGCCGATGTTGAGTTCCACCTGGTGGGCATGTCACAGATTAGGCGGTTCTTGGGCAGGTTATATTCCTTTTGGAGGTCAGCCAGCCGAGCACTGGCATTATATGACTGGTGGAAATGCACACAGACTTTCCTGGCCTGCCTCAGGACATCCTGTAAGCCCGGGTACCTGCCCAAGAACCGCTGAACCACCAAGTTAAGGACGTGAGCCACACAGGGCACATGGGTCAGTTGTCCCTGTCAGGGTGGAGAGGAGGTTGGTGCCATTGTCGCAAACCACCATTCCTGGCTTAAGCTGGCGTGGCGTCAAAAAAAGGCAATCTGCGCAGTCTCTGAGGCACTTAGAGGAGAAGTTGAGGGAGGCGGAGTATGTGTGATCTCCTGATCAGGTTCACTATGTGACCTGACAGGACACCCTAAGGGAATTATCTTTACTTATGCCGCATACACACGAGCGAATTTCATCCAAGATTTTTCCGACGGATTTCCGCTCAAGCTTGGCTTGCATACACACGGTCACACTAAAGTTCACTGAACTTTCGACCATCAAGAACGCGGTGACGTACAACACTACGCAAGCCGAGAAAATGAAGTCCAATGCTTCCGAGCATGCGTCAAATTGTTTCCGAGCATGTGTAGGAATTTTGCGCCTCGGAATTTTTCCGACCGAAAAATTGAGAACCTGATCCCAATCTTTTGCTGGCTGGAATTCTGCCAGCAAAAGTCCAATGAAGCATACACGGTCGCATTTTCCGACCAAAAGCCGAGTCGAACTCACCAGGAAATCTATGCTTGATAGTGCTCAGAGGGTTTTTGAATTTGAGGATAAGAACGGTAGGCTGTTGGCCTGGCTAGCCAGGGGGCAGCATACTGTGACTCACATTGGTAGGTTAAGAGATCTGGATGGCCGTCTGTTGACAGCTTCAGCGGATATCAATGCGAGATTCCTTGAGTTCTACCAGACTCTATATTCCTCTAGGGCGAGCTTTGATAACTCTGACCAGCATGGAGCGCCCGTTCTAGGGTCCACCCTGAAAACTGACAGGCGGACCTGAACGGGCCGTCAGTGTGAAAGGGGCCTAATATTTTCGAGACTTGTAATGCGTTATGCTTCATTTTTTCTCAAATAAAAAAAAAATGATGGGCACAGAGACTGCATTTTATTGGCACAGTGGCTGCATATGATGGGCACAAAGGCTGATGGGCACAGAGGCTGCATATGATGGGAACAGAGGCTGCATTTTATGGGAACAGTGGCTGCATAAGATGGGCAA
This sequence comes from Lithobates sylvaticus, assembly GCA_028564925.1. Taxonomy (NCBI): domain Eukaryota; kingdom Metazoa; phylum Chordata; class Amphibia; order Anura; family Ranidae; genus Lithobates; species Lithobates sylvaticus. The sequence continues at coordinate 139,530,302 of CM053034.1, forward strand.
AGTGGCTGCATTTTAAGGGCACAGTGGCTGCATTTGATGGGCACAGTGGCTGCATATGATGGGCACAGAGGCTGCATATGATGGGCACAGAGGCTGCATATGATGGGCACAGAGGCTGATGGGCACAGTGGCTGCATTTGATGGCACAGTGGCTGCATTTGATGGGCACAGAGGCTGCATTTTATGGGCACAGTGGCTGCATATGATGGGCACAGTGGCTGCATTTGATGGGCATAATGGCTGCATTATATAGGGCACAGTGGCTGCATATGTTGGGCACAGTGGTTGAAATTGATGTTTTTTTTTTGTATTTTTCATTATGGCATTGTTATGCCTGCGTTTATCTATTAAGTTCTTGTGTTAAAACCAAGGAAGACTAGACTTCTGAAGTGTATTAATGCTTTACTAAACAGGGAAAAATCTGCACATACAAACTGTAGGATGAACAATACAATACATCACAACTTATAGCTTCACATATAAGCATGTATAATATGTACACATTAGGTAAACTAAACAATTACTCAACTTAGGGGTTAAGATGTCCTTCATAGTTCCTTGTTCTCACAAACGCGTCTCCAACGATATCCAGTTCCTCAAAGCCATCTTGTCCTTTTTCCTTCCAAACACCAACTGTTCCTCTTTTCCCAAAACACATGTCTCTTTCCAACCCTCTCCATGCCCCTCCCCCCACTTCCTGCAAACACCAACTCATCTTCAATACCTGGCTATCTGGTTTATTTACATATCAATGGAGGGGGAAGAGGCCTTCTGTGGACATGCTGTTACTAAATCTAAAACTCTATATTATTTCAATAAAGTCACTATACAAATGCCCATAGCAACACATACCACCTCTTGACTTTATAGGATAATATAGGAAACTTCTTCAAGCCTTTTGTCCAGGAAAGGGCAAAATAAACCCCCCGTATAAATGGGAGGAACAAATTCCCTTTCGACCCCCATCTTGTGGGCGGTCAGACGATTGGTTTGTCCCTGGAAGGCTGACTTTTGAGCAGGGTTAACAATGTCTTTTGGCAGTTTGTAAAAGTCCCAGATGAAAAGTCTCTTTTCTTCTTGGTCATAAGGAAAATGCTCAGATGGAAGTCCACTCCAATTCAGCCACCATTTCTCAGGCTCTCTTCTGGTCTGTCTCCTCCCATCCAGTATGGTCATCTGCTCTGCCTGCTCCACCTCTCGATGCTCAATACCTGAAAAGAGTAAGAGACAAAGCAGATTATATGTTCCTTCCAACTGTGCCTAAAAACATAGCTCACTGCTCACATTACTCTATCTGCCCATTTCTAACTGCAAAACTATTGTAGGGTGCCCACTGTTGCCTTGAAATACTTTCACGGAAAGGCATTGACTTCCAACGTAACGAATAAACTTGCATGTCTCTCCGTGCTGTCCTGGGAAGCACACAGGCCTGCTGTTGTTCAGCCTTCACAGCATGGCACATTTTTGCAAAATGCCCCATTTTATGGCAACAGAAACACTTAATGTGACTGAATCTACCATTCCCAACCATTTGCTTCCACTTCTTAAACAATGCTGGTGTAGGAATCCCATCTATTTCCTCTCTAGGGACCCCCACCTTAAGTAAATCAATCCACATGTGTCTCCTGGAGATCATAGGCCTTGCCTTCCTTGTATCTGACTCAACTCGGTCATTTGAGCTGATCAAATCCTCTGCTTCCCGGTTATGAGAAGTAACAGTGGCACATGTCCTACTTCTGCTTACAGGCTTTGGGCCTTTGTCCTTTGTTAGGGCATCATTAGACTTGGTCATGAGGGCTGCACACCGCTCATTCAAATCTTCAGCTCGGCCTACAGGGGTTTGAACACACTTCAAAGCCACTGCAGGTTTAACTTTGATTACCCTCCTTTCTAAATCTTTTTCCTTGCTTGCAGTTTCTTCCAAACACTTGGATGCCACTGCAAGCTGCTCCTTCAGTAAATCTCTTTCTAATTCCGCCTTTTCCCTCTTTTCAGATTCAATATGTAGAGCATGCAGGAAGTGCAAACCAAACACAGCAACTGCCCGCATCTCTCCCTTACTGAACCCAAAACTTTTGAGACTAAAATCTGAGGAAAGATCACAGACTCCATCCCCCCCAAGCTCTGTTCAAAGGAGACGCATATCTAGCTAGCTCCTTTGCAACAGGCATCCACTGACTATTTCTGGCCCAGATAGGAAGGGTGCACGCCTTCAAGTCCTCCTGGACACCAGAAATCTTTGCAGCCTTACTCCTCCTAAACAGTGTACGCAGCATTTTTTCCCCAGCACAAGCAACAAAACACACAATATAAAACAGGTCTGCTTCAGTTGAAATTTTAGCACAAATCCCGGACGAGCCCCCAAATGTTATGCCTGCGTTTATCTATTAAGTTCTTGTGTTAAAACCAAGGAAGACTAGACTTCTGAAGTGTATTAATGCTTTACTAAACAGGGAAAAATCTGCACATACAAACTGTAGGATGAACAATACAATACATCACAACTTATAGCTTCACATATAAGCATGTATAATATGTACACATTAGGTAAACTAAACAATTACTCAACTTAGGGGTTAAGATGTCCTTCATAGTTCCTTGTTCTCACAAACGCGTCTCCAACGATATCCAGTTCCTCAAAGCCATCTTGTCCTTTTTCCTTCCAAACACCAACTGTTCCTCTTTTCCCAAAACACATGTCTCTTTCCAACCCTCTCCATGCCCCTCCCCCCACTTCCTGCAAACACCAACTCATCTTCAATACCTGGCTATCTGGTTTATTTACATATCAATGGAGGGGGAAGAGGCCTTCTGTGGACATGCTGTTACTAAATCTAAAACTCTATATTATTTCAATAAAGTCACTATACAAATGCCCATAGCAACACAGGCATACAATAATATCCACTAAAATCAGGCACTTACTAAATATATGGAAGCCAATAAAAAGGCTAGATTAGCTTATATACTATTTAAGCAGTCAATGACTGACTAGATGGAGGCAGGTTAAGGAGAAAGGTGAGGCCTGGCTGGAATAATTTGACAAGTCTATTAGATATTTTAACACCTTGCTGCCTGGCCTGTACCAAAATGACAGTCGGTGGGACATTGGTCATTCTGAGTGGACATCATATGACATCCTAACAAGATCGGGCCAGGCTGCAGAGTGATCTGACACCCGCTCTGTCCATCCGATACAGCAGATGACAGATCAATGTACCAGCCCACTGGCTGTACCAAGCCATTCATTGTGTATGTCGCACCCTCTAGTGTGCTAGATGTGGTAGTGATTAGGTTTTTTCTTAGTGTAGAGGCAGCTGGCAGCCAGGTCTGTTTGTTTTGATCTGGGTTGAGAGTGACTCAGGCAGAGCTGGGTGACTCTCATGCAGCATCACCAAGACCTCACACTTCTTTCCTGAACGTTCTAGAATCTTCTGGAAAGGAAAGAGAGGTGGAGCTGCCTGGGGTATTCTGAGGAGCCCTGACTAATCCTCAACTTAGATTGGCAGGGGGCAGGCCTCCTTAAATACCCAGGGTCAGCCCAACTGGAGAGGAGCTGTTCGGTGTGGAAGCTGGAGATTAAGTGCTAGGCTGTCGTGGCCTTTGAGGGAGCTCCTTAGTCTGGGGGGGGGGGTGATTTTGGGCCTGGGCTCGGGTGCGCATGGGGCCCTCTGAGAACACGTGGAGGTGTCCTGGACATGACTATTGCTTAACAGATGTACCTCTACTAAACCACTTGCTTACCCTAACCTCTTAACCTTATTATATTAATTGAGACCACACCAAGATTGGAGCAAAACACAGGCAGTAGCAGCCTAATTTATTTAAACAAATATATATTCAAATTAACATCAACATCAAAAACATCTGTTAATAAACCCATCAATCTACCTAGCATTGGTCTTTGCAGAAACTTCCATCACCATCTCTGGAAACAATACTGCACTGCGGTACCTCTCAACATGTGTTAATAGGCCTCAAGCCGACAGGCTGGCTCAGAGACAACCACTGACCACCAATAGAAAGGCCACCTTGAACAAGGCCACCTCATACTCCGAAGAACACACCCCTCCCAATTGTGCCACAATACCCTGAAGGATGTCGAACGACACCGGTCGCCTTGTATCCTTGTGGGCAACTGTTTCGCCTGTAACCCCTTAGCGCTTGTCGCACCCAAAAATCTTTCGTGAAGTCAGGCTGCCCTTGTAATTTAAATAGGAAAGCTAAATCTGATTAATTTTTGCTCATCGCAGATGCGGATGCCACTTCCTCCATGTGTCTAGCAATGAAATACAGAACCAGCAACCGAACTGCAGGGCCAACCGGCTCTTCGCCAGCCCCGTGAACAAACACCAGCCACTCCTGCCATACCTTTCTGTATGCAGCCCACGTATCCTCACTCACCGACTTCCTGATCCATCCGGAGACTAGACATGTGCGATTAGTTTTGTACGAATCGAAAATTCGTATGAATTTCGGATCCAAATTCCGTTACAACGGAAATGTGACTGGTGATAAATTGAAATTCATCATAACGAACATTCGTAATTGTTACGAAAAGTTAACGAATTTAAAAGGTGGGAGCCCCTCATAATGATAAATTCATCATAATGAACATTCGTAATTGTTACGAAAAGTTAACAAACCTACCAAAAATTGGTATTACGTACGAATCCAAATTGAATTTTAATACGAAACGGAATGAAACAAAACTAATTTATTAAAGGCGCACATGTCTACTGGAGACCTGTCCAACCCAATCTCCCACAGCCATTCGGGACAGGATACCCCCCCGCTGCTCCGACGCCAGCGCCAACTCTCGGAACCTGTCCCACTGGAAGCGAGACAATGCGTCAGCTATAACATCCTCCACTTCCGGGAGGTGTACCGCATAAATAAACACATTCAGTGGCAAGCATCGCAAAACCAAGTGTTGCAGTATCCTAACTGAGGAGGGTGATGCTGAAACTCTATTGATCACCTGCACCACCCCCATGTTATCACCATGAAAACACACCTTCAGATCCCTGAACGATGCGCCCCACAATTCCACCTCCAGCACCACCGGAAACAATTCCAGCAGCACTAGATTCTTCATAAATCCAGCCTCCATCCATGATTGGGGTCACGGACCGGCACTTCACTGGCCTTGGAAGAAAGCCCATAGAGAATGTAGCATCCGTGAAAAGTTTCAGGTCAAAATTGCTAATGGCCCTGACATCCACAGCGCCTGCCCATTGAAGGATTCCAAAAAGGTATGCCATACCCTCAAGTCCTCCCTATTTACCCTTACCAAGCACACAAAGTGCTTAGGAGACCTGATCCCGACTGTACTTGCCGACAGCCATCGGCAAAAAACCCACCCCATTGGCAGAATGTGACAAGCAAAATTCAGCTTACCCAACAATGACTGTACTCAAAGCTGAACTTTGCGTAAACCAATCATACCTGCAATCTCTTCTTCTTTAAATCAGCCAGCTTATCCTCAGGCAACTGGCACTCCATGGCACCCGTGTCCAGAACAATGCCCAGGAACGTGATGACCGTGCAAGGTCCCTCCGTCTTCTCAGGTGCCAACGGAATGCCGCAACCGATCCGCTATGTGTTCCAACGTAGCCAGGAGCACTGCGCAGATTCTGGAAGAAGCTGGGCCCACACAAAGAAAATCATCCAAGTAATGGATGATCAAATTCACACCCGATACATCCCGTACCACCCACTCCACGAATGAGCTGAATTGCTCAAACAGTGCACAAGATATGGAGCAACCCATCGGCAAACATTGGTCGACATAAAACCCATCATTCCAATGACACCCCAGCAACCGGAAACTATCCGGGTGCACCGGGAGCAGCCGAAAAGCTGATTCCACATCGGCCTTAGCCATCAACGCCCCATTTCCATAATGACGCACCCAACCCACCGCAGCATCGAACAATTTGTAACTCACCAAACATGTCTCTGGGTCAATGGCATCATTAACTGACGCCCCTTTTGGAAAGGAAAGGTGGTGAATCAGCCTAAATTTGTTGTGCTCCTTCTTTGGCACTACCCCCAAAGAAGACACTACCAAGTCCGCGAATGGTGCGAATGGAAAGGGGCCCACCACGCGACCTAACGCAACTTCCTTATGCAGTTTCTTTGAAACTACATTCGGATGTTGCATGGCCGAAAGCAAATTCTGGGACACAGGGGGGACCACCTCTAAATTGCATGGAATCCTAAACCCTTCTGTAAACCCTGAATCCAATAACTGAGCTGCTTTTCTATCTGGATACCTACCGAGAAACGTCCGCATCACTGGGGTCCTCCCTCTTGTGTCCACCCCCCCCGGAGCGGACCTTTTTCTGGCTTAAAACATCTGGACGACGGGTTGGACCCTCCACAACCTGAACACTCATGCTTGTAAACTCTAAATGCCTCCCCACCAAATCCTAATAACAAAAGAGCGCTGAACAGTATTCAGGGTTCTTTTCTCCAATAACACTCGCCATGATGGCGAATGCCTGTAGCCAGGTGGCAAATGTCTGCGGAATCGACCTGTACCTCCACTTTTCTTTGTCCTTCTTGGAATCATCTGGCTCAACTCTATCTAAGTTGAATTTTTCTAACGGAAGCAGCAAGAAAATCTCCACATACTCACCCTTCCACAGCTTTTCCCGTACTTCGGGCTTCAGGTGCGCGCCTAACGGCCCCTCATAGCAAACATATACCTCACATTTGGCAGAATCCGCCAACCGAATGACATCCTGTCTGCCAGCCGCCTCCCCGCCACTGAGGCCTTGGCTGGCACCTTCTGGACCGCACCTGTGGGTTCTGCTGAGGCCGGCAAAGTCAGCCTACTGGGAATACCACCCCCACCCCCTCAGCAGCAGTGGCCGCACCAGCCACCCCTGCAGGAGGAACCCATGCCGCCGCCGGAAGCCCTTTCTGCATTCTCAAATTTATACACCAACTCTTTGATCCCCGCCAAGAAACCCAGCAAGCCTGCAGCCCCTACAGCTGCCCTACCAGTAGTAGTGCCCCCTGACCGGCAGTGCTTGTTGCGCCCCCTTGCCCCGGCAACCACCCCGGTCTGTGCTACTGAACCAACTCCCCGGCCTCCTTGCCCTACACTCACAGGCAATCCCAAATAAGTTAAAGGTAAAGGTGACTCACCGGACTGCACAGGAGTTGGCCCATCAGCCGACCGTCCGGTCTCCACCGACGCTGCACATCTAAGGGGAACAGCATCCTCTCCAGACCCTGCCAGCTCGCCTTCCGACTTCCGTCCAGACACCTCTTCTTCCTCCGCAGACAGCCCTAATAGCCGCAACAGTACTGGCTGCCGACTTCCAGACCGCCTTCTCAGGACCAGTGTGTGGGGCCTCAGTACTACTTGCCTCCACCCGCTTGGCTGTCCTCCCCATCCGTTCTCTGCCACTCCTCTGTAGGTCCCCTGCCGAGGCTTTGGAAGGCCCGTAACTGCTGCGCCATTACTCCCACGCGAGGCACCAGGCATGCTGACGTCACCCCAGGGGCGGGGCCACGCTCTCCAGTACTCCCAACCAAGTAGGTCGCAATGCCGCCCTGGAGCACCCAGAACGGCCGCCAGGGAACTCCTGCGATGGAGAGGATTCCTTACAGGACTCCCCCAGATCACACTGATGCCCACTTTGCCAGGGGTCCCGTTGGGGTCTCTGAAAGAGAACCCCCCATCTGGCGCTGTGAACCGGTGGAGGGGTCCGGCGAGAACCGATCCGGAGGCCTAGACCTCTGCGCTCACGTGGCGTACCTCCCACCTGGACTCGCCTCTTCCTCCCGCTGTGTCAGCATAGGCGCAAGCATGTCATGCAGCCACCTAGGACCCTGGACCATCCTTTCTAAGCAGGGTCAGCAGCAGCTCCACCTCAGACATGTTGCTCCTGGAACTTTCAATCACACTGTGGCGACTCATGGGGAGGGGCCTACTTTTTTATCACTCTCGTCCCCTCCCCCTCTGCACCATCCTAATTCACCCCTATCTCCTATTACCACCACACTGTTTTCCATGTCATGTCAGCCCTGCGCCCATATTATTTCATTTATTTTGCTCCATGCTTTTCTGGAGGCACAGGACCAAGGAGAGGACAGCAGGTGATAGCACTGCCAGGCAAGTCTCCAGGGAGGAACAAAAGATAGCAGCCAAGAGGGCTGGTGAGTGACATGCAGTTGAGAGGACTGGGAGGCATGCCTGAGAGGACTGGGAGATTGCAGTCTGGGATGGGTGCAGAGCCAGTGGAGCTGACTGTGGTGACATTGGCAGTGGAGAGAGGCAGCTGCAGCCAGGAGGGCTGGTAGGGCCTTAAGATGTGGTACTGGGCTCAGTAGCCACGTGACAGCTAGCACTGGGACTACCTAATTTTTGCTGCACCATAGCCTGTAAAGTGCATCTGCTTTAAGCCTGGCTGGGCCAGTGTCAAGCCTATCTATCAGTGCTAGCTGGTCCTGAAGAGTGAGATCAAGAATTAAGTAAAGTTCTGGAGGGTGAGATCAAGAGTTGTGCTGGAACTGGAAGTAAAGGGGTTGTATATACCGGAGGTGTATATAGTTGGTCCTATATATCTTATTGCAATCAATTGGGCATCTCATGAGTATCCTATCCCCCTCCAAGTTAAATGCGCTCAATAAAAATACAAAACAAGGTTCAAGGATTGTTTTCAGCCTGAGGGTGAATGATAACTGTGTGCCTGGCTGGGCCGGGTGATGGACGGACCACAGCACTTAGCAGCCCCTACAGGGGTAGCGCTACATGTACTTTTCTGTAGATCTCACTGTTATAAGCAATCATAGTGTGTAAAAACAAAAATCCTGATCACCTCCCCAGAGTAGTACAGTGTTACTATGGTAACTACTGTATATTGCTCTGATCACAGTATGTAAAAAGAAATCGTTAAAGCGGGATTCCACCCTAAAGTGGAACTTCTGCTTTTCGGAACCCTCCCCCCCTCCGGTGTCACATTTGGCACCTTTCAGAGGGGAGGGGGGTGCAGATACCTGTCTAAGGCTCCATTCACACTAGCGCGTTTTTTGATGCATTTTGCATTTTGCAGAAATGCAGGGAAATTTTTTAACATGGGTTCCTATGGAACATGTTCAGATCAATGCATTTTTGTGCCTCTGCGTTTTTGGAAAGGGTCAGGGACTATTTTTCATGCAAAATGCAGCGTTTTGCATGTAATAGAAGTCAATGGACCCGCATCCAAAACGCAAGTACCGCGTGTTTTTTTTTTTTTTTACACTGTATATAGCTGGTTGCTAAGCAACCACAGTGTAAAAAAAAAAAAAAACGCAAACGCAAAACGCGGCAAAATCATGGTAAAACCGCGTGTCCAAAAACACGGCAAGCACCACAAAAAGCACTGCAAAAACGCTCAAAAGCAAAATGCATAGACAGCGAGGACGATTCTCATTGCGCTGCGCGACTCGCGCATGCGCAGTAGGGAACCGGGAAGTGAAGCCGCAATGCAACACTTTCTGATTCCCTCACCGAGAATGGTGCCGGCAGCAGCAGAGAGCCGAGCGATTGATCGGCCTCTGCTGCCGACATCGCTGGAACCTGTGACAGGTAAGTGTCCATTTATTAAAAGTCAGCAGCTGCAGTATTTGTAGCTGCTGGCTTTTAAAAAAAAAAAAAAATTCAAGTACAGTCCCGCTTTAAAAAAGAAAAAAAAAGTTATAAAAATGTTTAAAAAACATTTAAAAAGTAAGTTTTTACATACTGTCCCGTCAGTGTCCCTGATCACCGCCATACCAGTGACAGTATGTAAATAAATGTGAAAGGGGTAATTTGGGGGATATTTGAACAGATACTGTATTTATCTGTTCTGGCATGTTCGGGCCTCAAGAAATGAGAACATCGGGATTGATCTACTTTGAGATATATATACCATAGTTTGTGGGTTGAATAACTTTCCTATAAACAAAATAATATGCATTGATTTGGGTTATTTTCACCAAAGAAATGTAGCAGTATACATTGTCGCCAAAAATTAACAAGAAAGATTTTTATAACAGAAACTAAGGAAACATTTTTTTTTTTTCAAAATGTATTTTTTACATAATTTTGCCCAAAAAATAAATAAAAACCCAGTGGTGCTTAAATACCATACAAATTTCATATGGGTACAGTGTTGCATGACCTGGGCAGGAAGGGGGTAATAGTGCCCGGTATTGAAGTGGCACAACTGGATGAGTATAAATTTAGTAACAAGGCTGGTTGGCTACTAGCTAACCTTGCAAAAGGGTAACATCTACCTCAACATATCACGTGTAGCCGACGATCAGGGAAATTTGAAAAACACCCTTTTGGTATAGCCAAAGCATTTGCCAAATATTACACTATTTTGTGATTAGATAATCAAGCAATAGGATTACATAGGAAGGGATTCCCTGATAGGCTATAGCTTCCTCTATTGAGCAGTTCAGATTTAAATATGTTTAATGCAAAAATCTCACTTACAGAGCTTAAGCTAGTAATTTTGACATCCCTGGGCTCAGATGGATTTACTAATTAATTTTTTTCAATTCTTCAAGGAATACGGTAGTTAACCCCTTCACATCCCGCCCATGTACATATGATGCCCAGCAGGTGGATCTCCCATCCTGGGTGGGCGTCATATGACGTACTCCCATTCCCCGCCGCCGGCAGCGCGCGCACGCGTGCCCGCGGCATCACTCGGGACCCGGTGCGAGTGCCCGGCACCCGCAATGTCCGCCGGGCACCCGCGATTGCCCGTTAAAACAACGGGACCGCGCGGGACCGTGGAGCTGTGTGTGTAAACACACAGCTCCACGTCCTGTCAGTGGCGAGGAGACCGATCATGTGTTCCCAGTACGGAGGAACACCGATCGGTCTCCTCCCCTTGTGAGTCCCCTCCCCCCACAGTTAGAATCACTGGAAAAGTGAAAACCTGGCACTGGAATCACCTGCTGCCCCTCACAGAGACGGTTAGGACAAGTACAGAGGAAGAACTCCCATCCACATCCAATGAAGTTAGTAGGCCGACAACCAGATCTCAATCAAACTCCTTGGAAGAAGAAGATGAGGAAATAGGGATGAGTTGGTTGTGGCCCCCTCGAGACTCTAGAAACAGATACGAATGTTATTTGTGAAGTGGAGGAAGACTATACTGAAACTCTCAGAGCGGAGGCTCCAGAGTTTGTGCCGGCAGTTGATTCTATTGAAGAACGGGGTACTCCTAGTCTCTTTCCACCTGTTGACTCTGAGAAGGGGGTTGAAGATACTTGCCAGCTGGAGATGGAAACCCCAAAAGTCCCAAGAGCAAAAAGAGACATTCCCCCACCCCGCAGACTGACTTATGATACATTGGGCGAATGCTCCGAGTCATCACAGTTTGTCAGCAAAAGAAACTCTTAACTGCCTGGTCTCCCTACTACTGATTTAGTAGGGGACAACCCCACCTCACCCCTTGGCACATCTGTACCTGACATCTGTGAGTGCACAGGATAGCTCCCCATCATACGATAACTGGTGGGAAGCGCCTCTGTCAGCTTTATATAACCACATAGATGCTAAAGTACAGAGCCTCTTTGGGGACCAAAGAGATCAAGTAGGGGGAGTGTGTAGCAGGGACATATTTGTTTATTAATGTGGTTATGTATATGTCAAGGTTAAATCTGTGGACATTGCTATGGTTCAGTGTTTGGAGCCATCTAGTGACCAAATCTGGTAATGCACGGATATGGTTATTACAAGCACAAGAGACTTTTACAGGAAGTACTGTTATGTTGATAAGAGGTTGACCTTGTTACCCAGGAGTCTGTGTGACCTACCCTTGAACACTCTCTTATGCACAGGTCCAAATAAATTTGGGCTTTTTAAAGATCTAAATAAATTTATTCGGTTACTCACCTTAAAAAAACACTATGCCAGGCCGGGAGCGCCTAACAATAACATTTTAAATTCCATACCAATTGCTAATGATGATGAGGCAACAAGTTAGTCCCAAAATGAAGCTCTACAAATTCTAGAAGATTTGTGGGTTGAATGTAACATTTATAGTGATACACAAGGCCCCTTTCAAGAGCCAAATTTCACACATACTGGATTCAAACCTCCATCTATATTTATTCCTACTAATTCCAAGGGGCCATACATCGAAACATTCTATCAAGCGGTCTATAAAGAGCTCATACAGCTTTGTGACACTCCTACGAGAAAGAGTTTTAGCAACATGAGCTCTGCTGAACAACAGGCTCTGAAAGATCTTACCACCAACAATAACATTATTGTTAAACAGGCCAACAAAGGGGGCAGTCTGGTAGTACAGGACAGACCAGACTACCTCCATGAGGCATATCGATTACTATCAGATACTGACACATATCAAAGACTTCATTCCGATCCCTTTTTAGTTTTTCAATGTGAACTAGTCTCCTTTATTGGAGGCGGCTCATAGGGATGGTATACTTAACACTAAGGAAAAAGTTTTTTTGCTTCCGAAAATATGCAGTACCCCATACTTTTACCACCTTCCTAAGGTGCACAAACACCTGGTGGACCCTCCCGGGAGACCTATAGTCGTCAGCACTAATAGTTTACCAGCGGCCTGTCGGTCTATATGGACTTGATGGACTTGATGGACTGGAGTTTGGGACTTTAAATGAGGCACATACAATGTGCCTCCATCCAGTGTTCAATAAGAAAATGGAAATTTGGGATTTAAATGAAGTGGTTGACTCGTGTAGATGAATATGGTCAAGTTTTATTATTGAAGTATATAAATACATAGCAGTAGTATAATTCATATAAAAGAGTCAATGGATAAATGTTACCATATTTGTACATTTGCATAACAGTAATACCATCATGTTCATAAATGTATACAAGGTCAGCACATAGCAATGGTATATAGCATGGTCAATTCACATATCACCAGCTGGCAGCATAGTTAGTAATTCAATAAATTTAAAAATGAATGATGTATCCAAATATATATTCTAATAAAGCACATAGCTACATCCTCAGAGCCCGACCCGTTTCTGTGTAAAAACACTTCTTCAGGGGTGAATAGTGTAGGGTATCTATAATTTATATATTAGTTATGAGGAAAGGTTGCAAGCACTGAACTTATTCTCTCTGGAGAAGAGAGGCTTGAGAAGGGATATGATTTCAATTTACAAATACCATACTGGTGACCCCACAATAGGGATAAAACTTTTTCACGGAAGGGAGTTTGATAAGGCACCTGGCCACTCATTAAAATTAGAAAAAAAGGTTTAACCTTAAACTGCATAGAGGGTTCTTTACTGTAAGAGCGGCAAGGATGTGGAATTCCCTTCCACAGGCGGTGATTTCAGCGGGGGACATCAATAGTTTCAAAAAACTATTAGATAAGCACTTGAACGACCACAACATACAGGCATATACAATGTAATACTGACATATAATCACACACAAAGGTTGGACTTGATAGACCTGTGTCTTTTTTCAACCTCCCCTTATATGTAACTATGTAATCAGAATAAAAAGACTTTGTGGAAAAAAAAATAAAAATTTGCAAAATTTGAAAACGAGAATATTTTTTGTAAACTTAACTTAGCCTGTAGCTGAGCTGGGTTGTAATTTCCCTGATCTTCAGCTGTATAACATTGCTTGTTTACTTTGTTATGTGAGGGATTGGATAGGAAATACACAATACTTACTCAATATGGGGTTGGAACAACAGGTAGTTTATACATGATCTTTAAACGAGAAGTACAGCCAAAGCTCGTTTCACTGCTGTGACCCGTTTTCAGCAGACAACGGGCTGAAGTTCGCTGTCGGCTGATGTCACAGAGCCGATCCAGGCTAGGGAAAGATTGAAACAATATGATCAGGATCTGCCCACAACCCTGGACTGGCACCTGGCTCAGCCTTTCAGCGAGCTGCTGAGAGCCTGAGCCAGCCGCTCCCGCCCCCTCCACAGCCCAGCATTACAGTGAGCGCAGAAGGGGGGGAAGAGTGGACAACAGTGACTGACAGTCACTAGCTCTCTGCTCACGAAGCTCTGAGAACCGAACAATCAGTGGTGTTTGATCGCTCGGTTCTCAGTCTTAGAGCCAGCGGGAGAATGATGCTGCATTCACCTAGGTAAGTATGATCCTTGAAAAAATCCTGATCTTCTCTCTCTTAAGTGGCCTTCTTCACTCCCCATTTAATCAATTATATTACTTATTCCGTTTGAATCAAATATATTACTTATTCCGCGTACACACGACCGGTTTTCCCGTCGGAATAAACTCGTCGGAATGAAGTCGGAGTGAAGGTTTTTCCAACAAATTACGCTCAAGCTGTCTTGCATACACACGGTCACACCAAATTCCGACCGCCAAGAACGCATTGAAGTACAACGGCACTATAACAAGGAAGTTCAATAGCCAGTGCGCCACCCTTTGGGCTCCTTTTGCTAATCTCGTGTTTATCTCGTGTTAGTAGAAGTTTGGTGAGAGACGCTTTTCAGATTCATGCTTTTCAGATCTTTTTATATATGGAGATCACTAGAAAATTTTTTTTCAATAATCCAAAAAAAGGAGATCTCGATGAAATAAAAAAAAATAGATGAGTATAAAAAATAATTCTAAAATTATTATGGAGATCTGGCTTTTAAAAAATAAAAGATTATTCATGAGATCACGAGAAATAATAAAGAAATAAGTTTGTCAGAACTCTGTGTGATTATCAGCAGAAAAACAACTTCTTAATTCTAACATTATAAAGCACAAAAAAATGCGCTGCATTAAAAGATCACAGAATTTGCAGCGTGAGGAATGTGCTATCTCCATTACGAATGCTAGTTTTACCAGACTGAGCGCTTTCGTCTCGTACTTGCTTCAGAGCATGCATCATTTTTGCTACTTCGAAACAGCATTCAGACGAGTGGGTTTTCCGATAGGAATTTGTTCCATCGGAAAAATATAGAACATGTTCTCTAATGCCTCGTACACACGGTCGGATTTTCCGGAAAATGTCCTATCGGACCATGTTGTCGGAAGTTCCGACCGTGTGTGGGCTCCATCGGATTTTTTCCGTCGGAATTTCCGACGGAAAAAGTTTGAGATCCTGCTCTCAAATTTTCTGACAACAAAGTCCTATCGGACTTTTTCCGATCGTGTGTAGCGAATTCCGACGGACAAAGTGCCACGCATGCTCAGATCACATTACAAGACCAAAGCTATTGGCTACTAGCCTCTACATAGTCCCGTCGTACGCAACGAACGTCACCACGTTCAGAATGATCGGATTTTCCGACAACTTTGTCTGACCTTGTGTATGCAACACCAGTGTCAGACAAAATCCGTCAGAAAAAATCCGACGGATTTTGTGGTAGGAATTTCCGACCGTGTGTATAAGTCCGTCTGAATTTTTGACGTAAAAAGTCAGATGGGGCATACACACAGTCGGAATATACAATGAAAAGCTCCCGTCTGATTTTTTTCTGTCGGAAATTCCGACCGTGTGTACGCGGCATTAGGGATACTTTAATAGCATGGAGGGAAATCAGGAAACTTTATTCATACCCTGGCTTTGTATTCTCTTACTTACCCATTCACTCTACTCCGGCCTTCCCACCTGGTAAACTGGATAAATTATTCATTCTATGGGCAGATAGAAGCCTTATAACTTCTTAAGATCTTCTAGAATCTGATACCGTTTTAGAATCATTATAATTATTCAGGCTAAATATGGTCTTCTATCTAGTCCTTTCTTTCCTTATATACAAATACAGGCTTTCCACCAAAAAGATGTTAAGATTGGGGAACAAGTAAGATTTCCTTTTACATTATGTTTTAAGTGGAGTTTCCGCACTGTAGATGCTTATTTTTAATAAGGACACTTACTTGTCCAGGGAGCCCGCGATGTTGGCCTCCTGAGGCCGATCCATCCATCGGATCGGGTGCAAGTGCTGCCATTTCAACTAAGGGAAAACCGTCAGTGGAGCATTCAGGCTTCACTGTCAGTTTCCTACTGCGCATGCGCGAGTTACGTGGCGCTTCCTGAATGACCCCGTCATCTTCTGGGACACACAAAAGTCCTAGAAGGCAGCAGGGGAGAATAGGACGTGAGGTACTTCATAAAAGGTAAGGGAAAAAAATAATAATTATCCAAAATCAAGTGGTGGAGGGGTTGTCATTCCTTTAAGACAAAGTTGTAAAAGTGAGTGGAACTCCACTTGAACACCTTTTGCTACAAGAAATCTATTTCGGATTTATTTAATTCTTTAAAGTGATTGTAATCACCTTCCAAAACAACCCATTCAGTTTAAAATAGAAAGGAAAGGTAAAACATTTGTGTATAAAAATGATAAAGATTTTTTTTCCCTTTTTTTTTTTTTATAAGTGACTACATTCCCTCTGTTCTCAGCTGTCTAAAAATCAACCTCTTACATTAATGGTTAAATGGGCTCAAGATTCTAAGATGAAAGGGGAGGAGATAGAGGCCATAACATTAAGGGGTTAGGCTTCTGTTTAGTCGCTCCTAATGAAATATGGAATTAGATGCAACTAAAAATATTATATAGGGCCTATTATGCTTTTAATATACCTATTCACAATGCATCTGTATTAATTATCTTACTAAATGCTCAAAGTGCCACTTCAATGGATCTGATTTATATCATTTATTATGGGCATGTCCACAGATCCAGTAGGTGTGGTCACATACATTGCCCTATTTGACCCAATTAACTGGACTCTTTCCCTTGCTCTGTGTCCATTTTAGGCTATTCCCTCTGCAGAAAGGACAACTCCCTAAAATATAGTTAAACATTCAGTTTTTTGGTAACCAAAAAACTACTATTAACAAATATTCCTACTATTCCTTATTTGTCCTGGAATCCAAACAAACTATCATTAGATGTAGGGTACAAAGGTCTCTGGGAATAACGCCACCACTTTGTGTTTTAAGATATATGTTGATCTAGAAGTTTCTCTTGACTTCCTGTTTTAGGGGACAACACTATCTACAGACTGCTCTAGCATGCTTAGCATTGTCACCATGGCATGCTTGCACCTGTCAATGGTATAAGCCAAACTATGATGGCATGATTTCCCCCTCCTTCTGGCAGCAGGCCATATCACAAGCAGCTACTGTACACCTGATTGACAGTGGCTGCTACAAATTGCATTTGAAAGTTGTAGAAAAGTATATTATATTTACATATGGAATGCAGTGTCTTAGCCCACAACCACACTGTAGATTAGTGGAGCAGGATAGTGGTCACATGACTACTTCTGTTTATTTTGTTCCATAACAACATTCCAGGAGAGGAGATAAAAGTTAACAGACATTACAGCTTTTTATTTATTTGTTAATGGAGAAGCTTATTATCAAATAAAACCCATTTGTCCACCTTCCCCCAGCTCCCCAACCTAATCCGACATACAGTGGGGACGGAAAGTATTCAGACCCCCTTAAATTTTTCACTCTTTGTTATATTGCAGCCATTTGCTAAAATCATTTGAGTTCATTTTTTTCCTCATTAATGTACACACAGCACTCCATATTGACAGAAAAACACAGAATTATTGACATTTTTGCAGATTTATTAAAAAAGAAAAACTGAAATATCACATGGTCCTAAGTATTCAGACCCTTTGCTGCGACACTCATATATTTAACTCAGGTGCTGTCCATTTCTTCTGATCATCCTTGAGATGGTTCTACACCTTCATTTGAGTCCAGCTGTGTTTGATTATACTGATTGGACTTGATTAGGAAAGCCACACACCTGTCTATATAAGACCTTACAGCTCACAGTGCATGTCAGAGCAAATGAGAATCATGAGGTCAAAGGAACTGCCTGAAGAGCTCAGAGACAGAATTGTGGCATGGCACAGATCTGGCCAAGGCTACAAAATTTCTGCTGCCCTTAAGGTTCCTAAGAGCACAGTGGCCTCCATAATCCTTAAATGGAAGACGTTTGGGACGACCAGAACCCTTCCTAGAGCTGGCCGTCCGACCAAACTGAGCTATCGGGGGAGAAGAGCCTTGGTGAGAGAGGTAAAGAAGAACCCAAAGATCACTGTGGCTGAGCTCCAGAGATGTAGTCGGGAGATGAGAGAAAGTTGTAGAAAGTCAACCATCACTGCTGCCCTCCACCAGTCGGTGCTTTATGGCAGAGTGGCCCGATGGAAGCCTCTCCTCAGTGCAAGACACATGAAAGCCTGCATGGTGTTTGCAAAAAAACACCTGAAGGACTCCAAGATGGTGAGAAATAAGATTCTCTGGTCTGATAAAACCAAGATAGAACTTTTTGGCCTTAATTCTAAGTGGTATGTGTGGAAAAAAACAGGCACTGCTCATCACCTGTCCAATACAGTCCCAACAGTGAAGCATGGTGGTGGCAGCATCATGCTGTGGGGGTGTTTTTCAGCTGCAGGGACAGGACGACTGGTTGCAATCGAGGGAAAGATAAATGCAGCCAAGTACAGGGATATCCTGGATGAAAACCTTCTCCAGAGTGCTTAGGACCTCAGACTGGGCAGAAGGTTTACCTTCCAACAAGACAATGACCCTAAGCACACAGCTAAAATAATGAAGGAGTGGCTTCACAACAACTCCATGACTGTTCTTGAATGGCCCAGCCAGAGCCCTGACTTAAACCCAATTGAGCATCTCTGGAGAGACCTAAAAATGGCTGTCCGCCAACGTTTACTATCCAACCTGACAGAACTGGAGAGGATCTGCAAGGAGGAATGGCAGAGGATCCCCAAATCCAGGTGTGAAAAACTTGTTGCATCTTTCCCAAAAATATTCATGGCTGCATTAGATCAAAAGGGTGCTTCTACTAAATACTGAGCAAAGGGTCTGAATACTTAGGACCATGTGATATTTCAGTTTTTTTCTTTTTTAATAAATCTGCAAAAATTACAACAATTCTGTGTTTTTCTGTCAATATGGGGTGCTGTGTGTACATTAATGAGGAAAAAAAATGAACTTAAATGATTTAAGCAAATGGCTGCAATATAACAAAGAGTGAAAATTTAAGGGGGTCTGTATACTTTCCGTCCCCACTGTATAACGTCAGCCTTTAATAGGGCTTTACAGATAGCATTTTTAGTGTTGGTGTCAAATGTATGAGGAGTAACCATGCAGGCATAGTTAACGCCAGAGGAAATTTTTAAACCAGAGCATGCAAAAAATAGTTTAGGCCAGAGAGATGCTAGGGAGATCTAAGCAAGCATGGTGGAGTTGACCTGCAGTTGATCTTCTGACCTGCTTTTGACCTGCTTCAAGCAGGCTTTCTTTCCCCTTAGCCTGGGTTCCCACTGAGAAACGGAGAGGATCACAGCAGGGGATCTGGTGTGTCTCCATTCACCGGTTCAGGTCCGATTTCACCCCAAATTATTGTCTGAATTGGGACCTGAAACGGACCAAAAGACACACAGTACTCCTGTACTACTTCGCACTGGAGCCGCTCTGGAGATGTGTGAATCGGATCCATAGAGAGCCGGTCACAATCTCCTGCTATGCAAATTGGATATGGAGAAAGCGGCATCTAATTTGAAATAGTGTGAACCCAGCCTTAGATGCAGGATGGAATGCTAAACCTGCTTAAAGCGAACAAAAGCTTTTTTTTAATAAATAGTCTGAAGATATGGTCTACTAAGTAGGTATTATTGACATTTATCAGGTCTAACAAGTTTAGTGTGCAGTGAGTTAATAATGTGCAGGGAATATTTAATGTGGTTATGTGAGGCCTCTATTAGTGCCCGCCACAATCAAATAAGGCACAATTCATCAGGAACGACATGTGACTATAGGGAAATCATTATACATAAAAATCTGTTTTAATATATTGTTATTATTGTTTATTTATGGATGACGGTGGATTATGAATTATTGATTTACCCATGATGATGTACTATTTTGATTATTATTTTCTTCCTATCAAGGTTTTATTTAGAGCAGTATAGGGCAAAATATTTATGTTTCATATTATATATATTTGTACAGACCTCCTCAGTACAAATACTCTTGACATAAAAAAATTTGATGCTTATACACATATACTATATAAAGTATCTCACAAAAGTGAGTACACCCCTCACATTTTTGTAAATATTTTATTATATCTTCTCATGTGACAACACTGAAGAAATGACTCTTTGGTACAATGTAAAGTAGTGAGTGTACAACTTGTATAACAGTGTAAAATTTGCTGTCCCCTTAAAATAACTCAACACACAGCCATTGATGTCTAAACCGCTGGCAACAAAAGTGAGTACACCCCTAAGTGAAAATGTCCAAATTGGGCCCAATTAGCTATTTTCCCTCCCCGGTGTCATGTGACTCGTTAGTGTTACAAGTTTACAGGTGTGAATGGGGAGCAGGTGCGTTAAATTTGGTGTTGTCGCTCTCACTCTCTCATACTGGTCACTGGAAGTTCAAGATGGCACCTCATGGCAAAGAACTCTCTGAGGATCTGAAAAAAAATGTTGCTTTACATAAAAATGGCGTAGGCTATAAGCAGATTGCCAAGACCCTGAAACTGAGCTGCAGCACAGTGGTCAAGACCATACAGCAGTTTAACAGGACAGGTTCCATTCAGAACAGGCCACGCCATGGTCGACCAAAGATGTTGAGTCCACGTGCTCAGCATCATATCCAGAGGTGGTCTTTGGGAAATAGACGTATGAGTGCTGCCAGCATTGCTGCAAAGATTGAAGGTGTGGGGGGGGCAGCTTGTCAGTGCTCAGACCATACACCGCACACTGCATCAAATTGGTCTGCATAGCTGTCATCACAGAAGGAAGCCTCTTCTAAAGATGATGCACAAGAAAGCCTGCAAACAGTTTGCTGAAGACAAGCAGACTAAGGACATGGATTACTGGAATCATGTCCTGTGGTCTGATGTCACCAAGATAAACTTATTTGGTTCAGATGGTGTCAAGTGTGTGTGGCGGCGACCAGGTGAGGAGTACAAAGATAAATGTGTCTTGCCTATTCAAGCATGGTGGTGGGAGTGTCATGGTCTGGGGCTGCATGAGTTCTGCCGGCACTGGGGAGCTACAGTTCATTGAGGGAACCATGAATGCAAACGTATACCGTAACATACTGAAGCCAAGCATGATCCCCTCCCTTTGGAGACTGGGCCGCAGGGCAGTGTTCCAACATGATAAAGACCCCAAACATACCTCCAAGATGACCACTGCCTTGCCAAAGAAGCTGATGGTAAAGGTGATGGACTGGCCAAGCATGTCTCCAGATCTAACACCCTATCAAACATCTGTGGAGCATCCTCAAACGGAAGGTGGAAGAGCGCAAGGTCTCTAACATCCACCAGCACCGTGATGTCATCATGGAGGAGTGGAAGAGAACTCCAGTGGCAACCTGTGAAGCTCTGGTGAACTCCATGCCCAAGAGTGTTAAGACAGTGCTGGAAAATAATGGTGGCCACACAAAATATTAACACTTTGGGCCCAATTTGGACATTTTCACTTAGGGGTGTACTCACTTTTGTTGCCAGCGGTTTAGACATTATTGGCTGTGTGTTGAGTTATTTGAGGAGACAGCAAATTTACACTGTTAGAGAAGCTGTACACTCACTACTTTAGAAAAACAATATAAGTCCTTAAGCGCTAGAACTGACATCATAATAAAAGAGACCAGAATCCAGTGCAGCCGCCAACTCCTGGAGGGAAGTTAATAACAAATGGACAAAGATGCAGCGCTCAATGGGTTCCAGCAAAAAGAGATTGTTGTAAGTCATGAAAACAATCAAATATATTTATTGGATGCACATAAAGTGAAAATAAAAATTAAAAAAATCTGACATTGAAACATAAAACCCCACTGTAAGATCAACGATGGTTAAAAACAATGTCAGGATTGAAGTACTCAGAATTTTTAGTGTGAACGATCCGCCAGGAATCCAGTAAACAAAGGGTTAATGTCAGCAAGTGTGCTATGTAAGGCAAGCCTCAGCGGCAAACTGTGTGGCTGTAATTGCATGGATGGGAAAAGTTACAGCTCACTGAAGTGTGACAGAGGGATGGAACGCCAAACTAACTGTGACCAAAAAACACCATAAGAAGAATCACCTCGTCCCGCTGGCTGGCCGGTGATGTGTCAAATACTGTCCCCCGTTGGATAGTGTCCGCCCTGTACTGCGCTTGCGCAGTACAGAGGACAAGGAGACGCCAAAGGTTTCCCAAGCTGAACGGCGCTTGCGTAGTGAGTCCAGTTTCAAGCCCCACCATCCAAGTGGACATACAGTCAGAATAAAAAATAGCCGAGCGAAGCGAGGCTGTGCCCGAAGCATGGCAAGCGAGCCCGCGAGGGGCCCTCTTACTATGTGCTACCGTATGTCCACTTGGATGGTGGGGCTTGCACCTGGACTCACAGCGCAGGCGATGTTCATCTTCAGTGATTTTCTGAATCTCCTTGTCCTCCGTACTGTGCAAACGCTGCGCCTGCACAGTACGGGGCGGACACTATACGATGGCCGGACAGTTTTTGTCAGAACACTGGCCACGCTGAGACCTGGCTTTCTAAATAGCACTCGAGCTTGTTAGGTGGATCAGACACTCACTACTTTACATTATAGCAAAGTGTAATTTCTTCACATGAAAAGATAGAATAAAATATTTACAAAAATATGAGGGGTGTACTTACTTTTGTGAGCTATTGTATTATATATATATATATATATATATATACACACACACACACACACACACACAGCATCTCAATCTCAATCCAATCTGCTTTTCAAAACATTATGCTTATTTTTTCAAAATTATTCCAGCTATAACAACTGCAATAATTGTTTTGAGCATCCTTGCCCTGGGCCTTTATCAGTTGCACTTAGTGAAGAGTGGAAACGCTCAAAACTGTTGTGCAATTGTTATACCTGGAATAAATGTCACATATTGAGCAAGCAGTGTTGAAATGCAGTAATACACTATATTGTTAAAAGTATTTGGGACGCATGTGGGTTCAATATTGAGTTGACTCACCTTTTGCAGCTATAATAGCTTCAACTCTTCTGGGAAGTCTGTCCACCATGTTTAGGAGTGTGTTAATGGGAATATTTGACTAATCTTCCAGAAGCGCATTTGTGAGGTCAGGCACTGATTTAGGATGAGAAGGCCTGACTCACAGTTTTTCTATCGTGTTGAGGTGCAGGCCAGTCAAGTTCCTCCACCCCAAGCTTGCTCATCCATGTCTTTATGGACCTTGCTTGTGCACTGGGAGGAGGAGGGGGAGACGGACCTCCTATCACAATTTGGATTAGCAGCAAGGATGGGAAGTGTTATAATGGGGGATTTTAATTATCCAGACATAGACTTGGCGGAGGGAACCACGCATTCGTCTAATGCTCGCCAGTTCCTAAATGTCTTGCAGGACAATTTCATGGGTCAGATGGTAGACGCACCAACTAGAAACAAGGCATTACTAGATCTACTGATTACCAAAAATACAGACCTGATCACGAATGTGGAAATATGGGACAATTTAGAAAACAGCGATCACAGGTCAATTGGCTTTGGTATAAATCACACAAATGGGAAACACAAGGGGAACACAAAGACACTGAATTTCAAAAGAGCAGACTTCCCTAAACTACGAACCTTGCTAGAAGATATAAATTGGGATAAAGTCTTAGAAACAATGGTGGGTTTGCTTTAAGAGCATATTAAATAAGGACATTAGCCAGTGCATCCCATTGGGAAATACATTTAAAAGATGGAACAAAAGTCCTGGATGGCTTAACTCCAATGTAAAAATGCATATAAAAGCAAAGGAGAAGGCCTTCAAAAAAATACAAGGCTGAGGGATCATCAACATCATTCAGACTTTACAAAGAATGCAACAAGATATATAAGGGTGCAGTTAGGGCGGCCAAGATAGAACACTAAAGACACATAGCGGAGGAGAGCAAAAAAAATACCAAGAAATTCTTTAAGTATATAAACAGTTAAAGGGAGGACAGACCATATTGACCCCATAAAGAATGAGGAAGGACATCTGGTTACAAAGGATGAGGAGATGGAGAAGGTATTGAACTTATTCTTCTCCTCAGTCTTCACGAGGGAATCGGGGGGCTTCAGTAGGCAAAACTACAGTGTTTGTCCTGATGACACATCACAGGAAGCACCCTCATGGCTAAAAGAGGAGAGAATTAGAAATAGACTTGGGAAACTTAACATGAATAAATCACCGGGTCCAGACGGCTTGCACCAGAGGGTACTTAGGGAACTCAGTCAAGTAATTGCCAGATCATTGTTCCTAATTTTTACTGACAGTCTACTGACTGGAATGGTACCAGCTGATTGGAGAAAAGCCAATGGAACACCAATTAAAAAAAAGGGCCAAAATACATCCCTGGAAATTATAGACCAGTTAGCCTAACATCAATAGTATTCAAGCTCTTGGAGGGGATGAAAAGGGACTATATACAAGATTTTAGTAATGAAAACTGTATCATTAGCAGCAATCAGCATGGATTCATAAAGAATCGTTCTTGCCAAACCAATCTATTAACCGTCTATGAGGAGGTGAGCTGCCATCTAGATAAAGGAAGGTCCGGTGATTTCATGGGGGGGGGGGCATCGATAGTTTAAAAAAACTATTAGATAAGTACCTGAACAACCGCAAAATACAGGGATATACAATGTAATACTGACATATAATCACACACATAGGTTGGACTTGATGGACTTGTGTCTTTTTTCAACCTCACCTACTATGTAACTATGTAACTGGTGCGCAGTCATGTTGGAACAGTTTGGGCCATCCCCTGAAAAACCACCCCAGACCATAATCCCCCCTCCACCAAATGGTTTGGACCAGTGCACAAAGCAAGGTCCATAAAGACATGGATGAGCGAGTTTGGGGTGGAGGAACTTGACTGGCCTGCACAGAGTCCTGACCTCAACCCGATAGAGCACCTTTAGGAAGAATTAGAGTGGAGACCGCGAGTCAGGCCTTCTTGTCCAAGCTGCGCTTCTGGAAGAATAGTCAAACATTCCCATAGACACATTCCTAAACCTTGTGGACAGCCTTCCCAGAAGAGTTGAAGCTGTTATAGCTACAAAGGGTGGGCCAACTCAATATTTAACCCTACTGACTAAGACTGGGATGCCATTAAATTTCACGTGTGTGCAAAGGCAGGCATCCCAATGCTTTTGACAATATAGTGTATGTTTGTGTGACAATTTGGAGCCTGTCAGTTGCAGTATGCACAGTATCTCACAAAAGTGAGTACACCCCTAACATTTTTGTAAATATTTTATTATATTATTTTATGTGACAACATGGGATCAATTACACTTTGCTACAATGTAAAGTAGTGAGTGTACAGTTTGTATAACAGTCTAAATTTGCTGTCCCCGCAAAATAACTCAACACACAGCCATTAATGTCTAAAGCGCTGGCAACAAAAGTGAGTACACCCCTGATTGAAAATGTCCAAATTGGGCCCAATTAGCCATTTTTCCTTCCAAGTTCAACATGGCACCACATGGCAAAGAACTCTCTAAGGATCTAAAAAAAAAAGAATTGTTGCTCTACATAAGGATAGCCTAGGCTATTAGAAGATTGCCAAGACCCTGAAAGTGAGCTGCAGCAAGATGGCCAAGACCATACAGCGGTTTAACAGGACAGGTTCCACTCAGAACAGGCCTCGCCACAGTCGACCAAAGAAGTTGAGTGCACATGCTCAGCGTCATATCCAGAGGTTGTCTTTGGGAAATAGACGTATGAGTGCTGCCAGCATTGATGCAGAGATTGAAGGGGTGGGGGGGTCAGCCTGTCAGTGGTCAGACCATACGCAGCACACTGCATCAAAATGGTCTGCATGGCTGTCGTTCCAGAAGGAAGTCTCTTCTAAAGATGATGTACAAGAAAGCAAACAGTTTGCTGAAGACAAGCAGACTAAGGACATGGATTACTGGAAACATGTCCTGTGGTCTGATGAGACCAAGATAAACTTATTTGGTTCAGATGGTGTCAAGCGTGTGTGGTGGCAACCAGGTGAGGAGTACAAAGACAAGTTTGTATTGCCGATAGTCAAGCATGGTGGTGAGAGTGTCATGGTCTGGGGCTGCATGAGTGCTGCTGGCACTGGGGAGCTACAGTTCATTGAGGGAACCATGAATGCCAACATTTACTGTGACATACTGAAGCAGATCATGATCGCCTCCCTTTGGAGACTGGGCCGCAAAGCAGTATTCCAACATGATACCGACTCCAAGCACACCTCCAAGACGACCACTGCCTTGCTAAAGAAGCTGAGGGTAAAGATAATGGACTTGCCAAGCATGTCTCCAGACCTAAACCCTATTGAGCATCTGCGGGGCATCCCCATCATGGAGGAGTGGAAGAGGACTCCAGTGGCCACCTGTGAAGCTCTGGTTAACTCCATGCCCAAGAGGGTTAAGGCAGTGCTGTAAAATAATGGTGGCCATACAAAATATTGACATTTTTGGCTCAATTTGGACATTTTCCCTTAGTGGTGTATTCACTTTTGTTGCCAGCGGTTTAAACATTAATGGCTGTGTGTTGAGTTATTTTGAGGGGATAGCAAATTTACACTGTTATACAAGCTGTGCACTCACTACTTTACATTGTAGCAAACTGTCATTTCTCCAGTGTTGTCACATGAAAAGGTATAATAAAATATTTCCAAAAATGTGAGGGGTGTACTCACTTTTGTGAGATACTGTATAAATCTTATAAAACACGTGTACAGTACAATGAAATGTAAACCAGGATACTGCATTTAGGGCCAAATTACACTTTTCTGTTGTGGTAACATGTGCGTTATGCGCATTGGTGCAATGCAGTGAAAATAATTTTGAATAGTGCCCTGCAACACTTTGCAATAATTGGTAGGTCTTTGCTATATATTGTGTTACAAAGAAAAGGTTATGTCTGATTTTGGACACGCTGGGGTGAGTAGACATTCCTTTCAAAGTAAATGGGCTGCCATAAATCAACGCATGTTAATCCACAACAGAAATGTATCCCTGAGTTAATTTTTTTCAGATTGTCTATACATGTAGGCTGGTATACTAACTATAGTTAGTGGTAATTCACTTTTCCATAAAAGATTGAAATTATAAACATTTATAAGTTTTTTTTTAATGTTGTAAAACAAAGATAAAAGCATGGTGAATCGTCCTTTTCAAACCAAATTTCTAGATTAGTTTGTAGACATTAGATGTGCTGTGTCATAACAGATGGAGTATTCTTTCAGTTCTTACTTTACATAATGGGTATTACGGTACTGTTTATATACTAAATAACTGCATTCACTTTTCAAACATTTGAGTTTTTAATTGAATAAAAGTGAATTGACGTTATTTGGGATACCGTATAGCTAAGCTAATAAACATATGCTAGAAACATTTACTTGCTTATGATAATTCTAAATAATACTTGTAAGAATATGTGTAAAATAATTTCCGTTTACTAGATGTTGAATTATGCCTACATAATATCATCTCTCACATACACTCAAATTGAGACAAAGTTTTAGAATTATGTAAGACTTTTCCGGGTGGAAATGGTAAAGGACAAAGGGACATAAAAAAAGGCATGATACGGAACATTATTTCCTCAGAAAATAATTTTCAAAATATGATTTATTTCGTTTTTCAGTATCTTCAACATTTAATATTTCTTAGAGATAAAAAGAAATTAAAATGTATGCAAATAGTATACATTTATGATTTTATACTATTACAATAATATTATGAATTATAATATATTTTACCATAAAATGTTACCAACTTATAACATATTTTACCATTTGATCATGATGCTGTAAAAAAAATAACAAAGATGATATATATACAGGTATTTTTTTGCAAACAATTGTGTTAACATAATAATAATAAAAAAAATAGTAATAATAATCTCACACATACATATGCATTCATAAATCTTACCTAGCTGTAGAGCCATAGCAATGATTACTGTCCGCGATAAGTAGTGCATATTTTCAAAAGGTCTAACGTCTTTTCTTAATTTAATAAAAACTATTTCCTAGTAATGTGAATTCCATCAGTGGTAAAGAAAATCTAAATTTTACAATTACTGCTTCTTAATGTAAAACTAATCATATCCTTGTCACTTTACTATCTTCTCTGTGTGTTTTTCTAAAGTAAAAAAAAACACATGATGTTTTAAATGTAAGAGGGGAAACAACACAACAGCTGCTAAATCTCATTGGAATAAACCATTCTCTCCTGCCTTCACCCTCTAGCTCTAATAAACAACCTAAAGCCGATTAACCCATTCATGCATGAAGACTTAGCAACACATCCCTAAGCAGAACATGAAAAGTGTATAAACCTAAAAACCTCATTCTACTCTATAGAGTAATACATTCATATAATAATTAAATATTTGTGCTATTTGTTTTCAGGAATGTGGAAAAATAATATTTGTTTCCATTATAGACAATTGTACCAGTTCATCAGGTTAACTTTTTTGATATATACATTTATATAATATTTATTTTATATGAATTGTGTCTGCTAAATTTCCCAATCTATTATCATGTCAACATATTTACAGATAAGTAAATAGAAAGCAGCAATTTGATATCTATGTAACAGGTCACATGATCTTATCGATTAAACCTAAGGGGAAAAAGTAGAAACGTGTCTAAGTGAAGCAAATTTAACTATTCCTATGTTTATTCACGCCAATGCTATTTTGTTGTAAAGCTCTGCCCCCCCCCCCCCCCCCTTTTCAGTAAGGCCAGGACCACTCTATAACAACAATTAACAGGGTAAGTGCTAATTTAATGTTTTGTGCATGTTTCTCTAACAAATCCCTAGTTTTTATAGTCAATGGCTTTGTAGTTTGAACTAGAGGGGCTAGAATACAATACAGAAATTTGCCAATGGAACAAACACAGAACCATGTCTCAAAATGATATGGCATGCAGGAGGACACTCAAGATTTGCATGTATTTTCACTTATTAACCACTTGCTTACTGGGCACTTAAACCCCCCTCCTGTCCAGACCAATTTTCAGCTTTCAGCGCTGATGCACTTTGAAAGACAATTCCGCGGTCATACAACACGATACCCAAATTACATTTTTTATCATTTTTTCCCCACAAACAGAGCTTTCTTTTGTTGGTATTTGATCACCTCTGCGTTTTTTATTTTTTGTTAAAAAAAATTGAAAAAAACGAATTACAATATTTTTTTTTATATTTTGTCATAAAATTTTGCAAACAGGTAATT
Source organism: Lithobates sylvaticus (assembly GCA_028564925.1). Classification (NCBI taxonomy): domain Eukaryota; kingdom Metazoa; phylum Chordata; class Amphibia; order Anura; family Ranidae; genus Lithobates; species Lithobates sylvaticus. Next base: position 139,559,535 of record CM053034.1, read on the forward strand.
TTTCTCCTTCATTGATGTAGGCTGATGAGGCGGCAGTGATTGGCACCAATAGGTGGCAGTGATGGGCACTGATAAGTGGCAGTGATGGGTGGCAGTGATGGGTGGCAATAATGGGCACTGATTGCTTACACTGATAGGTGGCACTGATTGGCACCACTAGTGAGCATTGATAGGTGGCACCTGTGGGCATTGATAGGTGGCACTGGTGGGCACTGGCAGGTGGCAATAACAGGTAGCACTGGCAGGAGGTACTGATTGGCACAGATGAGGTGCCTGTGTTCCTTCCTCTTCGGGACCGTTGTCCCTTTAACATAAGCCGGTGACCGGCTTTTTTTTCTGCTCACGCTATCAGCATAAGCAGAAAAAGAAAACGATTACCGAGCTTTTGTTTACATAACGTGATCAGCTGTCATTGGCTGACAGCTGATCACATGGTAAGGGGCCGGGACCGGTGATCACCCGAGTCTCAGTGATTCGGTGATCACAGCACGCTCCCCGTGCGCCCTGCAGGAGCGTGCATAGGGGAGGACGTCCTAAGACGGCCTCCCGGAAATTGAGGTCTGCGCTGTAGCCGTCATTCGGCTATGGCCCAGACCTCAAGTGGTTAAGGATCAACTGGATGGGAAGGTTGTAAATATTCCAACAATTCTCCGAAGACAAATCTGTCTCATGGAAGGCTCTATGCAATAATTCATATATTTGAGTGTAATATTTAAAAAGCATAATTTATTCAAAGGATAAAAAAACACTCGCAAAGTGTAAATAGGCTCATCTGGTGCATGGAAGAGCCCCTCCGACCCATCTCATGGAAATTCAGGAGCCACAAGTGCAGTTGTTGCTGTGTGTGGGCTGGGTGGCGTCCCAGGAACCAGGAAGAACAACCATGAACCGCAGAAGCAGACGTAACATCACCGGAGACGGACAAACTATTTTTTTTAAATGATAAGAAGCAAAAATATAAATTCTGAACTACTAAATTGTTTGGTATATAGTCGTGTAAAAATACGATTTTTATAACAGCTTACCTGTAAAATCCTTTTCTTGGAGTACATCATGGGACACAGAGTCATAGTAGTTACTATGTGGGTTATATTGGCCACCTTTAGGTGATGGACACTGGCACACCATAAGACAGGAAGTTCCCTCCCTATATAACCCCTCCCATTACTGGCAGTACCTCAGTTATTGCATAAAAGCAATATATGTGTATCAAAAGAGGGGAGGAATCTCTGTGTCCCGTGATGTACTCCAAGAAAAGGATTTTACAGGTAAGCTGTTATAAAAATCCTATTTTCTTTATCGTACATCACGGGACACAGAGCCATAGTAGTTACTATGTGGGATGTCCCAGAGCAATGCTAACTGAGGGGAGGGAGACACAACCAAAAGTAGGGCACCATGAGATCAGAGGACTTATACTGCTGCCTGCAGCACACTGCGTCCAAAGGCAATATCCTCATGCCTTTTTACATCCACCTGATAGTATCTGGTAAATGTATGGACTGAAGACCAAGTTGCCGCCTTGCAGATTTGAGCCATGGAGGCTTGGCGATGCACTGCCCATGAAGCAATAACAGCCCTGGTGGAGTGTGCTTTGATTTAAAAGGGTGGAATCTTCCTCTTCAAACCATAAGCTTGAACAATTACTTGCCAAATCCACTTAGAAATAGTAGATTTTGATGCTGCCTGTCCTTTCTTAGGACCTTCATGCAACACAAACAAAACATACATTTTTCGAATCTGAGCAATCGCCTTCAAGTAGACTTTGACTGCTCTCACCACATAAAGAGAATGTAGTGACTTTTCGTCTGTAGAACCGGGTTCTGGAAAAAATGAAGGTAGAACAATATCCTGGTTTAGATGAAAACCTGACACCTTCGGTAGAAAGTTAGGATGAGGATGCAATTACTACTCTATCCTTGTGAATAGAGCAGCCAATTCTGATACCCTTCTTGCAGAAGATATGGCTACCAGAAAAACTAGTTTCCTTGTCAAAAGGACCAAGGTAATATGTCGTATCGGCTCAAAAGGCTGTTTCTGTAATGCAGACAGAACTAAATTCAAGTTCCAAGGGCTCAGGGGTGATCTAACCGGTGGATTAAGCCAAGTTACCCCCTGTATAAAGCTACGGACCAAAGAATGTGAAGCAAGCGGTTGTTGAAATAATATCGATAAGGCCGAGATCTAGCCTTTGATAGTACTCAAGGCCAGTTTCATCTCTAACCCCATTTGCAGAAAGTCAAGGATTCTCCCTATCACATACTTTCTGGGATGTCAACCCCTGGATTCACACCAGGAAACATATGCCTTCCAGACCCTATAATATATGATTCTAGAGGCCGGCTTTCTTGCATTAATCAAGGTAGATCTCAATAGCCAAACCATTAAATTTTGTGGTTGTAAGGTAGGATGGAATACTGGAGCTTGCAAGAGTAGGTCCGGATGTGTTGGTAGGGTCCATGGGTCCCCAACCGCTATCTTTATGATCTCTGCATACCAAGACCTTCTGGGCCACACCAGGGCCACAAGAATCACTGATTTTCCTTCCTGCTTGATCCTGCGAAGAAGTCGTGGCAGCAGCAGAATAGGAGGGAATGCATAAATCAGTGAAAACGGATTCCACGGGAACACCAAGGCATCCGTTCTGCATGCTAGTTGTCGATCTTCTTGTTGAACCTGGACGCAAACAGGTTTACGTCCGGGATCCCCCATCTCTGGCATATTGCCAGGAAGATATCGGGGTGAAGGGCCTATTCTCCCAGGAACAACTGCCTGCCAATTCTCTATTCCCAGAATGAAGACTGCCGATAGGCAAGGTACATTGTTTTCTGCCCAAGTTAGGATATGATTCACCTCTCTCTGGGCCGCACGACTTCTTGTGCCCCCTTGGTGATTTATATAGGCCACTGCTGTGGCATTGTCGGATTGGATCCTGACAGGACAATTCTGCAACCTGAATGTCCAGGCCCTCAGGGCTAAGCGCGCTGCCTGTATCTCTAGAATGTTGATGGGTAAAGTAATTTCTGATCTGGACCATTTTCCTTGGACAGTCGCCTTTTGCAGGACTGCTCCCCAACCTGAAAGGCTGGCATCTGTTGTTACCACCTTCCAGGTAACTGGTAGGAAGGATTTCCCCTTCTGTAGATTTTTGGTCATAAACCACCAACTGAGGCTCCGGCGCACCTTTGGAGACAGACGCATTGGGAAATCTAGAGCTTGGACCTTCTTGTTCCAAGCCGATAGGATACAGTTTTGCAGCAGTCTCGAATGAAACTGAGCACAAGGAAGGGCCTCGAATGAAGCCACGATCTTTCCCAACAACCTCATGCAAAGCTGAATAGAAGGATTCTTTTTTGCTTTGACCACCTGAATAAGATCCTTTATGGCGCTGATCTTTGCCTGGGGCAAGAATACCTTTTTCTGGGCTGTATCTATGATCAGACTCAAGTATTCTAATCTCCTTGATGGTTTTAAGGAAGATTTATCTAGGTTGAGAATCCAACCTAGGTATTCCAGGTAGTTGACTGTGGTGACCATACTTTGGTCTAAGCGGGCTACCAACTGGTCTATTAAGAGCAGATAGTCTAGATAAGCTATAATCGTTATACCTTGGGCCCTTAATCTGGCCAGAGGAGGGACCAGCACCTTTGTAAACACCCGAGGTGCAGTAGCTAGAAGGCAGAGCTACAAACTGAAAATGAAGATTTTCTACCTCGAAACGTAGATATTTCTGGTGAGCAGGAAAAATAGGCACATGGAGGTATGCATCCTTGATATCGATTGACGCCTGAAGTTCTTCCCCTTGTAGGATGGAGACAACTGATCAGATTGACTCCATGCGAAAAGAGCGGATATTCAGGAACCGGTTTAGATCCTTGAGATTTAGAATGCGTCTGACATCTCCATTTGGTTTTGGCACCGTGAAAAGGTTTGAATAAAACCCCAACCCCTGCTCTTCCATGGGGACCCCCATGATCACTTTTTGAGACAAAAGACGATCCAATGCTTGAAAGAGAGATTTTTTTTTCTCTGGATCCTTGGGAATGTTTTATCTGAGAAAATGAGGAGACAGAAACTCTCAGAACTCTAGTTTGTACCCTAGAGCTATTAAGGAAATCCCCCATCTGTCTCGATACTCTTCCTGCCAGACCCTTGAGAACTGCAGAAGTCTTCCCCCCACTCGAGCGAGCAGGGGCGCCCCTTCATAAGGAGGCTTTAGTGTTTTGTTTTGCAGGTTTCCTCCCCCAGGACTTCTTTTGTCCCTGAGGGTGACCCTGAGGTTTACCTCTTGAACCTGACAGCAGAGGCCGTCGTGACTGCCTGATGGCTGATGTCCCTGGCACTGGAGAAGGAGCCCGTTTAAATGAAAGAGGTTTTCTTAACTAAGGGTCATTTTTCCACCAGAATTTTTTTGGATGTATTTATCCAAATCATCCCCAAACAGCCGTTCACCGCGGAAAGGAAAACCAGCCAGGAGTTTTTTGCATGGCGCTTCGGCTGACCAATTTTTCAACCATAGGATTCTATGAATATACACCAGCCCACGCGTAAGGCGCAAGGCCTGGAGAATAGAATTTCTCATAGCGTCTATTGCAAATCATAAGGTACCTGGCAGCTTGGCTAAATCCTGGGCCTGCTGATCAGGGATAACCTTGAGCACCTGTTGAAACTGGTCTTTCAAGGATTGACATACACCAATTCCTGCCACCGCAGGTTGAGTCACTGATCCTGCCATCCTTCTGTTTTTTAACAGGAATTCCAATTTCTTATCAGTTGGATTCCTAAGCATTTGAGCATTGTCTACCGGACAAGTCAAACTTTTATTCACAGAGGATATAAAGGCGTCAATTGCTGGTATCTCCTATTTCTTAGTGAATTTTTCCTCCATGGGATAAAGTGCTGAGAATTTTTTAGGAGGAAGAAAATGCTTATCTGGGTGATCCCACTCAGAATACATAAACTGTTCCAGCAAGGAACTGGCAGGAAAGGCATGCACGGCTTGAGGAGGCTTTAGCAAACCCAAACAAGAAGTGGGCTTACCAACCGACTCAGTTAAAGGTAGCATAAATGTGGAGCTGACCATTTCAGTAAGAGATTGCACCATCAATCCCCTGAGGGGAATTCATCTTCTCTCGCCCCCAGTTCCTCTGCTTGAGGGTCCTGGGTAGTGTAAGGGGACCTGTCGCGTTTTGTCCCACTTTGGGAAGATGCGATTAGAGCCGCTAACCTTTCTTCCAATCCATCATAGCTGAGGAAAAAACCTTCTCAGTAATGTAGACAGGGGCTGCAGTGTTGGAATCAATTGCAACATTTGACGGCCCCGATGGCTCACTCTGACAAGCCACCCCAGATCTCTCAGAGGAGGATGACAATGTAGAGATGAGACTAGGTTTAGAGCCTAAGGGAGACCCTTTTGTGCCCTTTTTTGGGGTGTTTCTACCTCCCCTTCTGACCATAGCCCGATGCACAAACGCAGAGGTACTGCCAGAAGAAATTGCATGAACTGCTTGATCCAATAGTCCAGCAAATGCCGCTGCTATTAATGCTCAGCCTGATGCTCAGAAAATGTGCTTAGGAAATGCCTGGGTCATCACTTACATGTACCCCTCTGCTCTTGTGTCCCTCCGTCAGCCTGCAGACTGCAAATGGCTCTGTTATATCATGCAGTCCTGCGCTGGATGTTACTGCATGCCAAAGCCATGCTAAACCACGCCTCCTCCTGTCTTCCCACCGCGCCCCCTTCTTTTTAAAAAAGAGTGTTTTCCTGCATGAGCGTGGGTCTCCAATCCAGCGGGATCGGCATGTGTGGTGGTGGAGGGGGTCACGAGGAGAGGAGATGGAGAACCGCTGAGCCATGCTAAACCACGCCTCCTCCTGTCTTCCCACCGCGCCCCCTTCTTTTTAAAAAAGAGTGTTTTCCTGCATGAGCGTGGGCCTCCAATCCAGCGGGATTGGCATGTGTGGTGGTGGAGGGGGTCACGAGGAGAGGAGATGGAGAACCGCTGAATTGCACCCACTGCTTAGGCGTTGATAGAGCGGAGCGACATTTACCAATCTCACTGGGCTTCCCCTACCTATCCGGGAGAGCTTCTGCCCAGGTGGGGGGTGTTTTTAGAAGAAAATCCCCCCACCATCAACTTGCCGAGGCTTGGGACTGCTTAGCCCGGAGGAAGCCTGCAGCTTCTGTGGAAACAGAGCGAGGAATGGTAAGCATGACAAGCTATGTGCTCTCTACAGCCCCCAGTGGTGACTTTAGGCATGCCATTTACTTTTAAAGGAGACAATCCAAAGAAAATGTTTAATTCCTTAGGAATCTCCACTTACCTTATGCCGCTGCAGGGATTCTGTGGTAAAACCAGACAGACCCAATCTTCACCCATCACGGGCGGGCTCCGTTAAAAAAACCTTAAAGGACTGGGGCCCCTTTTTATCGGGGATCCACACCCTTGAACCCGTAAAGCACCCCGCCAGGTAGCTTTATGGCTGAAAAAAACAAAGCGCTGGATCCCGGGGTCCAGCTCTCAAACAAGAGAAGCGTTGCGGGCTAAACCTCATTTCTTCCACCACGAGGCTCGGGTACCATTCAATTCAGCCTGAAAAGACACTTTGAATGGATCCGGCTGCATAGCTTGCCCCAGAAAGGATTATGCCAGTGAAGCTCAGCATAGCACATCTTTACTCATGACCAACACCTAAGACACTGTCTAAAAAACTGAGGTAATCCCAGTTATGGGAGGAGTTATATAGGGAGTGAACTTCCTGTCTTAGGGTGTGCCAGTGTCCATCACCTAAAGGTGGCCTATATAATCCACATAGTAACTACTTTGGCTCTGTGTCCCGTGATGTACGATAAAGAAATATCTGATATTACAATGGTGGAAGATAAGCAGATTCTTTGGTGTTGTTAAAATAGTCCAAGGGCTCACATTTCTATGGGAGGAAAAAAGTGTATGTATAAATATCTAGATACATATGAGAAAAGTACATAAGAAAATTATTGTAAAAAAAAACAAATATATTCCACATATATAAAAAATTATATTATGTGTAAGAGAATTAGAGTAGAGAATGGACCTCAAGTTCTTTGTTTTAACCCTCCAGGTGTGAGGGTGCCCAGGGGAATAAATCCAAAAAGTTTTGCACTGGTAAAAGTGTTTAAAACGATTGTGCCAGCGAATTCACAGAGTAGGCTTTTCTCTGAGGACAGCTGCCACCATTAGTTTACAACTTTTCTATTGGACTAAGGGCTCTTTCACACGGGGCGGATCCGCTTGCTCAGCGGGGATCGCTCCGCTGATTCCTGCTGAGCCGGTGGATGACAGAGCGGTCCCTGCACACTGTGCAGGGACCGCCCTGTCAGATCTCCGCTCTCCTCTATGGAGGATCGGATTAACACGGACCGTCTGTCCGTGTTCATTCGATCCGCTCTGCAGACGGATAGAAAAATAGGGTTTTCCTCCGTCTGCAGAATCGGACAATAGCGGACACGGATGATATCGGGTGTCAGCGGATGTTCATCCGCTAAAACCCGCTATCCCATAGGGATGCATGTATGTCCTTTTTTTCATCCGAAGACGGAAGGATGAAAAACGGACATACGGACCGTCCGTGTGAAAGAGCCCTTATGGACTTTCCCTCCCTTCCCCTTTTATCACAGTTGTGTCACCCTATTGATTTTAATCATTCCAAGTGTTTACCTATTCATGTGCCCACAGATCTAACTGCCACTATCCATAGGGCTGTCTATTGTATACTGTGTATGGTTATTCTTCTGTTTAATTTGAATGTTGCGTAAGTTCTTTACCTTTTCTATTTTTCATGTAAACACAAGATCCTTGTCTGCTAGTTTCACGAGCAGCCAAGGTTCTTAGGCCCCAGTCACACCTTCACATTTTAACGTGTGCTTTGTACAGCAATGCAGATGTGTCATTGAAGCATTCTATGCAGTGCAGTCAAGGCCATCTTTAATATGGATTGGACCTTGGGCAAACATTTTCTTGCCCCCCCCCCCCCCCATGCAATTTTGCTCTTCACCCCAACATCCCAAAAAATAAACACACACACATAGAATTATCTAAAAACTAAATTTAATGCAGCCATTTTCAAATCATAGTGCCCCATTACAAATCACAGTGCCCCTTATCACATGACAGCACCCCATTACATTACAGCCATTTTCACATCATAGTACCCCTTTACAAATTACCGTACCCCTTATCACATCACATTGCCCCATTACATTGCAGCCTATTTCACGTCATAGTGCCCCTTTAAAAATCACAGTGCCCATTTACACATCACTCTGCCCCATTACATAAGAGTCCCCTAATGTCATAGTGCCCCCCTTACACATCATGGTGCCCCTTATCACAGTGCCCAATTACACATCACACTGCTCCTTTAGGCTCCGTTGTCATGTAGGCGTCCCGGGTCGTGGGCGGAATCGCCACCATTCTGCCTGCGATCCAGAATCTCCGCAAATTGTGGGACTCACTTTCATTCCCGTCACTTCCAATGGCACCCCGATTTCAGATCGATTTTGCCGCGATTTCGCCCGAAGAATCACGGTAAAATTGCACAAACAGAATCACGGTATGCCTGTCACCCAAAATAACTTCTTTTGGGTGAAAGGCGTACCATGATTCTGTTTGCCTGATTTTACTGCAATTTGTCCGGAGACAATCGTGGCACAAACACGCTGCAATCAGGGGTGCCCCTGGAAGAGACGGGATTGCAAGGGCGTTCCGCAATTTGCAGAAATTCAGGTTCATAGACAGAATTGCGGCAATGCTGCCTGCGATCTGGGATGCCTAGATGTGAACGGAGCCTTACACATCACAGTATCACTTATCACAAAGCCCCTTTACACATTACCGTGCCCCTTATCAAAGTGCCCCATTGCACATTACAGTGCCCCTTGCAGTCATTCCCTCTCTGATCCCTTTCCTACCTTACATCACTGTCCCCTTTCATTGTCAGTCCTACCAGGACCCTTATCAGCTGGGTTGTGCAGGGAAGTGGACAGATAACTGCTAAGTGGCACAACCGTGGTCCGGACAGGATTGTCGCTAGGTCCTTCATTTAGTGATCCCTGGTATATACCATAGTTTGTGGACTTTCCTACAGACTAAATAATATACATGTGGGTTTTTTTTTTTTTTTTCAAAAGAAATTGTAGGAGAATACATTTTGGCATAAATATATGAAGAAAGATAATATTTTTTTTAACATTTTATAACAGAAACAAATAAAAACGCATTTTTTTTTCAGTCTTCAGTCTTCTTTGAAGAAAAGGTCAGATAGGCATGGATTACTCCAAATATAGTACCATGCAACACCTGTTGTACATAGTGGACTGTCTCGATACCCTGAAATTTATAAACGTATGTATTAAAATAGAAAATATTTTATTGGAAAATAAGTATCGGTACATAAAAATTAAGCAAACCAGTCGCGGTATTGCTATAACATGGATATACACAATAATAGGTTAATTGACAAAGGTCTACACTCCCATTGTTGAGGGTGCAGGGATGAGTACAGATGCAGAAATGGGGTCCTCTACTAGTTTTGCAACAAAGTCACTTCCTTAGGAGGTATCAAAGCATCTAAAACAAGAAAATATAATCTCATAGTTACATATATAGAGACAGATGAAATAACATTTGTTAGTAGCTGGAGTAAATTTACTCCATCCACCCATTCCCAGAGAGGTGGGCTATCAAAATCCATCCACCTCCCTGGGATCACCCGTTTCGCTGCATTAAGCAAATGGGGGATCAGCAAGCTTTTGTATTGCCTAACTCCTTCCGAGGTGGCATGCATCAGAACTACCCAAGGGTCTTTTTTCACCTCCACACTTGTTATTTCCTTAATGTATTTTAGTATAGAGTCCCAAAATGTTTTTATTTTTGGACAATCCCACCACAGATGTCCCATCGTCCCTCTTTGTCTGCACCCCCTCCAGCAGTCCGCAGAAGCTCCTGGCTGGAATTTACTTAGTTTATCGGGGGTCATATACCACCCTACCATACACTTATAATTCATTTCTGCAGTCTTTGTGTCTACCGCTGAACTGTGAGTGAGTTTTAAAATTTTCCTTACCAAACTTATTTTGTGCCCCTAACTCTCTTTCCCATTTCTTGAGGGATGGCGGCACCTCCGGTCTGTCCCTCTCCAGCAGTAGTTTATACATTTTTGATATTATTTTTTTCGTGTTTGCTGCTGTAAAAATGCGTTCCAGACCCGTCAGGTCACCCCCGTCCCTTAAGGGGAGGGGAAGCGACCTGATGAAGTGACCCAACTGGAGATACCGCCATCCGTCCATCGTGATTAATTCATTTTTTTTTTGTAAATCCTGTATTGCCAGGATTTTCCCATTGCCTATTACGTCTCCTAATCGTGTATTGTCATTTATAATCCAATCTCCGCCTAATTCTTTTCTCCCAGGTGGGAAGAAATCGTTCTCTTTAAGTGCAATTAAAGGTGAATTGTATTTTAAATTAAACATTTTATGTGTCTTATCCCATATTTAAATGTGTTCCGTGTGATTAAGTGTGTTTTTTCTCCTAAAAATCTAAATTTGGGGGGATTCCACACTATCTTTCCCAACTGTGCTTCGCTAAGTGTTTCTTCTAAATAGACCCACCTCTTATTACTGTGCTTTTTCCCCCATTCTGGGATTCTAAGTAGGACTATAGAATAATAATAGTTCTCGACATCTGGTACTGCTAAACCACCCTGCTTTTAATCTAATTTTAAAGTTTGCATTGAGATTCTGTGTTTTTTCTGTTTCCACACAAAGTTCATAATCAGGGCTTTAAAGTGGAAGTAAACCCCCCTATCGGTTTCAGCCAAGGAAGCTGCCATCTTTGCCTCTGTTTAATCTTCAACTGCCACAGTGCTGCACATGTGATCCGTTATGACACCAGCCATTGGATGGTTTGACTGTTTGGTTGGGAGCACAGCCAATGTGCAGTTAGCATTCACGGCATGCCTTTTTTTTTTAGACTGTTAAATCGATGGGTTTACTTCCGCTTTAAGTTTCCTCAGGTACTGTAGTGGAAGTGGGATTGGGATCATCTGGAACTTATATGTTATAATGGGCAGTATCATCATTGTAACCGCATTTATCCGACCTAACCATGATAATGGCCTGGTAATATATTCTTGGCATTTTTTTTTTACCTCATCTAGTAGTGGGATGTAATTTGCCCTATACATTTTTCCTATAGTATTGGAAAGTTCTATTCCCAAATACTTTATTTGTTTTTTCAAAGGAGTCAGGGTCCAATGTAAAGTTTAAGTCCCCCATTAGGATCAAATATCCCCTCTTGAAGGACCTCAATTTCCTTAGAGTCAATTCTAGGAAATCTATGGACCTTGTATTGGGTGCATAGATGTTAGCTAAGGTATATGTTGTCCCGTATAGGGTGCCCCTCAAGAAGAGATATCTCCCCCCAGGATCTACCTTTCTCTCTTCTAGTTTAAAGAGTATGTCCTTGGCAAACCCAATGGCCACCCCTCTGGCTCTGTTTGAGATTGTATCCCCATAATACCAAATAGGGTATGCCTTTGAAAATAATTTGATATTTGAGGTATAAGATAGATGAGTCTCCTGTAAAAAAGCAATGTTAGCCCCATATCTCCTGACCTCCTCTAAGACCTTATAGCGTTTGCCTGGGGAATATATGTAATACAATTAATTTCTGTCATTGTTTCCCTATTGTAATTTTTTTCTTTCTTAGTCCCTTAAGCGACAAAAAGCGGTGGGGTTTCCCCCACATATAGCGGTGGGGTTTCCCTCCCTTCCCCCCCCTCCCTCTACCCTCAATCTGGAATACCATACGAAAACCGTAAGATGGAACATACAGTGTTATATCAACAGACAATAATTTTCAGAACAATATAACGATGCAAACAAGCAAGACCTGACGCGTTTCAACTCGTATCAGTATGAGTCTTCTTCAGAGGGTTACTTTTATAATACATCTATGTCTGCTGGGACAGAGAGCGAAATAATATAAGAACTAATAAACATATTGTCAGAGGTACTCACCTGGCAGAACTGTGATCAGGTAGAGGTTGTAGAGGTAACCAAGCATATACTGAAGGAGGACCCTCGGTAGCATGAGAGATCTACAAGTCCAGAACACTGAGTGGGAGATAGTCCAGCAAGCAGGCCGAGGGTCAAACACAGGCAACCAGGCAATAGAAGTATCCAAAGGCAAGCCAGGGGTCAAACACAGGTAAGTAACTCAGAGAATGTCCAGTAGGCAAGCCGGGGGTCAGGCACAGGTAATCAGGCAGTAGAGGTGTCCAAAAGGCAAGCCAGGGGTCAAACACAGGTAAGTAACTCAGAGAATGTCCAGTAGGCAGGCCGAGGGTCAAGCACAGGTAATCAGGCAGAAGAGGTATCCAGGAAGCAAGCCAGGGGTCAAACACAGGTAAGTAACTCAGAGAATGTCCAGTAGGCAGGCCGAGGGTCAAGCACAGGTAATCAAGCAGTAGAGGAATCCAGGAAGCAAGCCAGAGGTTCAAACACAGGTGAGAAGCGGCAGCGGTAGTCAGACGGATTCCGGGTCGGCACTGGTAGTCAGGTAGATGCAAGGTACAGGGTACCGGGTACAGGATACAGGATACAGGATACAGGACACTGGACTTGGAGACAAGACTCAAAAGAGACAACAAACCAGCAATTTGAAAGCGGACAGGGAAGGCCTTTTATAGGCCAGGTAAATGGTCAGGTGGGATGCCCGGACGAGTGCGCATGCGCACTCGTCTTCTGTCAGCGCCGCGCACAGCGGTGAGGCGTACAGGCTGGGTTGTGACAGATACCCGAGTGCCGCGGACCCGCGCATGCGCACCCGTTACCCGACGTACCTGTAACCTTCGTTGCGCCGCTCTACCGCGCGTGCGCAACCCTGGAACCCGGCGGAGAGGCCTGGTATTTCCCTGACAGTGCCCCCCTCCTAAGGGCAGCCTCCGGATGCCCACTTCAGGATGTCTTTGGTGGTATTCTCGGATTAAACGAGGGGCATGAATGTTTTCGGATGGCTCCCAGGAGCAGTCCTCTGGGGGATACCCTTTCCATTTAACAAGATATTGAACCTGACCTCTTCTTCTTCGGAGATCCAGAATTTTCTCAACCTCGAATTCTTCCTCTCCTTGGATGGTGATGGGAGGAGGAAGTGGCGTCTGCCTATCAGGGAAAGAATTGGCAATTACGGGTTTAAGCAAAGAGGCATGAAAAACTGGATGAATCCTATAGGAACTGGGGAGATCTAGTTCAAAGGCCACTGGATTGATCACTCTCTTGACCTCAAAGGGGCCGATGAACCTGGGACCCAATTTCCGAGAAGGACAAGGGAGTTTTAAATTAGCGGTTGATAACCAAACTTTCTCACCAATCTGGAAAGGCGGGCATTCCTTCCTGCCCCGGTTGTACTGTACCTCATAACCCTTCTGTGCTTCCTTCATGGCCTGTTGGATCCGGAGGAAGTTGTCTTGGATATTTTTGACTAGGTCCTGTGCAGCTGGAGTAGAGACATCTGGAATGGAATCTGGAAGAAAGGAAGGGTGATAACCGTAGTTTGCCCAGAAGGGCGTCTGATTAATGGCAGAATGTAAAGAATTATTATAGGCAAACTCCGCGTAGGGTAGTAAGCCTGACCAGTCATCTTGGGAGTAAGAACAAAAACACCTCAGGTATTGCTCGAGGGTCTGATTAGTGCGTTCAGTTTGACCGTTGGATTGGGGATGGTATGCTGAAGACATGGAAGTCCTGATTTCAAGGGATTTGCAGAGGTCTCTCCAGAACCTGGAGGTGAACTGTACCCCTCGGTCTGAGGTGATGTTAGCTGGAACTCCGTGTAACCTTATAATCTCTCTGATGAAGATGTCAGTGGTAGCAGAAGCCGAGGGGGTACCTTTCATGGGAAGGAAGTGAGCCATCTTTGAGAGACGGTCAATGACAACCAGAATCGTGGTAAAGGAATCTGAGGAGGGTAAGTCCACGATGAAGTCCATGGAAATCTCCTTCCATGGACGTTCCGGAACAGATAATGGACGTAACAGACCCCAGGACTTAGTGTTGGACCCCTTGTTCCTTTGACAAGTGTTGCAAGAGAGGACGTATTCCTGACAGTCCTTCCTCCAGCCCGGCCACCAGTAAGATCGACCTACCAGGTCCACGGTTTTCTGTACTCCAAAGTGGCCGGACATCTTGTGGTCATGAAGGGTCTGCAGGACTTGGAGTCTGACAGGAGGAGGAACAAAGATTCGGGCATGGGCCCAGAGCAGATCCTGCTTCCTTTCAAGAAAAGGTAATGTGGGGGATGAGAACTGGTTGGAAGCCTGTTTGAGGGCTGTAGTCAAGTCAGGCTGAATGGCATGGAGGAAATTGTGGGCAGACAGGATAGTAGCAGGTTCTTTAGAGGATTCAGTGTCCAGAAACATACGGGATAAAGCATCTGCCTTGCCATTCTTGGAGCCAGGACGGTAAGTGATGTGGAAATTAATTCGGGAGAAGAACAAGGCCCAGCGGGCCTGCCTGGGTCTAAGGCGTTTTGCAGCCCTGAGGTACTCCAAATTGCGGTGGTCAGTGAAGATGAGGATGGGTTGGGAAGCTCCTTCTAGCAGGTATCTCCATTCCTCGAGAGCGAACTTAATCGCAAGTAATTCCCGGTCGCCTACATCATAATTCCTTTCAGGAGGATTTAGTTTTCGGGAGGCAAAGGCGACCGGGTGGAGGAGGGCCTTTGGGCCACTTCTCTGCGATAGGATCGCTCCCAAGGCAGAGTCTGAAGCGTCCACTTCTAGGACGTAAGGGAGTTCAGGGTCAGGGTGCTGTAGGATGGGTGCAGAGGAAAAGAGTTCCTTGAGCTTCTCAAAAGCGCTCTGCGCTTGGGGAGTCCACTGGAACTTGACTTGCTGGCGGGTCAGTTGGGTGATTGGGGACACAATAGCAGAAAATCCCTGAATGAACCGTCTATAAAAGTTGGCAAAGCCGATAAAACGTTGGACTGACCTTTTGTCTGTGGGGGCAGGCCAATCCTGGATGGCCTTCACTTTTTGGGGATCCATCAGTACTCCTCCGGTGGTTATGATAAAGCCCAGGAACTGGATGGTATCAGTCTCGAACTCGCATTTCTCTCCTTTAACGTAGAGCCCGTGTTTGCGGAGGATGAGAAGAACTTTCCGGACATGTTGACGGTGGGCTTCTAGGGAATCGGAGAAAATCAAGATATCATCAAGGTATACAATGAGGAAGTTATCCAGATACTCACGAAAAAATGTCATTGACAAGGTGCTGGAAGGTAGCTGGGGCATTACAAAGTCCAAACGGCATGACCAGGTACTCGAAATGGCCGAATCTGGACCTAAAAGCCGTCTTCCACTCATCCCCAGAGCGTATTCTAACTAAATTGTAGGCCCCACGAAGATCCAGCTTGGTAAACACCTTGGCAGTCCTGAGCCGCTGAAAAAGTTCGGGAATGAGTGGGAGTGGGTACCTGTTCTTGATAGTAATTTTATTGAGTTCCCTGTAATCCACACAGGGTCTGAGGGAACCGTCTTTTTTTTTTCAACAAAGAAAATCCCAGCCCCTGCGGGCGAAGAAGATGGTTGGATGAACCCTTTAGCAAGATTCTCGTCAATATACACCCGTAGGGCTTCAAGCTCAGTTTCGGACAAGGGGAAAATTCTTCCGAAGGGAATCTCAGCCCCTGGTAGGAGGTCAATCGGACAATCATATGAACGATGAGGGGGAAGAACTTCGGCCTTCTTTTCATCGAAAATGTCCATGAAATCTTGGTAGGGTGTTGGGACGTGTTGCAGGTCCTTGGCACTGGGTTGCATGGCAAGATGAGTAAGAGGTGCTGTGGGTTGATCCGGAAGGCAGTGCTGCAAGCAGTAAGGGGAGGAGAACTCCACTTCCCTGTTGACCCAATCAACCCGAGGGTTGTGAGCCAGTAGCCAGGGGTACCCCAGGATGATGGGGAACATGGGAGAATGGATAATGTCAAAACGTAAAAGTTCCTGATGACGTGATTTGGTGCAGGTCAGGATGGGAGCAGTTTCCTGGGTAACTGGTCCTGAGCAGGGTGGAGAGCCATCAGCCAGCTGGATTTGAAGAGGTTGTTTCTTGGTAGTTAAAGGGAGGTTCAGGTGTCGTGCCAAGGTCAGGTCCATGAAGCAACTGCAGGCTCCAGAGTCAAGGATGGCTCCCAGCTGGAAAGACTCTCCCGCTACCTGTAGGGAGAGTGGAATAGACAGATGAAAATGCGGGACTCCAACAGAGTGTGAACTTGAGAGGGGCCCAGAAGGACACTTACTGGGTCTTATGGGGCATTTCTGTAGGTAGTGCCCCGTGCCCCCGCAGTAGAGGCAGAGATTGGCTTGACGACGACGGAGCCTTTCTTCGGCAGATAGGGGGGACCGTGCCAGGCCCAACTGCATAGGTTCCCCATGAGGAGGGGAGCGAGAGTTCCCAGAAGGAGCAGGTGCCGGGGGGACCCGGGGCATCGTCCAGGTGGGACGAGGGCTCTGCAGTCTCTCTGCCCGTCGTTCTCGTAACCGACGGTCAAGCTTAATAACAAGTTGGCAGAGATCCGTGAAGGTACTTGGAATCTCTCCTCGAGCCAGTTCATCCTTTAATACCTCGGATAGCCCTAAACGAAATTGGTATTTTAGGGCTGATTCGTTCCAGTCAGTATCTGCTGCCCATTTGCGGAAATCCACTACATAGTCCTCTACAGGTCTTCTCCCCTGAGATAGGGTATGCAGGGTAGATTCAGCCGTACCTGTGCGTTGGGAGTCCTCGTAGAGTGCTGCCATAGCAGAAAAGAAAGTCTCTACAGAATTCAACTGTGGGCTCTTCTGTTCCATCAAATGGTGTGCCCAGGATTGCGGGTCATCAGAAAGGAGAGAGATAATGAACCCCACTTTGGTGGATTCCAACTGGAAGGTCCTGGGTTGTAGGGCCAGGTGTAGTAAACAGGAGTTTTTAAAAGAGCGAAATTTCCTTCGGTCCCCGGAAAAACGTTCAGGTGTGGGGACCCTGGGATCAGGAAGGGATACATCATAGGCAGGGAGGGCACCTCCAGGTGTTGATAGAAGAGTGGAGGTGCTGGCTACAGGGGGTGACTGGTCCACTTGGTTTGGAGATAAAGTCAGATGCTGAAGACGCCCCTCGATCTGAAAATATCCATCTTGGAGGCGTTGTACAGCCTGGGTAAGGGTTGTCACCTGCTGGCATAAGGCCTCAAGGGGTGAACCAGCTCTGTCGGCCTCAGACATTGGCTGGTTTGTACTGTCAGAGGTACTCACCCGGGCCGATATGCTGAGAGCTGCTCCCCGTACTCAACCTCGATCGTTCGGCCACTTATAATACGAGGTTTGGGGAATTTTTTAGTGAAAGGAAGTTTGTTTTCACTAGAGATGTCATCAAGAATGTAAAGCCATTTTATTCAATGTAAAGGAGAGGTCACCCAGTAGCTGTTTACCCATCTGGACTCTAGAGCACTAGTGCTGGGACACCCAAACCCCCTTTTTATTATGCTTTTCCACACATGTGCTCCAGTGGATACTAGAGGGGGGTCTCCATCAGACAAAATTCTACCAAAAAGCTAGTAAGTTTACCACCTTTACAAAGTGACTACATTCATGTTGTTGTCATTTGTAACTGGCCAACCAAAAATATTGTCCCTCACTTTCAAGCAATGTTTGACATTTCCTATTTCTGCCCTCGATAGATTGTGGTGCTAAATCTTCCTTTTGTACATTCTCCTAGGGGAGCGAAAACTCGGGACGTCTGAGGAAACCAAAAAACCCACACCTACCAAAGAAGGGGAAACACCAGAAGCAGAGGAGGAGTAGGAGGAAGGAGAGATCATAGAAATTGGAGAACTTGTCACCACAACAGGTGAGTGTGGGAGAACACAGCTACTGGTAAGCTAATCAATGTATGCCTGCCTCATTTCCAAGAGACATTTTTTTTTTTGGTTGTTTTTAGGTGACGTGGATGTTGTGGAAGAAGAATCGCACTTTACCACAGAAAGTGCCCACGTACTCATCGGGGAGATAATGGTCTGCAATCGAGATCTAGATGATATAAAGCAAAACATCAATGATGTTCAACAAAAATTGAAGAACATCATTGATGTTTTAGGTAAAATCTGAAAACACAATTTGTGGCTGTTTGTGACCACATTTGCAACTTAAGAACTGTGTGAAATTTGGAACATGCACACATTGTGTCCACATGTGCTAGCTCCCATCATGGTGGATGAATGACAACGTTTTTTTGGGGGTGCAACCACTTTACTAACTACTAAAGTGGTTGTGGTGAAGGGGTTGCACCCCCAAAAAACGTCCATTGATCCCCATGATGGAAAATGGCACTTTTGAACATTCTAGGCATGTGTTTTACCATCTAATGTCCATTTTCAGACCCAAATTGTGTGCATGTTCTAAATTTCCAGTTTTCAGGGGTGACCCCCCATGTGATGAAGGCAAGATCAAACACACTTTGAACATATAGTCATGTCTGATCTTGTCTTCACTTTAGAAAGTTGAACTTTGCAAGTTCCTAGGTTCTGTTTTGCTCCATGCCTGGTTTTAACAAATGCGGAATGTTTGTAAACAATGTTGTAAAGAACCAAGATCTTGGCAGTTTTGCCAAGAAGTTTGTAAACGCACTTGTGAATGTGTTGCAAGTAAACTTTTTTAATTTTCTAAATGTGTGGCTTCCTTATTGAAAAACACAAAAGCATTATGTATGTCAAATGTAAAGGATTTGGGGGGGCAATGGGTGTTATTTACTAAAGGCAATTCCAGTTTGCACTGCAAGTGTATTTTCCAGGGCACTTTTGCACTGCACTTGTAGAGCATAGTGGATTTGACTTATGTAAATGACACCCACAGTGCTTTGTACGAAAACACGTAGCACACCATTTTTGGGAATACACACATGTCTGACCTGGTGATGAAAAGGAGTATTTTGGGTGTCAGTTATGCACTACAAACCTTCTCTAGACAAAAGATTAGGTACCACACACACAAGATGAGAAGATTCTTTTTGGGAAGAAGAGACTGTTACCTCCTTTTGCCCAGAAAGTGCATTCCCACTGTTGAAGCTAAAGGGCAAAAATGTATATCTCAAATAACCTAGAATATGGAAATGACAAGAAATCATAGGTTTGGTTAAAAAATATATTTATTAAAAAATGCCTCTCACACATCGTCAGGCAGAGCAATGGCCCCCCTACCCACAAAGTACTCCATATATTGCTCGCGGACCTCGCGGGCATTTAGAGGGGGCAAGCCTGGATGTGCCGCTTGAAGGGCTGTGAGGTCGGCATTGGAAGGCCCGTCCACATCTGGGCCAACGGCCACCACATAGTTGCTGTTGTGTCTTTTCAAAAAGTTGTGCAATATGCAGCAGGCAAGAACTATATGGTTGAGTTTGTATTCCGCCAAGTTAATAGCCGTCAAAAACAGGCGGAAGCGGCTGGCCAGGATCCCGTAGGTGTTCTCCACCACTCTGCGGGCTCTCGACAGCCTGTAATTGAAGACCCTCTGGTCTGGGGTGAGGGTCCTCATCGGGAAGGGCCTCATCAGATGGGGAGTCAGCGCAAACGCTTCATCTGCGACAAAGACGAAGGGGAGTCCTTCAGCATTCTCCTCTGGAGGTGGCAAGCACAGACTGCCACTTTGGAGATGCCAGTAGAACTCTGTGTGCGCAATGGCACCACCATCTGAGATCCGGCCGTTCATCCCCACACGTCCACATACAAAAAATCGTATGTCGCCGACACCACCGCCAACATCACTACACTATTAAACCCCTTATAATTATAATAGTAGGACCCCGAGTTAGGAAAGTCCCAACGGCTGGCAAAGTGGGAGGCCACAGTCTGCCATTCATGTGGCGTGGAAGGGAACTGTGGAGTGAAACAAGAAAAAAAAAATTAGTCACTTTGCACCTAAACATTGCAAGCAGATTAGACACTAAACATCTTGGAACAAGATCAGACTTTTACATTTTAAGATGGAAAGTATTTTCACCAAAAAGTAGAGGGTCCCCCTAGCAGATTACTCACCCCCCATCAATCCCCCCACTTCTGATGGGCCATTGACAATAACTAGGGGTTTGGGGGGGGGGTTTGGACAGGTAACCCTCTGCACTTCATTGATTGCCAAATGGCTCAATAATGTGTGCTAGTTTGGCCAGACCCTCCTTACTTAACACTATTGGCAGCCCACAGGAAAGATAAAAGAACATTCCAAATCCCCCCCCCCCACAAAAAATTTTTGTAAAAAATGGGGCTCTGCATGAAGTAAAACACACAGCAAACATTTGTGCATGTTTTAGGGGGTGTTTGGGTGAAAACAATACTATGCAGCAGACAAAATACATTGCTTAAGTGACTAGGCCATAGGTGTCTATTGGGGCAGAAGAGCATGCTGGGGAGGTAAGTGAAGGGAA
Organism: Lithobates sylvaticus; assembly: GCA_028564925.1. Taxonomy (NCBI): domain Eukaryota; kingdom Metazoa; phylum Chordata; class Amphibia; order Anura; family Ranidae; genus Lithobates; species Lithobates sylvaticus. The sequence goes on from CM053034.1 coordinate 139,580,023, forward strand.
AAATGCATGAAGGAGAAAAGGGGCACAGCATATTAGAGCATATTGCAATCATGGTAATTAGGGAAGGAGGTCAAAAATACAAGACATTAGCAAACAGAGCATACATAGAAGGGAATAGTAAAGGAGAAATGTTACCTTAATATAGTCCTCCTGCAGGACCTGGATGATGGCAGAACAGGTCTCTGGAATAATGATTCCCAGGGCCTGGGGAGAGATATCGGAGGAGAACTTCAAATCCTGAAGGCTTCTCCCTGTCGCCAAGTACCTCAACGTAGCAACAAGCCTCTGCTCCGGAGTGATGGCTTGTCTCATGCAGGTATCCTGCCCACTGATAAAAGGGGTCAGCAAAGCCAAAAGACGGTGAAAAACGGGGTCCGTCATCCGGAGAAAGTTCCTAAAATTATCAGGATTATTCTCCCGAATATCACGAAGCAAAGGCATGTGCGAGAACTGATCACGCTGAAGCAACCAATTCTTGGTCCACATACTCCTCGTCACTCTGTTCATGGACGGGTCTTGGCTCAAAGCTAAAAGCCCGACACCAATTCCGCGTACAGCACAAACTCGCCGACGAGTACGTACGGGAAACATCGCTCACAAACGGTCGGCTGGTCAGAACGGACAAACAGAAAGCACCGATAAACAGCAAGGCCTGAAAGAACTAAATGAATACCAGAAACGAGCAGATAATAAGCAGTGAAAATCAAAGCGTCCTATATCAAGATATAGGCCGCAATGACCAACAAATGCGAACTGACTACACGCACTAATAAACAGATACGCACGACAAGCACAAACTGAAGAGCAGTAACGATCTGAGTGACAAAACTGAGAAGCGCGAATCGTAAGTCCCCAAACTTCAACTAACCCGCGATAAACACGGGATCAGCAGAAGGAGCCCAACGGGTGCGGGACGCGGTGCTGAACTTCCCTTTTCTAGTCTCGTGGAAATTCCGACAACGTTGTCCAACCGTGTGTACGCAACACCAACATCGGACAAAGTACGACGGACAGGATCCGACGGAACTGGTCATCAGATAATCCGAGCGTGTGTATGGGGCATAACTCCTGCAGATGCCTGTATTAAAGAACACCAGCAATAAAGGGTAGATACATGTGTATATTGTGCTGGAGGCACACAACACCCACTAACTCCTGCAGATGCCTTAATTAGAGAACACCAGCAAAAAAGGGTAGATACAGGTATATACTGTGCTGTGCTGGAGGCACACAACACCCACTAACTCCTGCAGATGCCTGTATTAAAGAACACCAGCAAAAAAGGGTAGATACAGGTGTATATTGTGCTGGAGGCACACAAGACCCACTAACTCCTGCAGATGCCTGTATTAGAGAACACCAGCAATAAACGGTAGATACAGGTGTATACTGTGATGGAGACACACAACACCCACTAACTCCTGCAGATGCCTGTATTAAAGAACACCAGCAATAAAGGGTAGATACAGGTGTATATTGTGATGGAGGCACACAACACCCACTAACTCCTGCAGATGCCTGTATTAAAGAACACCAGCAATAAAGGGTAGATACAGGTGTATATTGTGCTGGAGGCACACAACACCCACTAACTCCTGCAGATGCCTTAATTAGAGAACACCAGCAAAAAAGGGTAGATACAGGTGTATACTGTGCTGTGCTGGAGGCACACAACACCCACTAACTCCTGCAGATGCCTGTATTAAAGAACACCAGCAAAAAAGGGTAGATACAGGTGTATATTGTGCTGGAGGCACACAACACCCACTAACTCCTGCAGATGCCTTTATTATAGAACACCAGCAATAAACTGTAGATACAGGTGTACACTGTGCTGGAGGCACACAACACCCACTAGCTCCTGCAGATGCCTATATTAAAGAACACCAGCAATAAAGGGTAGATACAGGTGTATATTGTGCTGGAGGCACACAACACCCACTAACTCCTGCAGATACCTGTATTAAAGAACACCAGCAATAAAGGGTAGATACAGGTGTATATTGTGCTGGAGGCACACAACACCCACTAACTCCTGCAGATGCCTGTATTAAAGAACACCAGCAATAAAGGGTAGATACAGGTGTATATTGTGCTGTGCTTTAGGCACACAACACCCACTAACTCCTGCAGATGCCTGTATTAGAGAACACCAGCATTAAAGGGTAGATACAGGTGTATATTGTGCTGGAGGCACACAACACCCACTAACTCCTGCAGATGCCTTTATTAGAGAACACCAGCAAAAAAAAGGTAGATACAGGTGTATACTGTGCTGTGCTGGGGGCACACAACACCCACTAACTCCTGCAGATGCCTGTATTAGAGAACACCAGCATTAAAGGGTAGATACAGGTGTATATTGTGCTGGAGGCACACAACACCCACTAACTCCTGCAGATGCCTTTATTATAGAACACCAGCAATAAAGGGTAGATACAGGTGTATATTGTGCTGGAGGCACACAACACCCACTAACTCCTGCAGATGCCTTTATTAGAGAACACCAGCAATAAACTGTAGATACAGGTGTATACTGTGCTGAAGGGCACACAAAACCCACTAACTCCCGCAGATGCCTGTATTAAAGAACACCAGCAATAAAGGGTAGATACAGGTGTATATTGTGCTGGAGGCACACAACACCCACTAACTCCTGCAGATACCTGTATTAAAGAACACCAGCATTAAAGGGTAGATACAGGTGTATATTGTGCTGGAGGCACACAACACCCACTAACTCCTGCAGATGCCTTTATTATAGAACACCAGCAATAAAGGGTAGATACAGGTGTATATTGTGCTGGAGGCACACAACACCCACTAACTCCTGCAGATGCCTGTATTAAAGAACACTAGCAATAAAGGGTAGATACAGGTGTATATTGTGCTGGAGGCACACAACACCCACTAACTCCTGCAGATGCCTTTATTAAAGAACAACAGCAAGAAAAGGGTAGATACAGGTGTATACTGTGCTGTGCAGGTGTATAGTGCTGGAGGCACACAACACCCACTAACTCCTGCAGATGCCTTTATTATAGAACACCAGCAATAAAGGGTAGATACAGGTGTATATTGTGCTGGAGGCACACAACACCCACTAACTCCTGCAGATGCCTGTATTAAAGAACACCAGCAATAAAGGGTAGATACAGGCTGGAGGCACACAACACCCACTAACTCCGGCAGATGCCTTTATTATAGAACACCAGCAATAAAGGGTAGATACAGGTGTATATTGTGCTGGAGGCACACAACACCCACTAACTCCTGCAGATGCCTTTATTATAGAACACCAGCAATAAAGGGTAGATACAGGTGTATATTGTGCTGGAGGCACACAACACCCACTAACTCCTGCAGATGCCTTTATTAGAGAACACCAGCAATAAACTGTAGATACAGGTGTATACTGTGCTGGAGGCACACAACACCCACTAACTCCTGCAGATGCCTGTATTAAAGAACACCAGCAATAAAGGGTAGATACAGGTGTATATTGTGCTGGAGGCACACAACACCCACTAACTCCTGCAGATACCTGTATTAAAGAACACCAGCAATAAAGGGTAGATACAGGTGTATATTGTGCTGGAGGCACACAACACCCACTAACTCCTGCAGATGCCTGTATTAAAGAACACCAGCAATAAAGGGTAGATACAGGTGTATATTGTGCTGGAGGCACACAACACCCACTAACTCCTGCAGATGCCTTTATTAGAGAACACCAGCAATAAAGGGTAGATACAGGTGTATACTGTGCTGTGCTTTAGGCACACAACACCCACTAACTCCTGCAGATGCCTGTATTAGAGAACACCAGCATTAAAGGGTAGATACAGGTGTATATTGTGCTTGAGGCACACAACACCCACTAACTCCTGCAGATGCCTTTATTAGAGAACACCAGCAAAAAAAAGGTAGATACAGGTGTATACTGTGCTGTGCTGGGGGCACACAACACCCACTAACTCCTGCAGATGCCTGTATTAGAGAACACCAGCATTAAAGGGTAGATACAGGTGTATATTGTGCTGGAGTCACACAACACCCACTAACTCCTGCAGATGCCTTTATTATAGAACACCAGCAATAAAGGGTAGATACAGGTGTATATTGTGCTGGAGGCACACAACACCCACTAACTCCTGCAGATGCCTTTATTAGAGAACACCCGCAATAAACTGTAGATACAGGTGTATACTGTGCTGAAGGGCACACAACACCCACTAACTCCTGCAGATGCCTGTATTAAAGAACACCAGCAATAAAGGGTAGATACAGGTGTATATTGTGCTGGAGGCACACAACACCCACTAACTCCTGCAGATACCTGTATTAAAGAACACCAGCAATAAAGGGTAGATACAGTTGTATATTGTGCTGGAGGCACACAACACCCACTAACTCCTGCAGATGCCTGTATTAAAGAACACCAGCAATAAAGGGTAGATACAGGTGTATATTGTGCTGGAGGCACACAACACCCACTAACTCCTGCAGATGCCTTTATTAGAGAACACCAGCAAAAAAGGGTAGATACAGGTGTATACTGTGCTGTGCTTTAGGCACACAACACCCACTAACTCCTGCAGATGCCTTTATTAGAGAACACCAGCAATAAACGATAGATACAGGTGTATACTGTGCTGGAGGCACACAACACCCACTAACTCCTGCAGATGCCTGTATTAAAGAACACCAGCAATAAAGGGTAGATACAGGTGTATATTGTGCTGGAGGCACACAACACCCACTAACTCCTGCAAATGCCTTTATTAGAGAACACCAGCAATAAAGGGTAGATACAGGTGTATATTGTGCTGGAGGCACACAACACCCACTAACTCCTGCAGATGCCTGTATTAAAGAACACCAGCAATAAAGGGTAGATACAGGTGTATATTGTGCTGGAGGCACACAACACCCACTAACTCCTGCAGATACCTGTATTAAAGAACACCAGCAATAAAGGGTAGATACAGGTGTATATTGTGCTGGAGGCACACAACACCCACTAACTCCTGCAGATGCCTGTATTAAAGAACACCAGCAATAAAGGGTAGATACAGGTGTATATTGTGCTGGAGGCACACAACACCCACTAACTCCTGCAGATGCCTTTATTAGAGAACACCAGCAAAAAAGGGTAGATACAGGTGTATACTGTGCTGTGCTGGAGGCACACAACACCCACTAACTCCTGCAGATGCCTGTATTAGAGAACACCAGCAATAAACGGTAGATACAGTTGAATACTGCACTGGAGGCACACAACACTCACTAACTCCTGCAGATGCCTGTATTAGAGAACAACAGCAATAAAGGGTAGATACAGGTGTATACTGCGCTGGAGGCACACAACACTCACTAACTCCTGCAGATGCCTGTATTAGAGAACAACAGCAATAAAGGGTAGATACAGGTGTATACTGCGCTGGAGGCACACAACACCCACTAACTCCTGCAGATGCCTGAGAAAAAAACACACTGTCCCTGCCTATCTAGCTCTTTCCCTGCATGCTGGAACACACTACACAAGGCCGCCGCGTTGGCGGCCTTATATAGTGTGGGGCGTGTACTAAATCCCCTGAGCTATAATTGCATCCTGCCTGTGGCCAATTATGGCTCTCCTCGCTGCCGGCGCTGTGATTGGCCAAGCATGCGGGGTCACAGTGCATGCTTGGCCAATCATGAGCCAGCAATGCACTGCGATGGCTCAGTGCATTGTGGGCCGTGAGCGCCACACGAATTTGGCGCAAACGGCCCACAGAGTTCTGGCTTCGCCGAACGGGTGAACAGTTGGTTTTCGACTCGAACATGCGTTCGACTCGAACACGAAGCTCATCCCAAACCCTGCGTGTCTTCCTCCAGATGGTAATGAGGAAGGAAAGGGGGGAGATGATAGTGGTTAGAATGACAATTGTTTTCAAAACAATAATACTAACCACTCTAATGCGGCGTACACACGGTCGGGATTTCCGATGGAAACAGTCCGATGGGAGCTTTTCAACGGATTTTCCGACCGTGTGTATGCCCATCTGTCTTTTTTCTGTCGGAATTTCCGACGGACTTTGGATTGAGAACCTGTTCTCAATTTTTCAGACGGAAAACCTTTCTATCGGATTTTCCGATCGTGTGTATGCAATTCCGACAAGTAAAATTCCGACGCATGCTCGGAAACAATTCGACGCATGCTCGGAAGCATTAAACTTCCCTTCTATAGTGCTGTCGAACGTGTTTTATGCCGCTGTGTTACAGACCGTCGGAATTTGGTGTGATCGTGTGTAGGCAAGACAGTTTGATCGAAATTCCGTCGGAATTCCGACGGGAAAACCATCAGAGCTTTTTCCGACGAGAATTCCGACCATGTGTACGCGGCATAAGTCTAGCCAAGTTCTTTCTTTAAATTTACGTTTTTATTGATTTTCCAAAAACCACAGACAAAAAAAAAACAGACATTTTTACAATTACAGAAATAATAAGCATACAAAACCAAGGACAAGACAACCAAAAAAAAAAGGGAAAAGAACCCAGATACATACACATACATTGGCCTTACATGGTATTTGTGCCTGCTTGATTTAAACATAATACAATCCTATGGTATATCTATTGACTTAGAATATTCAAATAGTCATAGACATTTGCCCAGTAACTATAGTTATATAGCTCTAAGAGGCTTCTGAAGCTGTGGAGGGATACATCATCCATTTAGACCAAACTTTTTCATATTTAAGAAGGAAACCTCTATTAATATAAGTTTCCTTATATAATGGTAGGCTACTGTTAATAAGTTGTTTCCACATAGCAAGTTCTTTCTTTGATGGAATTTGAATTAGCAAGCAGCAGTCTGGTAAAGGACGCTCCCATAAGAACCCTTTTGTCAATGGTTCCAGGTATTACACCCCAGATGGTAAGCCACGCACAGGTTATGCAGTGACCAAAGTCATTAAGTTCCCACAGGGTTATTATTGCCATATGAGGTTTGTTTGGAGGTCAACCAAAACCAGAGTTGTACTTTTCCTCAGCAGCTGTCACCTACATTCTCAGCTGATGGGATGGGTGCAGTCACTGTAACATGAATTTCAAAAGGTCCACCACAGGGTTCATTAATACCTCCTGGACCCTGACACAATAACCAGTTTACATTCTTTCCAACCAGGTGACTGGGTCATTGTAAAGAAGCTTGAGGGACGAGACAACTGGATCAGGCCAGACACTGCAAGAAGCTGCTCAACTACACCAAAGGATGAGGAGTATCTTTGTTTATTTATATTTTTAAAGGGTATTTTCCAACTAGCTAAGAAAGCAAACAGGACACATGATTGGGTCTACTCTGAGTCTCCACCGAGCTCTAGTGCCCCAGCGATGACGGTGATACATGCTATATATGATGTTCATATTGGTATGAGAAGTTTTGAGAAACTAGTAAAATCCAAACAGATACTTGTCAATAGAATTTAACGATACATTTCTTTTTGTTTTTTTTTGTTTTTTTATCAAAACTTTTTTATTTATACATTGCTCATACAGTACATATATACATAGCTTTTTGCAGAATTGAATGTTACAGGTGTATTTCCACAATATATACATTTTCCATACAATTAGAGCAATAACAGGGTACAGAACAGTATAGGCTTAACTCTTTTTTTTTTTTTGTAATAAACTCCCCCCTAGCCCCAAACATTAACCAGCACTTGTGACCTATGTATACTGTTCCGGATTAGCACTTTTTTCAAACAACAGATCTTCAATGGTCTAGTGCATAACTGTAACCTCAACAAAAATGACCTTACACATTGCTCTCTCCCCCCCCCCTCTCCCCCTAATTTGGTACTTCACATGAATAGTCTGTCTATTACCAACTGTGGCGGAGCCAGACTGGGATCCTCCAGCCATGGCTGCCATATAAGGTCAAATTTACCCACTGCTTTCCTGTGACTGTATGCTAACCGCTCTAAGGCAGTAATGAGTTAACATAACTAATCTACTGTTTGCTCGTAGGGACCGCGGGTGCCATCCAATATCTTGCTATGTGTTTTCTGGCCAGATACATCAGTCTAGTGATCATGAGGTACATTCCTTTCGGATACATTTCACTATCAATGGCCCCCAGTAGATACACCAGGGGATCTAAAGGGACTGGTACCTGAGCCAGTCTTGTTATACATTGGGAAATTTCAGCCCAATATCTGTGGAGTTTTGGGCACCTCCATATTAGGTGTATAAAGTCCCCTTGGTGTACCTTGCATTTGAGACACAGAGGCGAATCTCTTATACCCCACCTATGTAGTTGCATTGGTGTTCTATATGCCCTGTGTAAAATATAGATTTGTGACAGTTTATGGGAGGCTGAGACAGAGACCGCCGGGACTGCCTCTAAGGCCATGTCCCATTGGTCCCCATCTATTTCCCCTATATCATCCACCCATTTTTTCCTGCTTTGGAGGGAGGTATGGTCCTGTACTGAGGATGTCAATCCTGCATACATTTTTGATATCAGCCCTTTCCGGGTGTCCACCCATAGGACTTCCATCAACAGTGGCAGGGCCGGACTGGGAATAAAATCCAGCCCTGGAAAAAATGTCATACCAGCCCCACAGCATTATTATAGCAGCGCAACAGCATAACGTCATTATTTCCTGGTTCATGAAAGGGAAAACCATACATTTTAAAGCACATTTGAAGAGTATATTATATATAGATAAGACATATGAAATCACATAGGGGAGAGAGAGAGAGAGAGAGAGAGAGCACTCGTGTGGGAGCCAAAAAGAACAGGGGTGGAGAGCACTGGGGTGGGGGCTGGAGAGCACTGTGGGGGTGAAGAGCACTGGGGTGGGAGCTGGAGACTGATGGGGAGAGCTGGAGAGCACTGTGGGGGGTGGGAAGCAGGGGGGGGCTGGAGAGCACTGTGGTGGGTGGGAAGCAGGGGGGGCTGGAGAGCACTGTGGTGGGTGGGAAGCAGGGGGGGGCTGGAGAGCACTGTGGTGGGTGGGAAGCAGGGGGGGCTGGAGAGCACTGTGGTGGGTGGGAAGCAGGGGGGGGGAGGCAAGCAGGGGGGGGGGGCTGGAGAGCACTGTGGTGGGTGGGAAGCAGGGGGGAGGCAAGCAGGGGGGGGCTGGAGATCACTGTGGTGGGTGGGAAGCAGGGGGGGAGGCTGGAGAGCACTGTGGTGGGTGGGAAGCAGGGGGGAGGCTGGAGAGCACTGTGGTGGGTGGGAAGCAGGGGGGGGGGGCTGGAGAGCACTGTGGTGGGTGGGAAGCAGGGGGGGGCTGGAGAGCACTGTGGTGGGTGGGAAGCAGGGGGGGGGGGCTGGAGAGCACTGTGGTGGGTGGGAAGCAGGGGGGGGCTGGAGAGCACTGTGGTGGGTGGGAAGCAGGGGGGGGCTGGAGAGCACTGTGGTGGGTGGGAAGCAGGGGGAAGGCTGGAGAGCACTGTGGTGGGTGGGAAGCAGGGGGGGAGGCAAGCAGGGGGGGGCTGGAGAGCACTGTGGTGGGTGGGAAGCAGGGGGGGCTGGAGAGCACTGTGGTGGGTGGGAAGCAGGGGGGGGCTGGAGAGCACTGTGGTGGGTGGGAAGCAGGGGGGGAGGCAAGCAGGGGGGGCTGGAGAGCACTGTGGTGGGTGGGAAGCAGGGGGGGGGGGCTGGAGAGCACTGTGGTGGGTGGGAAGCAGGGGGGGAGGCTGGAGAGCACTGTGGTGGGTGGGAAGCAGGGGGGGGGGGCTGGAGAGCACTGTGGTGGCTGGGAAGCAGGGGGGGAGGCAAGCAGGGGGGGGCTGGAGAGCACTGTGGTGGGTGGAATGCAGGGGGGGGCTGGAGAGCACTGTGGTGGGTGGGAAGCAGGAGGGGGGCTGGAGAGCACTGTGGTGGGTGGGAAGCAGGGGGGGGGCTGGAGAGCACTGTGGTGGGTGGGAAGCAGGGGGGGGGGCTGGAGAGCACTGTGGTGGGTGGGAAGCAGGGGGGAGGCAAGCAGGGGGGGGCTGGAGAGCACTGTGGTGGGTGGGAAGCAGGGGGGGGGCTGGAGAGCACTGTGGTGGGTGGGAAGCAGGGGGGGAGGCAAGCAGGGGGGGCTGGAGAGCACTGTGGTGGGTGGGAAGCGGGGGGGGGGGGGCTGGAGAGCACTGTGGTGGGTGGGAAGCAGGGGGGGCTGGAGAGCACTGTGGTGGGTGGGAAGCAGGGGGGGCTGGAGAGCACTGTGGTGGGTGGGAAGCAGGGGGGGGCTGGAGAGCACTGTGGTGGGTGGGAAGCAGGGGGGGGAGGCTGGAGAGCACTGTGGTGGGTGGGAAGCAGGGGGGGGGGCTGGAGAGCACTGTGGTGGGTGGGAAGCAGGGGGGGGGGGCTGGAGAGCACTGTGGTGGTGGGTGGGAAGCAGGGGGGGGGGGGGCTGGAGAGCACTGTGGTGGGTGGGAAGCAGGGGGGGGGCTGGAGAGCACTGTGGTGGGTGGGAAGCAGGGGGGGGATGCTGGAGAGCACTGTGGTGGGTGGGAAGCAGGGGGGGGCGGCTGGAGAGCACTGTGGTGGGTGGGAAGCAGGGGGGCGGCTGGAGAGCACTGTGGTGGGTGGGAAGCAGGGGGGGGGCTGGAGAGCACTGTGGTGGGTGGGAAGCAGGGGGGGACTGGAGAGCACTGTGGTGGGTGGGAAGCAGGGGGGGACTGGAGAGCACTGTGGTGGGTGGGAAGCAGGGGGGGAGACTGGAGAGCACTGTGGTGGGTGGGAAGCAGGGGGGGGCTGGAGAGCACTGTGGTGGGTGGGAAGCAGGGGGGGGGGCTGGAGAGCACTGTGGTGGGTGGGAAGCAGGGGGGGGGGGCTGGAGAGCACTGTGGTGGGTGGGAAGCAGGGGGGGGCTGGAGAGCACTGTGGTGGGTGGGAAGCCGCCCCCCTGCCGATCCCCTATCCAGGCACACATATATGGCTGTACTCACAGCCGCCATCTCTCCTCCTGTGATCTCGGAGCTGGCCGGGTCTGTGTTCTGCGGCCGCGCACCGCACTGTAACACAGTCCCGCCCCCCATAGACCGGCTCGTGTGATAGGTGGAACACTGATTCTCTACTATCACATGAGCCGGTCTAGGGGGGCGGGACCGTGTTACAGCGCGGTGCGCGGCCGCAGAACACAGACTCGGCCAGCTCCGTGATCACAGGAGCAGAAGAGAGGGGATTAAGGGGAGCACCACAGCCGCAAAGCGGCCCCAGGGCAGGCAGCCTACCGGGAAATATCCCGGTATCCCGGTAGGCCAGTCCGGCCCTGAACAGTGGTGATGTCGAAGTGGTCAGTGAACATATGTTGCTGTGCCCCCAGCGGCGCATGTCTGAGTTGTAATTATTGGTAGAAGCCCCTAGGGGACAACTGGTATTCCTGGCATAATTGTTCATATGTTTTCAATATCCCCCTCTCGTATAGCTGTGGGAAGAACCATATCTCTTTTTCTCTCCAGTGGGAAAACCCCTGCAGGTATTGGAGTTCTGCGTACTTGGGATTGTTCCAGACAGGTGTGAAGGGAAGTGGGCCCTGAATTTTTACGGCCTTTTTAGTCTCTGTCCATACTTTAAGCAATAGGGGGCGGAGTGTGGGATACTAGGGAGGTCTTTTTCCATATTAGAAGCTGCTTTTAGCAATGGGTCCGACACAGTGACTAATTTAGCCACCGGGTCTTCCCCCTGATCGCGTCCCCACCCCGACATCTGTTGTAGTTGGGCGGCCAGAAAATACCGTTTAGGATGGGGGACTGCCAGCCCCCCATATCTTTTCCTTATTGTAATGTAGCTAGGCTGATCCTAGCCGCTTTTTTTTTCCAAATTAACTCACGCATCAGGGAGTCAATCTAGTACAGTAGTTGTGGGGCCCATACCATTTTTATTAAATTCACCCTTCCCACCACTGACAGAGGAAGCTTACACCAGCTGTAACATTTCACTTTCTGCTTATCCAGTAGTGGCCCCAGATTCAGCCGAACATAGTCAGCCGGATCCGGGGACACCATCACCCCTAGGTATCTGAAACTAGCTACTGTAGCAATTTGGTCTGCTCCTGCAGGTAAAGGGTACATCAGTGGGTCTATTGGCATAATAGTAGACTTGGACCAGTTGATCTTGAATCCAGAATAGCTTCCAAATTTTTTAATTATCCCCATTAATGCCTGCAAAGAGGTGTCAGTATCACCTAGATATATAAGTGCGTCATCCGCATACAAAAATATTTTGTCCTCAAACTGACCTCTCCGGAACCCAACTACCTCTGATGCATTACGAATCAGGATAGCTAGAGGCTCAACCGCAAGAGCGAACAACAATGGGGATAATGGACACCCTTGTCGGGTACCTATGTGTAAATCAAATGGTGGTGACAAGTTATTGTTTAATGCGAATTCTGGCCCTGGGATTAGAATACAGCACCTTCACACATGCAATAAATTGACCTCCTAGCCCAAACCTTTCTAATATCTCTAGGAGGTAGGGCCATTCCACGCTGTCAAAGGCTTTTGCAACATCCAATGACAGAACGGCCCTCCCCCCCGGATTATCTACCGGTATTTGTAGGTTCAAAAATAAACACCTAATATTGTCTTCTGTGGACCAGGTGGGGATAAAGCCTGATTGATCGCGATGAACCAGGCCACCTATCACCTTAGAAAGTCTGGTAGTCAAAATACGAGCCAGCAGCTTCACATCCGCATTTAGCAGTGAAATAGGCCGGTACGAATTCGGCAGCAGCTTATCTTTGCCCGGCTTAGCTAGGACTATTATTATGGCCTCCTGCATCCTGTCTGGCAGGCAACCAGTTTTTATAGCTTCAGAGAGGGCACTCAGAAAAGGGGGCAAAAGGACCCCACTATAACGTGAGTAAACCTCCGCCGGGAGGCCATCCGATCCAGGTGATTTATGGTGTGGTGCTTCCTCTAATGCTTCAGCTAGTTCTGACAGTGTAATTGGGGAGTCTAGCGTGTCTCTGTCTACCTCCGAAAGCTGGGGGAAGGGACAGGATTGTAAAAACTGAACCATATCTGGTGGGTCATAGCTGGTTTTAGAGGTATAAAGGTCAGCATAGAATTTATAAAAGTAATTTAGGATGTCTGAGTTAAGAGTGTGTATGACTCCTGACTTTGCTCTTATGGCTAGTATACTACTAGAGTCTCTTTGCTCCCTTGCTACAAGGGCCAGAAGGTGGCCAGTGTTCTCCCCCTCCTCAAAATATCCCTGCTGGAGAAAGTACCGTATTTTCTCTGCCGCTGATAATAGAACCAAATTGTACAAATATTGAGCCTCAGTCCTGATTAGATTGGGATGGGTCTGCCACTAGCATCTGCTCTCTAGTTCTTAGGTCCTCCCTCACCTTATCTTCCCATTCCCTTGAGCGGTTTTTGATACCTGTAATTTCTTGATGCACCCCCGTAGAAAAGCCTTGAGCGAATCCCATGTAACGGCCGAACTAGCATATCCTCCATTAAATTGTAGGAAGTCCTGCAATGCACCGTGACCCCGTCTGGGGATGAAAATAGGGTCAGTCAAAACGGGTTCACTCTCCACAATGGGCGGCCTGATACAGTTGCATCTTGCAGCCAAACCTAGAATGGAGAGTGGTCAGATAGGAGACGTGGTTCATAAGCCGAGTCTCTCACATGTTGCATCATGGTCTCATTCCCCAGGCCTAAGTCAATCCTAGAGAGTCCGTTATGCGTGGCAGAATAACATGAATAGCATCTATCCTCAGGATGTCTCTCCCGCCACACATCACGGAGGCCTATCTCCAGGAGTAGTGAGGCAAAGGCTGTTCTCCTCCCCCTGAATTGATTCTGCCTAGGTACCAAGGGTTTTCTGTCTAAGTATGAATCCAAAGTATTATTGAAATCCCCCATGGTCAGAACCAGGACATTCGGAAATAGGGCCATAAATTGTGCTAGACCCTTCAGGGGAACTGCTGAAAATAGTGGGGGAATTTATATTGCAGCTATTATACACCGTAGCCCATTAATCTTGCAAAGCAAAAAGACATATTTACCCTCACTGTCAATCCACTGCTGTATGCATTCAAATGAGGTATTTGATGAGACAAGTATGCTAACCCCCCTTGAGTATGAGGAGTGCATGGAATAAAAATGGTACCGGGTATTTACGGGAGCGCAGCAGATGGACAGAGGTGGGTTGCAAGTGTGTCTCCTGGAGACAGATTACCTGGGGTTTCAACCTACTGAAATATTTAAATATTGCTTAACGTTTAGTCTTATCTCCTAAACCCCGTACATTCCAAGACAACAATAACATATCTTTGTTCTGTACATTAGCCATTATGCATATCTAGCGGGTACATGAGTATACAGTACTGTAAAGCAGACGGGAGCCAAAGGGCCTCCCTCCTGCAGTCTAGTGAATATGCAGCATGTAAAAAAGTGTTACTGTAGTGTAGGTGCACACACAGTAGGCCTGAGTGCCAACATATTACCAGCCAACAATAAGCAGGGTTCTTGTTCCACACGGTGGGGGTCCGATGATGCGTAGATGTCAGTGTCCTGGATCGCAGATTGATATCCTGTAAAGACCAAGATGACAAGAGGGAGGGGAGAGAAGAGAACATGGTTGCAGATGACAGGTGATGCTGTGTTGTGGCTAACAGAGCCAGAATAGAAAAAAACAAAAACATGTTGTTCCCCCAAACCAGTAGGGGGGTCAGTCCTCGCAGGACACTCTTGTGGGGGCTCCATAGTAGCCGATGGGCATATCGTCTGTGCATGCCTAGAAACTTAAAGTATATAAGTAACAAAACAACTGTAGAAAACAGGAACTTAAAACTGCCTGTGCTCTCTCCGCTGAGCACTCAGAAAACCATCAGCAGCACCTGTGAACGTGGATGTAGCAGCCAAAGGTGTTGCAGAGTTCTTATGGTGGACGCTGTGCAAGTTGCCTCTCTTCCCTGTCAAGCCAGTGCATTGCTGATTTTGGGTTATCGAAAAAGAGGGATTCTCCATTTACCAGGACATTGAGCTTAGCAGGATAAAGCATAAAGTACTTAACATTAAGGTCTCGTAGCCTCTATTTGATATCCATGAACTTGGACCTTTGTCGCTGGACCTCTGCTGAAAAGTCAGGGAATAGGGAGACTTTGGCGTTATCTATTTTCACAATTCCAGCAGTCCTGGCCTTATTCAGAATGGCATCTCTATCTTTATAATTAAGGAGGCGAAACAAGAAGGGCCTAGGCGGGGCACCCTGTGGTGGTGGTCTAGCAGGGACTCTGTGCGCCCTTACTACAGCAAACATGGGCGAGAATGCTTTGCGGCCAAATGTATCTACCAGCCATGCTTCAATAAAAGCTACTGTGTTCTTGCCCTCTGCTCTTTCTGGGATGCCAACCACGCATTTATTATTTCTGCGTACGCGGTTCTCCATGTCCTCTAAACGGGCTGCATTGGCATGGGCCATGTCATGTATACGGCCTACATCCCTCTGCAGGGGCTGCCATTCATCTTCTATCGTGCCCAGGCGGCCCTCTAAAGCAGATGTGCGCTCCCTCAGCTTTTGCATGTCATGTCTGACCAGGGACATTTCCACCCTAATGCCTTTCACCTCCCCCATTAAGTCAGCAATGGAAGTATTGCAGGTATTCACCGCAGCAAAAATGTCCCTTAATGTGGGCTCTGGGTCAGCTACCCCCTGTGGAGACGCCGCCGCCATTTTTGAGGCCTGCCGGCCTGTACTCACATGTGTTGAGGCCTGGTTTTCATTTTTTTAGGGACACCGGCTAATGATCCTGTTTCTGGATCACTGTTCTCATCTCCAGAGTCCATCTGCTGAGATGCCATTGGGTCTTTCAGGGTAGTGTTTCTCCCAAATAAGCGCTGTGCAGCTTCCTTGGCTGAGCAGGGCGCCATGATCGGCTCGAAATATGCCCGGCCAGGGTTAGCTGGCCCTTCCCTGAGTCTGTTGCTGGTGGTCCCGGGATGGAGGGATGCAGGATGGCGGTGCTTTGACGGATTAGTCAGGATCCACAGCGGAGTGAGCTCAGGCACGCCCTACTGCATGCCTTGCGTAGCCACGCCCCCTAACGATACATTTCTAGAGGGTAAAATTAATTATAATTTTAACATAGCTCTGGTTCTTGCCAGCCTTGGTATAGGGACAACTAGGTAGCCCACAAGTGTGCTTCAACTTTAGTTTGGTATTTATGCGGATCTACAGCTTATAGATAATTCCCCTAATGCAAGAGGTTCATGTGTGCTGATGAAAATTCGTCCCAGCATCTTACAGTAGGTGCTGCCGATATTGTGTTTCCAGCGCGATCATGTCGCGCTGGTTGCCGGCGATAGGCTTCTCTAACCAGAGCGGTCCCGTCGCGCTGGTTCTCGCGCTGGCTGCAATAGGAAAATGTCACATTTTCCTATAGTAGCGAGCGAGAGAGATCAGCGACCATGTCGTCTCACTAATGAGACATACATGCCTTCCGAGACATACCAGGCCCTTAGGTCTGGTAGGGATTTTAATGGGAACCCCCTACGCCGAAAAAACTTCCCAAATCCATACTATCCCAGCACGCAGCCCAGCCAGTCAGAAAAGGGGGTTAGGACGAGCAAGCGCCCCCCCCCCCTCCTGAGCCGTACCAGGCTGCGTGGCCCTCAACATGGCCCCCCCAAAGCACCTTGTCTCCATGTCCTCTTCGGGTCTGCGGGTGGGGGGCTTATCGGCTTTCTCGCCGGATGCCTCTGCTATCTTCTGCTAGCTCTTTTACTAGCGGAGGAGCCCGGCTTTCTTCTTCGTCGTCGGGGGGTCTTCCGCTCTTCGGTTCTTCTTGCCGGACCTCCGCTATCTTCTTATAGCTCTTTTACTAGCGTTAGCCCGGTCTTCTGTCGCCACCACCTTCTTCTCCTTCCTTTCGATGTTGACACAACGCTCTCTCTGGCCGCAATGGCAGCGACGCATTGTGCGGCGACTTATATGGTTATAAGGGACGGGGTCACCGGGTGATGTCACATGGTGACCCCGCCCATTATGATGTCACAGTCCCAGCATCATCTGGGACTGTGACATCATAAGGGGCGGGCTTCACCATGTGACATCACCCGGTGGTATATAATAAAAAGGAGGAAAGTATTTTACTCTCAATAGAGTTGAGCGGACACCTGGATGTTCGGGTTCGAGGGGTTCAGCCTAACTTTGAAAAAAAATGAACTTGACCCCAAACCCCATTGAAGTCAATGGGGACCTGAACGGCTATAATGAATTGTCGGCTCCCGTCCCCGTAATACAGAGAACAGTCATTGATTTTTAAAAAGTTATTGTCATAAAAAGTGTTTGGGGACCTGGGTCCTGCCCCAGGGGACATGTATCAATGCAAAAAAAAGTTTTAAGAACTGCAGTTTTTTCGGGAGCAGTGATTTTAATAATGCTTAAAGTGAAACAATAAAAGTGTAATATTACTTTAAATTTCGTACCTCTGGGGTGTGTATAGTATGCCTGTAAAGGGGCGCATGTTTCCCGTGCTTATAACTGTCCTTGCACAAAGTGTAATTTCTGCAGGAAAAAAAGTCATTTAAAAGCACTCACGGCTATAATGAATTGTCGGCTTCCATGATACAGAGAACAGTCATTGAAAGTCATTGATAAAAAAAAAAAAAAACGTGGGGTTCCCCCAAATTCAATTAGCAGGCCCTTCAGGTCTGGTATGGATTTTAAGGGGAACTCCACGACAAATGTAAAAAAAAAACGGCGTGGAGTTCCCCCAAAAATCCATACCAGACCCTTTATCCGAGCACGCAACCTGGCAGGCCGCAGGAAAAGAGGGGGGGACGAGAGAGCGACCCCCCTCCTGAACCGTACCAGGCCACATAACCTCAACATTGGGAGGATGCTTTGGGGGTCTGTGAACCCTCAAAGCACCTTGTCCCCATGTTGATGAGGACAAGGGCCTCATCCCCACAACCCTGACCGGTGGTTGTGGGGGTCTGCGGGTGGGGGGCTTATCGGAATCCTCCCCCCCTGTATGAAATGGTTTTGTACCCCTACCATATCACCAAAAGTGTGACAAAAGTGTTAAAACTTGCAGGAGACGGTCTTTGACAAGTCCTTTATTAAAGTCTTCCTTCATCTTCTTTCTTCTGGTCTTCTTCCTTCTTCCTTTCTGCATTTTTCGGTTTCTTCAGCTTCTTCCTCCGATCCGCTTCTTCTTGCTCTGGTGTTCTCGTCCGGCATCTTCCTCCACGGCGTCTCTTCTTCGTTCTCGGGCCGCTCCGCGCAATGGGAGGCTCCTGCTGTGTGACGCTTCTCTTCTTCTGACCGGTCTTATGACCGTCTTTGCGTCCAGCTCCCAGTCTCAAGCTTTACTGGAGATGATCGTCGTACAGCATCTCCAGTAAAGCTTGAGACTGGGAGCTGGACATGGAGACTGATTACTATTGCTGCAATCAGGCATCGAGGGGTGAGATTTAAACAAACACCACTGTGCCTGCACACCTCGAGTCCGCCATGACTGCAATCCATTGAGTGTGAAGTTCAGTGTAATTTGCTGTGGTCTGCTGATTGCTTTCTGCTGACTTTTTATTGTGGAAATGTGAGTGTACAGGTTGAAGATTTTTAAGTGAATGAATAAATTGATTTATACGATTTACACTATTGGAGCACCTTATTTTATTTACATGAGGAGAATTTCCGGATATGCACAGTGGATATTGTGTGATTCGTCTTGACACTTGCTTTCATGGTTTTTAAAGCGCTTTTTGTCGGTGAGTGCATTTCTTAAGGGAGAGGAGTCACCTGTCACTGTGGTGTGGTGGAAGGAACAAGAAGATATTTTACAGATTATTTCAACAGACATTGTGGACACTATATGGACTTTTGATTTATTTATGTATTTTGTCTTATATATAATTTGACACTATTTTGTCACGTACCACTGGGTGATATCGTTTTTATATTTATTTGTTTATCACATGCAAAGTTTAATTTTTTTTTTTTTTTTTTTTTATATATACATATTCATTTTTGTGTGTAAGTTGAAATATTCACTATTTTTAGTTTTAAACTGTCACCATTGTGTGATTGTCAGAGAGCCATTATTTTTTCCTTGGATTGAGCACATTTTAAGGTTAAAAATACATTTTCATTTCTATATATTTCAAGTGGCAGCTGTAGTTTAAACAGATTACTGATCAAGGCAAAGCGTGTGTGTATTTAAATAAGGGCGGATTCATTTAAATACCATTTATTTTTCAACATGGAGGACTGGACCCCATCGGCAGGCGGCAACATGGAGGAGGACTGGACACCATCGGCAGGTGGCAACATGGAGGAGGACTGGACACCATCGGCAGGCGGCAAAATGGAGGAGGACTGGACCCCATCGGCAGGCGGCAACATGGAGGAGGACTGGACCCCTTCGGCAGGTGGCAACATGGAGAAGGCATGGACCTAATCAGTAGGTGGCAACATGGAGGACTAGACCCCATCGGCAGGTGGCAACATGGTGGACTGGACCCCATCGGCAGGCAGCAACACGGAGAAGGACTGGACACCATCGGCAGGCGGCAACATGGAGGACAACTGGACACCATCGGCAGGCGGCAGCATGGAAGAGGACGGGATCGCATCGGCAGCAGTCATCAGCATGGAGGAGGACTGGATTGCATCGGCAGCAGTCATCAGCATGGAGGACTGGATCGCATTAGGAGCAATCATCAGCATGGAGGAGGACTGGATCTCATCGGGAGCAGTCGTCTGCATGGAGGAGGACTGGATCTTATCGACAGTAGTCAGCAGCATGAAGTAGGAATGGATCTCATTGGCAGCAATCATCAGCATTGAGGACTGGATCTCATCGACAGTAGTCAGTAGCAAATCAGGCTGGATAGGCGCCACTGGATCAGCAGACTGGGCAGCTGGCACTGGATCAGTGGGCACAGGATCAGCAGGCAACATGGATAGTGATAGAGCTGTAAGAGTAGGAGAAAAGTTTTGTTTCTTTTTCTTTGGCTTACATACTGGAGTCCTGCACATAGTTGCATTGTGCTGACTAGAGTGTACTGCCGATGGAGTAGTAGTAACAGTAATGGGGAGAATAGAAGGAAGAGTATCAGAAGTACAAGAAGAGGCCTGAGATGTTACTATGGGTAACGGCACTGCAGAGGGAGCCTTCAATAGATTGCATACAGAGGAAGTGTGTTACTGGTGGCAGGATACTGATCTACAGAAGATAACAAACAATCAGTAGCAGCTGTGGTTGCTAAGGGTAACAGAGTAAGAGATTTTGATTTTTAGCAGCAGATCTGACCTTATGTGACTCATCTTGCACTGGGGATATGATCTCTGACTAAGCTTGTAGCAGAGGACGAACTAAAGTCAGTTTGTCACTCCCTTGCTCACATTGCTAAATTAATGTGTGCACAGCAGCAATACAATCCAACAACACTGTTGTGAATAGGCTGAATACTTATGAACAAAAGAACCTGCACAATGTTCCAGCAACCATCCCGAAAATACAACCTGGTGCATAGTAAATGGGGGCGTGAAAACATCATGACCCTGAGAGATAACCGGAAATAATAACTCAGAACAGACCTGAATCAAAGGTTGTGCTTTGCTAAGGGAGAATCAGCACATGCTTTAGCTGTTGAGGGCAGTCAGAATTCTCCCCAACAGTTCCTCCACAGTGAGATCCTGCCACATGAAGCCACAATAATCTTTATCTACTTCTACTGTGAGCTGCACATGGCAGATTATCTTTGTTCTAAGCATCCGGACAAGGCAAAGCCAAAAGCTCAAAGCAAGTGGCTCTCAGTTCCCAAGTGCAGCAGATCTGGTCGTTGGTGAGCATCATGATTATGTCAGATTTCTGCAGCAAGGAGACCAAACAAATATATAACCTTAAAGTGATATTTATTTACAGTGAAACACAGAGAACCATGAACTAGACATGTGCAATTAGTTTTGTTTTTTTTTCGTTTTTCGTCTTTTTTCGTTATTTTCGTTCGTTAGTTTTCGTACGAATGAACGAACGATTCGCTAAAAATTGTAACGAATAACGAATCGTTCGAATCAAACGAATCCGAAAACAACGAAAATCCCCAAAAAAATAATTAGAAACAACGAAAATCCGAAAAAAAAAAACGAAAACGGGAACAACGAAAATCAAAATTAACGAAAAAATTCGTACATTCGTAACTTTTTTTATGTTGAATTGGTAATTTTCCGTGTCCCTTACAATGGTGCTGCTTAACGTGCCTCGAATGGATTGAACGAAAAAATTCGTAAATTCGTAACTTTTATTTTTTTTTTTGATTCGTAATTTTCCGTGTGTCTCTTACAATGGCGTTGATTAACGTGCTTCCAATGGATTGAACGAAAAAATTTGTAAATTCGTAACTTTTTTTTTTTTTTGATTCGTAATTTTCAGTGTCTCTTACAATGGAGTTGCTTAACGTGCTTCGAATGGATTGAACGAAAAAATTCGTACATTCGTAACTTTTTTTTTAGATTCGTAATTTTCCGTGTCTCTTAAAATGTAATAATAGCATACACATTACATAAAATTATGAATTATGCTCGGATTACGAATCTACGAATGTTACGAATGTACGAATAACTACGAATAAACGAAAATTAGACTAACGGAAAAACGAATCAACGAAAAAATAACTCGTTACGAATACGAACACCGACGACTTACGAATGTACGAATCGTTACGAATCAACGGAAACGAAAAAAACGAAACGAAAAATAAACACATTTTTTTGGGGTGCACATGTCTACTATGAACACAGCAAACAATAAACATGAACAACCCAAACCACAAGAACCCAACCCCACTGACAAGAACTGTTGAACCTGAACAACTAACTTTATACAAAAAACAATCTAGGGACAATGGTACAGGGAATGCAAGGTTACAAGGGAGGAGAGATCACGACTGGGTACTGAGCAGAGGGAGGCAGGAGCAAGACAGAGGGTTGCAGACAGGAACAGGATCTAGCAAGACAGATGGGTGCAGACTGGAACAGGATTTCTGGCAACAAGGGGGAGGCAAAAGAATCATGACGCGCTAGGGAGAGGGAGGAACAGCCTTAAATAGCCGCCAACTGGCTGAACCCAGGTGCGGCTGATTTTACAGCCTGCTGGCTTTTGGGAGACACCCGCTGGTGGATACTGGAACTGCACCCAATGGATCTGGGAGCCACAGTGCCACCAGCAGGTCCTTTCCTGATAGTATGTCACATTAAATCACAGACATTTTTTCTAATCATAAGTTATGCATATGACTTGCAAACTTCATGAGGAGGTCCCTGTGGACCATATAATGATTCTTATGAACTTAGGTTGTTGCAGCTGATATAACTATTGTTTAAGTGGAGTGCTGCTGAAGGCCATTAAGAAATACAGTGATATGTCGGGAAGCCTCATACGTCCCGATTGTTTGGGGTAGAGTAAGAAAATACATACACATTCTGGCTAGTTTACTGGTCCATAAGAATTGGGAAGCCAGAGAGCAAAGATATGCAACAAAAAAATAATTGGGGTATCTGTATGAGCAAAGCTTAGAGCAGGGTTGCCAACTTAAAGGCATTACACTGCTCAATCCAGGTAAGGGTCAAAGATTGCCATTTAAAAAAGTCAGAATTAATCTTTGGGAGCAGAGGGCTAAAATTAGCATTAAATAGGTTTGTGAGATCCAGAGTAATTTTGATGCCCAATTACTTCAGTACTTCAAGGATGACTGGGACCAATGGGATGAGAATGCTTGCTTCAAGCCTGTAACCACAAGAGCAGAGATGGTAATGTTGAACATCTGTTGTAGTTGATCTTTAAATTAGAGACCTCTTCATATTGATTGATAAGTACTAGCAGTGCGGAAAGGGGCAAATCAGGATTGGAGATAAAAAAACAGAAGGTGGTCCACGAATGCAGCTATTTTGTGTTCTGTGTCAGATATTCTGATCCACTGGAGAGACCGGATATATCTAATCTTACAAAGCAGGGATTTGATAGTTAAAATAAAGATTAAAGGACACCCCAAATCTAGTCCAACATCAACAGAAAAATGTCTCCTGCGATGTGCGGAGGGCCCGTGTATAAATTGTTGTTCTTCCTTTATGGTGCTAGTGGGTGGGTGCTACACACCCCACTGCCTTAGCCAACTAGGGGAAGTCCAAAGTACTAAAGCAAAGAAAGAATAAAAAGGTGCTTGGCCTAGTGCATTATCCTTCGTGAAGTTTGTATAAAAAAACAGAAGTATAGTAGTCACATTTGGTATCTGAAATAACACCACATCAAACATCTAAAAAGTCATATGACAGTGCTCATATCCCATGGGGTACTAGGGTAGAGTGATCGGCTGATGCGTTTCAAGGATTTTTTCTCTTCCTTAGAGCCTTATGGAACCTAGTCTGGTCTGTATGTTAATATGTAGTGGACTGGATGGATGGTATAGTTTTGGGGGGAATAGTCCTGCTTCTCCGATGGGATGATCTTTACTCATCACAGCCCACTTTTTTTATTCTGAAGAAATCACTGTTTGTTCCTCTGTGCTGAGTGGGTCTAATGGGAGTGGTTTCATAATTATCAACCACCTGTGCGCCTGCAGGGTTCTAATGAGGAAAGCTGCTGGGTCCGCATCCCTTTTGCCGTGATTTCCTATTGAAAGTACTTCACAAAAATTAGATTTTTGTTGCAGGGGATGCCAAAAAATCTGACTTGTATCTTGGTGCAGACTTCTGGGAAAATCAGCGAGCCAATCACACAAGCAGGAAATTATGTTTCTGGGGGGGGGGGGGGGGCACTCTGTACACATTGCATTTTCTGAAAATGACAGAGCTGTGCATGCTGTAGGAAATAATATAGGTATGACCACTGATGACTTTACCCCAAGTCTAGTGCCTTTGGATAGGGGAAAGTAGTAGAATTGAGTCTTGGCTGCTTGGGGAGTGTAATAGAAGTCAGAAATCCAAGACACCATGACGTGACCAAGACCTACAGAGGTCCATCTGGACTTCAGAATTTGCCAGTTTACCCGGTCAAAAGGTCTTTATTGCATCCATGGACAAAAGTTTAAGAGGTAAGGGCTCTGAACGGGCAACTTGTATGGATCCAATAACCTTTGTAGCACTCTCTGTAGTCCCTTGGTTTTGGAATGGAACGAAACCCACCTGGTCATTCTGAATCAGCTAGGGAACATATGAAAGTATTCTGTTAGATATAATTTCCAATAACAACTTGAGGTCAACGTTTAAAAGGGTGATTAGCCTATAATTACTGCAGTGTGTTTTTACCTAAAATATTTCTCTTTTCTGCTCATTCCTTTTCATCACTGTTGATTTGTATGTACTGCTAGCCAGCTATGATTTTGTTATTTTTTTACACACAGCAGTTTAAAAATAGAAATCTAGTGTCTTTTTTTTCTCTATGTCTCCATTCCACTAAGAGATGGTTTGTAGGTCACTGACGGATTATTTCAGATTACATCTACAAAGAATAGGTCAGACTTAAGTACCCCATGTGCACTGCAAATATATATATTTAACTAAACAATAATGAATACCCTACAGCTAATGAAATACTTTTGCATTTTTTAATTTTGTAAGTGTAAAGATGCATAAATACCCATGCATTTGCACACATTTACCT
Organism: Lithobates sylvaticus; assembly: GCA_028564925.1. Lineage (NCBI taxonomy): Eukaryota > Metazoa > Chordata > Amphibia > Anura > Ranidae > Lithobates > Lithobates sylvaticus. The sequence continues at coordinate 139,604,634 of CM053034.1, forward strand.
TTCCTGCATTGGCCAATCATGAGGCACATCCTCATGAATCCTTTAAAAAACAAAAGTATAAAGGTTTTGGTGTACTTGTTTTTTGGCCAGGGTAAAATAAATATTGTTTTTCATCAACTAGTAAATATTGCATATGGATATTTTGATTTGACAGGCACCCTCTACTCCTCACATTTTCTTTTTACTGCTACATTATTTTTGGTTACAGTGCTCAATGTTAGTGGCATAAACTAAAATAAAAATAAAAAATAAAAATCATCAGAAAAATAATAGCTATGGAGAAAGGAGTTGGTAAAGGCTGAATAGGGTTAACTAAGAGGTTAAAAGTGAATAGATTTTATTTATATATATATATATATATATATATATATATATATATATATATATATATATATATATTTTACTGTAATAGTTTTCCTGTAGCTGGGCTTTAAACTAGAGGGTGTTCCAGTGTTCAGCACATGGATTTAATAGGGTGGATTTACTAAAGGCAAGTAAGCTCTTGCACTTTCCAAGGGAATTTGCCCCAAAGCTTAGCGAATGAGGTAATCATCTGCTGACTTCTATCATCCAATCACAGGCAAGCAAAAATGCTGTATGTTTAAATTTTCCTTGCACGTTATTGGATAATCTTTGCAAAGTTAAACTTCAACGTATTTATTAAGTACTGAGGCAAATTCCCTTAAATGAACAGCCTATCTACCCCTTAACAAATAAACCTGAACCTGACACCTTATTTTGTTTATAGAACTAATGGCCTTAATACCAAATTCCCCTAAGGACTGGCATTGTAAAGCCCATTGAAATGTCTAGGTATTGAATGGTTCTCCACCTTCTTGGTAATGTTCCTTTTTTTGCATAGCAAATCTTACCCAAAGGGTAAGACGGGCTCCCAAAAACCATGAACAAGTTGGCATAACTGGGGACAACCTGGGTCCCATCACGGTGCCTCTAATCTGCATTTACGATTTATCAATAAAGCCTACATAATAAAATTAGCTTGCTTCAAATTAATAGTCGCAGACCGGAAAAGAAAATGCTGTATTGTCTGTAGTCCAATTTAGTGTTCTATAAACATACGTAGGCATGATACTGAACATCCAGAGAAACCTGTGATCTCTCCTTCGGGCCCCACATCAAACCACTGGTTAAATCTTGCCCATATTTCCATAATTTGCCCCTTCTTAAAGTGGTGACATAAAAATACAGTGTGACATATACAGTGCTGTGAAAAAGTATTTGCCCCTTCCTGATGTTTAATTTATAACAAATTTTAATATTACACAAAGATTACCCGAGTAAATCCAAAATGCAGTTTTTAAATTATTATTTAATTTATTAAGGGGAAAAAAAGCTGTTCAAACCTGCCTGGCCCTATGTGAAAAAGTAATTACCCCCTCCCATACTGAATCATGAATGAATTGTGATTAATCACAATTTTTTAGAAAGCAGAGTTAAATTCCACTTGCCACACCCAGGCCTGATTACTGCCAGACCTGTTGAATCAATAAATCACATAAATAGAAGCTGTCTGACAAAGTGAAGCATGCTAACAGATCACAAAAGGCCACACATGCCACAATCTAAAAAGATTCAAGAACAGATTATAAACAAACATGTATCGGTCTAGGAAGGGTTTTAAGGCCATTTCTAAAGCTTTGGAACTCCAGTGAACCACGGGGAGAGCCATTATCCACAAATGGAGATAACTCGGAACAGTTGTTAACCTTCCCAGGAGTGGCGGGCCTACAAAAATGACTCCAAGAGCATGACGACGACTCATCCAGGAGGTCATAAAAAGAACCCAGAACAACATCTAAAGAACTGCAGTCCTCACTTGCCTCAGGTAAGATCAGTGTTCATGATTCAACAATAAGAAAGAGACTGGGCAAAAATGGCATCCATGGGAGAGTTCCAAGGCCAAAGCCACTGTTGACCAAAAAGAACACAAAGGCTCATCTCACAATTACCAAAAAACATGTTACTTTTTGGAAGGTGTGCATCCCATTACATATGGGACATAAATCCCATTACATATGGCATAAAACTAATACAGCATTTCATAACAAGAACATCATACCAACAGTCAGACATGGTGGTGGTAGCGTGATGGTCTGGGGCTGCTTTGCAGCCTCAGGAACTGGACGAGTTACCATAATTGATGGAACCATGAATTCTGAGCTCTACCAGAAAATCCTAAAGGAGAATGTCCGGCCATCAGTTTGTGACCTCAAGTTCAAGTGCACTTGGGTTATGCAGCAGGACAATGAACCAAAACAACAGCAAGTCCACCTCCAAATGGTTCAAACAAAGCAAAATTTTGGTTTTGGAGTGGCCTAGTCAAAGCCCGGACTTAAATCCAATTGACATGCTGTATCATGACCTTACACAGGCCGTTCATGCTGGAAAACCCTCCAATGTGACTGAATTAAATCAATTCTGCAAAGAAGAGTGGGTCAAAAAAAAAGGTGGGGAGGGAAAAGGGGGGAAAGGGGGGAAAAGGGGGGGAGGCAAAGGGAAAAGAGAAGGAAAAGTTCATCTGGGCAGCCAAGGTGTTCCCGATATATATATATAATTAACTTCTATTACCTAGGGGGATCGAACGTTCTGCTCATATAACAAATTGTTTCCATAGTTTCCAGGTTGTCTGGTATTCTTCTTGTAATTGTTTTGACTCTGACACTAATTCTTCCATTTTACTTATCTCTTCCACTTTATGTAACCAATCCGCTGCCGTTGCCAGGGTCCGTTTTTTCCAATAAAGTGGCACACAAGCCTTCGCGGCATTCACCAAGTGTCTTACTATTGAATTTTGGTAATTTTTAACTGGAATATTAGATATATGTAAAAGGAAGAAAGCCGGATCTCTAGTTATCCTATAATCTGTAAATTTTTGTGTTACTTCTTGGACTACGGTCCAGAAAGAGGATAATTTAGGACATGACCAAAATATGTGTAATAAGGTTCCTCTCTCATCCAAACATCGCCAACAGCGATCAGTGGAGTCAGGGTAGTATTTACGTAAAAGATGTGGTGTAAGATACCATCTTGTCAGGATTTTGTAATTAGATTCCTGCATCTTTGTGGAGACTGATGATTTTAGGGAAATAATATGTGTTGTATTTCATCCAATGTAAATTTCAGTTGGAAATTTTGTTCCCACATCTAAAAAAACGACAAGTGTGGCATGGCCGCTGGACAATTCAGTAGTGAATACATTTTAGAGAGTATCCGTGTTATAGCCCCTTCCTCGGAGCAATATTCCTCTAACTTTGTCAGAGGACGAATAAAGTGCCTGGGTTCTGGTAAAGTATCCAAGAAGTGTCTCAACTGAAGCGCCGGCCAGAAAGATAGTATATACGGCCCTGACTCCTCTCCCAATTCCTCTATAGACGGCCACCTACTCTCCCTTATGAAATGGGAAACTCTAGTTTTATCACCCAGTCGTAAGACCCTGAATGTAGCGAAATCCAAACCTGGGTGGAAACTAAGGTTTCCCAGAATCAGGAACAGTGGAGATTCTGAAGAGGTAAGGGAAAATTGCTTACTGACATAAGATCCTATGTATAGTGTCGTCCCTATTATAGGATGGTTTTTCAGTGATGTTTGGAGATGGTCATAACACCATAGAGTCCCTGGTAATAATACCCGTGTCAGAGCTTGTTCCACCTGAACCCATAATTTAAATTTACTATGACGACACCAATCTATAATCCTGCTCAGGTGGATTGCTTGTTGATATTTCTGAACATCTGGAAGGGCCAAACCACCATATTGTTTAGGCAAAGTCAGTACAATAAAAGAAAGACGTGTTTTCTTATATGCCCAAACAAACTTAGCAAAAAGTGAGTTGACCTGTTTGAGATATCCCAATGGGATCCTAATTGGAAGAGCTTCAAATAAATAGAGAAATTTAGGTAATACAGTCATCTTTAATAGGTTAATTCTCCCGAACCAAGAATGTAGGCCTCTCTTCCATGAATCTAAAAGTAGGCAAATTTCAGATAACAATGGCGGGAAATTAAGTTCAAACACCCTTGATAAATTTACCGGGCTATATGTACCTAAATATTTTATAGCTTTTGTCGTCCATTTAAAATTTAAATTCGATCTAAATCCAGATAGTAAATTAGGGGGTATCCCACATCCCATTGCCTCTGATTTATCCCAGTTTATCTTCAGATTAGAAAATGCTCCATACATTTCGAACTCTCGTGAAAGGTTAGGAAGTGAAATAACCGGGTTTGTCAGGGAGAAAAGTAAATCATCTGCATAAGCAGAAATTTTATACTGTTTACCTCCAACAATCAACCCCTGTATATCTGGATTTAGGCGGATTCTATTCAAAAAAGGCTCTAATGATAATGCAAATAGAAAAGGGATTAGATAGGACTCCATTAATTTTAACCTGGGCTGTGGGTTGGGAGTATGCTTTAATTATCCAATTGATCATTGTTTCCCCGAAACCTAGGTATCTAAGAACTGTAAACATGTATTGCCAGTTCACCCGATCGAATGCTTTTTCAGCGTCTGTACTAAGAAAAATACTAGGAATCTTGGTGGAATTAGCTACATGAAGTAAATTAAGAATTTTCATCGTCTTATCTCTGGCTTCTCTCGAGGGGATAAAACCCACCTGATCCAGGTGTATTAAACTAGGCAAGTATTCAGCTATGCGGGTTGCTAGGATTTTTGTGAATAATTTAAGGTCCACATTTAATAACGAGATTGGCCTATAACTACCACACAGAATCGGATCTTTCCCTTCTTTCAAAATAACAGAGATATGTGCCTTCAAAGTATCTCTGGGTAAGTTAATATCCTTACCTAATCCATTAAACAGATCTACCATATGTGGCCCCAAGATAGGAAACAAAATTCGATAGTATTGGATAGTGAAACCATCTGGGCCTGGTGCTTTACCTGACTTCGTCGAGCCTATTGCCCGTTTTAATTCCTTCAAATTTATGGGTGCATCTAGGTCTGCTTTAATTTCAGGTGTGATCATAGATAACCTAGAGGAATGAACATATTCGTTTATTAAAGTCTGTGCCTTCATCACAGTAGGTAGATTATACAAAGATGCATAGAAATCTTGAAAGGTTTCTGATATTTGCTTCGGTAAGGTGACCTTCTGAGCTTTTGAATTCAAAATATGTGGTATATATGACTGAAGGCGATACTCTCTTACTTATCTAGCTAATGTTTCCCACATTTATCTCCGTATTCATAATTGATCTTCCTACCTCTCTGTAGAGCCGCTTTGGCCCTATGTCGTAACAAATCATTAATTTGAGCTCGTATTGAAGTAAGTTCCTGCTCTAAGCTAAAGGAAGGTATGTGTTTATGCCGAGACTCAGTTATATGGAGCTTAGTCAGCAGTAATTTTAATTGCTTCTCCCACTCTTTTTTAAGTCTGGATCCATATTTAATAAAGAATGCCTCTTATAACTGTTTTGTGCGCTTCCCAGACCATATCTAATGAACTATCTGGAGTTTGGTTTGTCTGAAAATATAAGGGTAGTTCTTTCTCAATCTCCGCCACTGTTTCTGGAATTTGAAGGAGGCTTTCATTCAGTTTCCACGTACTTGATGTTTGAATAGTATTATGTGATAAAGCGTATGTCAATAGAATCGGAGCATGATCCGACCATGTTATCGACCCAATAGAAGTTTTATGAACTGCATGTAATTGGGCATGGGGAATCAAAAAGTAGTCAATTCTTGAATAGGTTTTATGAGGTGAAGAATAAAAAGAATAATCCCTTTCTCCTGAATGTTGAAGCCGCCACACATCGATTAACTGAGCTTTGTGTATGGATTGTGTAATTCGTTTATAAAGAACTTATCGGGACTGAAGATGTAGCAACCTTAGGATTTGGTGGTACATTGAAATCTCCACCCAAAATTAACTGACCCTCTGTGAATTCTAGTAGTTTATTCAAGGTCTGACGGATAAAAATATCCTGATTATCATTGGGTCCATAAATTGTTGCCAGCGTCAGGCTCACTCCCCCCCCCCAGAAATCCTTTTACAAATGCAAAACGACCTCCCTCATCTAGCATAGTTGTATTGCATATCCACGGGAGTTTACCAGAGATTAAAATAGATACCCCCTTGGTTTTGGCTACTTTGTTAGTAGAATGATAAGTTACTGGGTAAAATCAATTTTTAAGTACCGGCAGTTTATTATCTCTCTCACTCTCTCTCTTCTCTTCTTCTCTACTACTTCCTCTCTAACCCTCTCATCTACGTTAACTCGCACTCACTTCTCATGCACTGCTCACTCTCTCTGCTCACTCTCTCTATCTCTACTCTTATTTATCCTCTCTTATCTTCTATCTTTCACGCTGCACTACTCACCTCACTCTCATCGTAAAATTCACTCACATAATCTATCAACTGCCCCACCCTATTACATCGTCTCTCTTCACTTCAGTCAACTGCTACTACTCTCTACTCTTCTCTCTCTTTCGATACTCTTCCTATCTCGTCACTGCTCTCTCCTCTCTTCACTTGCTTTCGTCTCTATTACACTTCACTCTTCTACACACTACTTATACTCTCTCTTTGATCTCACTCAACCACTACTCTTAATCGTTCCTCTTCACGCACATCTTTTTACTCTACTTACTCTCTCTCACTACTCTCTACGTCACTGCACAACTGTCTCTCACTTTGCTACTCTCATTCTCTGCTTCTCTCTTCTATCCTAACTACTGTAAAATGGGTCTCCTGTAGAAATGCAATATCAATACAAGATGCCTTTCAGATCGTGTAAAAGCATCTTTCAGATCGTTTCTCAGGAATATTCAGGCCCTTAGCATTCAAAGACAACACCTTAACGCTGCCCATTGCCAACGAAGGGTAGGTGGGAGGGAGAAGGGGAAAAAAAAAAAGAAGGGTATGGAAAGGAGGGGAGGGAAAAAGGAAAAGTAGCAAAAAGGGAAGAGAAGAAAAAAAAAAAAAAAGGAAAGAAGGGGAGTCAAGGGCGGATCTAAATTCCAGTCCCTGCGCCCCCCCCCTAATCTAAATTTGATTAATATTAATCACTATATATGCACACATACCCCCCTAAGCCCATCAGGGGGCATATGTGTCAACCTATTTAGGGAAGTGGCTAGAGCCGACACCACCTATGCATTTTTAGCGTTTTTTGCATTTTGCAGATTTGCACTACAGTCCATTTAACCGGTTCCCGACCGGCGCACACAGATATACATCGACAGAATGGCACATACAGGCAGGAGGGCGTATATACAAGTCCCTCCTTAATGCCAGTCGTGCCATCGGGAGCGTGCCGGGAGCGGCGCGCTCCCGCGCCGGTCGGGACCCTCGTGAGGCCGGTCGCGGGTCCCGCGCACTCGATCGCCGCGGGGACACCCGCGATCGTCTCACGGGAAGGCTGAACGAGGAGATGTGGAAGTACACAGCATCTCCCCGTTCTGCCTAGCAACTAGTGATGCCGATCTCTGCTCCCTGTGATTGGAGCAGAGATCAGCATTCACTAGTTGACAGCCACGCCCCCCCCACAGTAAGAAACACACCCCTAGGTATACTTAACCCCTACACTGCCCCCTTGTGGTTAACCCCTTCACTGCCAGTGTCATTTATACAGGAATCAATGCATTTAAATAGCATTGATTGCTGTATAAATGACAATGGTCCCAAAAATGTGTCAAAAATGTCCGCCATAATGTCGCAGTCACAATAAAAATTGCCGATCACCGCCATTACTAATAGAAAAAAATTATTAATAAAAATGCTATAAAACCATCCCCTATCTTGTAAACGCTATAACTTCCAATCAATAATCGCTTATTGCGATTTTTTTTACCAAAAATATGTAGAAGAATACGTATCGGCCTAAACTGTGGAAAAAAATTTTTTTTATATATTTTTGGGGGATATTTATTATAGCAAAAAATAAAAAATAATGCTTTTTTTTCAAAATTGTCGCTCTTTTTTGTTTATAGCGCAAAAAATAAAAACCGCAGGGGCGATCAAATACCACCAAAAGAAAGCTCTATTTGTGGGGAAAAAAAAGACGTCAATTGTTTGGGAGCCACGTCGCACGACCGCGCAATTGTCAGTTAAAGCGATGCAGTGCCGAATCGCAAAAAGAGGCCTGGTCCTTTGGCTGCAAATTAGTCCGGTCTGAAAGTGGTTAACATGGTTTCCTATGGAACACATTCTGTAGTTCAAATCTGCAAAATGCACTAAAAATGCATAGGTGTGAATCCAGCCTAATATTCAAAATGTCAAACTAAAAAGACTGGTGAGAAAAGGCTGGAAACAAGTTCATATGTTGAAAGATGTGAGGTATTACTCGTGTTGAATCTCTAGGCAATCTGTTGGTGTGTGCACCTACACCGCGATCCTACAATACAATCCACACGCCCCTCTGGGGTTTCAACTCACTGAAATGATGTTAAAATCAGGCCTCATATCTCCACAGTATCCTGCCAGATCCCTCAGCACGATCACATTGGAACACTCAGAGTGTGATAAGATTTCTTATATCTGGCTGACTCTTCAGGCAGAGATATTTTATTATTGTCATTTGTTACATATTTTTATTTTTTTAAGTGGCTGCTACATGGTATACACTGGGTAATGCTATATACACCTTTTAATATTGCCTTTAATAACCAGAGCTTAAAAAAGACATTGCGCTAAGATAAGAGGAAGCAGGACACGGTTGTAACAGTATTTTCTTTTATATATATATTTATATTTATTTTTATTACACATTTTATATTTTTTTCCATGAAAATAATGTTTTGATGTATGAGTATCACCAAGGCACAGTTTTGAAGAGCACCTGTCACCTTTTTTTGATTACAACACACTCATTTACTCTTGCATATGTGCATTGATAGCACTTGCACACACTAGGATTTGCACTAAGTATTTGACACTTTAAACTCAGATTTTTATTATTTTTAGTGGAAGTATAACCACTTCAGCCCCGGACCAATTGGCTGGCAGAAGACCAGAGCACTTTTTGCGATTTGGCACTGCGTTGCTTTAACTGACAATTGCGTGGTCGTGCGACATGGCTCCCAAACAAAATTGACGTCCTTTTTTTCCCCACAAATAGAGCTTTATTTTGGTGGTATTTGATCACCACTGCGGTTTTTATTCTTTTGATAAATATCAACAAAAAATATATAAAAACATTTTTTTCCCTCAGTTTAGGCCGATACGTATTCTTCTACATATTTTTGGTAAAAAAAAAAAAATTGCAATAAGCGTTTATTGATTGGTTTGCACAAAAGTTATAGCGTTTACAAAATAGGGGATAGTTTTATGGCATTTTTATTAATTATTTTTTTTTACTAGTAATGGCGGCGATCAGCGATTTTTATCGTGACTGCGACATGGCAGACACTTTTGGCACTATTTTGGGACCATTTACATTTATACAGCGATCAGTGCGATTAAAAATGCATTGATTACTGTGTAAATGTGATTGGCAGTGAAGGGGTTAACCACTAGGGGTGCTGTAGGGGTTAAGTGTGTCCTAGGGAGTGATTCTAACTGTGGGGGGGGGGTGGGCTATGTGTGACACGACACTGATCACTGCTCCCGATTACAGGGAGCTGTGATCAGTGTCAGTGTCACTAGGCAGAACGGGGAAATGCTTGTTTACATAAGCATTTCCCAGTTATTCCTCTCCATGAAACGATCGCGGGTCCCACGATCACACTCACGGAGCTCATGGCAGGCGCGCACCCGCAAGCCACTTCTTAAAGGGCAATGTACAGGTACGTTAATATGCCTGTACGTGCCTTTCTGCCAACGTATATCGGCATGAGCTGGTCGGCAAGCATATAATATAGCGATACACAGAGTGTCACACACTTCTGAAATAAGTTGACCTCTTATATGGACAGCTGCTAGCATTTATCATGTTATCGACCCAATAGAAGTTTTATGAACTGCATGTAATTGGGCATGGGGAATCAAAAAGTAGTCAATTCTTGAATAGGTTTTATGAGGTGAAGAATAAAAAGAATAATCCCTTTCTCCTGAATGTTGAAGCCGCCACACATCGATTAACTGAGCTTTGTGTATGGATTGTGTAATTCGTTTATAAAGAACTTATCGGGACTGAAGATGTAGCAACCTTAGGATTTGGTGGTACATTGAAATCTCCACCCAAAATTAACTGACCCTCTGTGAATTCTAGTAGTTTATTCAAGGTCTGACGGATAAAAATATCCTGATTATCATTGGGTCCATAAATTGTTGCCAGCGTCAGGCTCACTCCCCCCCCCCCCAGAAATCCTTTTACAAATGCAAAACGACCTCCCTCATCTAGCATAGTTGTATTGCATATCCACGGGAGTTTACCAGAGATTAAAATAGATACCCCCTTGGTTTTGGCTACTTTGTTAGTAGAATGATAAGTTACTGGGTAAAATCAATTTTTAAGTACCGGCAGTTTATTATCTCTAAAATGGGTCTCCTGTAGAAATGCAATATCAATACAAGATGCCTTCAGATCGTGTAAAAGCATCTTTCTTTTCTCAGGAATATTCAGGCCCTTAGCATTCAAAGACAACACCTTAACGCTGCCCATTGCCAACGAAGGGTAGGTGGGAGGGAGAAGGGGAAAAAAAAAAAGAAGGGTATGGAAAGGAGGGGAGGGAAAAAGGGAAAGTAGCAAAAAGGGAAGAGAAGAAAAAAAAAAAAAAGGAAAGAAGGGGAGTCAAGGGCGGATCTAAATTCCAGTCCCTGCGCCCCCCCCCCCCCTAATCTAAATTTGATTAATATTAATCACTATATATGCACACATACCCCCCTAAGCCCATCAGGGGGCATATGTGTCAACCTATTTAGGGAAGTGGCTAGAGCCGACACCACCTATGCATTTTTAGCGTTTTTTGCATTTTGCAGATTTGCACTACAGTCCATTTAACCGGTTCCCGACCGGCGCACACAGATATACATCGACAGAATGGCACATACAGGCAGGAGGGCGTATATACAAGTCCCTCCTTAATGCCAGTCGTGCCATCGGGAGCGTGCCGGGAGCGGCGCGCTCCCCGCGCCGGTCGGGACCCTCGTGAGGCCGGTCGCGGGTCCCGCGCACTCGATCGCCGCGGGGACACCCCGCGATCGTCTCACGGGAAGGCTGAACGAGGAGATGTGGAAGTACACAGCATCTCCCCGTTCTGCCTAGCAACTAGTGATGCCGATCTCTGCTCCCTGTGATTGGAGCAGAGATCAGCATTCACTAGTTGACAGCCACGCCCCCCCACAGTAAGAAACACACCCCTAGGTATACTTAACCCCTACACTGCCCCCTTGTGGTTAACCCCTTCACTGCCAGTGTCATTTATACAGGAATCAATGCATTTAAATAGCATTGATTGCTGTATAAATGACAATGGTCCCAAAAATGTGTCAAAAATGTCCGCCATAATGTCGCAGTCACAATAAAAATTGCCGATCACCGCCATTACTAATAGAAAAAAATTATTAATAAAAATGCTATAAAACCATCCCCTATCTTGTAAACGCTATAACTTCCAATCAATAATCGCTTATTGCGATTTTTTTTACCAAAAATATGTAGAAGAATACGTATCGGCCTAAACTGTGGAAAAAAATTTTTTTTATATATTTTTGGGGATATTTATTATAGCAAAAAATAAAAAATAATGCTTTTTTTTCAAAATTGTCGCTCTTTTTTGTTTATAGCGCAAAAAATAAAAACCGCAGGGGCGATCAAATACCACCAAAAGAAAGCTCTATTTGTGGGGAAAAAAAAAAGACGTCAATTGTTTGGGAGCCACGTCGCACGACCGCGCAATTGTCAGTTAAAGCGATGCAGTGCCGAATCGCAAAAAGAGGCCTGGTCCTTTGGCTGCAAATTAGTCCGGTCTGAAAGTGGTTAACATGGTTTCCTATGGAACACATTCTGTAGTTCAAATCTGCAAAATGCACTAAAAATGCATAGGTGTGAATCCAGCCTAATATTCAAAATGTCAAACTAAAAAGACTGGTGAGAAAAGGCTGGAAACAAGTTCATATGTTGAAAGATGTGAGGTATTACTCGTGTTGAATCTCTAGGCAATCTGTTGGTGTGTGCACCTACACCGCGATCCTACAATACAATCCACACGCCCCTCTGGGGTTTCAACTCACTGAAATGATGTTAAAATCAGGCCTCATATCTCCACAGTATCCTGCCAGATCCCTCAGCACGATCACATTGGAACACTCAGAGTGTGATAAGATTTCTTATATCTGGCTGACTCTTCAGGCAGAGATATTTTATTATTGTCATTTGTTACATATTTTTATTTTTTTAAGTGGCTGCTACATGGTATACACTGGGTAATGCTATATACACCTTTTAATATTGCCTTTAATAACCAGAGCTTAAAAAAGACATTGCGCTAAGATAAGAGGAAGCAGGACACGGTTGTAACAGTATTTTCTTTTATATATATATTTATATTTATTTTTATTACACATTTTATATTTTTTTCCATGAAAATAATGTTTTGATGTATGAGTATCACCAAGGCACAGTTTTGAAGAGCACCTGTCACCTTTTTTTGATTACAACACACTCATTTACTCTTGCATATGTGCATTGATAGCACTTGCACACACTAGGATTTGCACTAAGTATTTGACACTTTAAACTCAGATTTTTATTATTTTTAGTGGAAGTATAACCACTTCAGCCCCGGACCAATTGGCTGGCAGAAGACCAGAGCACTTTTTGCGATTTGGCACTGCGTTGCTTTAACTGACAATTGCGTGGTCGTGCGACATGGCTCCCAAACAAAATTGACGTCCTTTTTTTCCCCACAAATAGAGCTTTATTTTGGTGGTATTTGATCACCACTGCGGTTTTTATTCTTTTGATAAATATCAACAAAAAATATATAAAAACATTTTTTTCCCTCAGTTTAGGCCGATACGTATTCTTCTACATATTTTTGGTAAAAAAAAAAAAAATTGCAATAAGCGTTTATTGATTGGTTTGCACAAAAGTTATAGCGTTTACAAAATAGGGGATAGTTTTATGGCATTTTTATTAATTATTTTTTTTTACTAGTAATGGCGGCGATCAGCGATTTTTATCGTGACTGCGACATGGCAGACACTTTTGGCGCTATTTTGGGACCATTTACATTTATACAGCGATCAGTGCGATTAAAAATGCATTGATTACTGTGTAAATGTGATTGGCAGTGAAGGGGTTAACCACTAGGGGTGCTGTAGGGGTTAAGTGTGTCCTAGGGAGTGATTCTAACTGTGGGGGGGGGGGGTGGGCTATGTGTGACACGACACTGATCACTGCTCCCGATTACAGGGAGCTGTGATCAGTGTCAGTGTCACTAGGCAGAACGGGGAAATGCTTGTTTACATAAGCATTTCCCAGTTATTCCTCTCCATGAAACGATCGCGGGTCCCACGATCACACTCACGGAGCTCATGGCAGGCGCGCACCCGCAAGCCACTTCTTAAAGGGCAATGTACAGGTACGTTAATATGCCTGTACGTGCCTTTCTGCCAACGTATATCGGCATGAGCTGGTCGGCAAGCATATAATATAGCGATACACAGAGTGTCACACACTTCTGAAATAAGTTGACCTCTTATATGGACAGCTGCTAGCATTTATCACGTCCCATAAGCTTGTGCCTCAACAGTATATGTATATGTGTATATATATATATATATATATATATATATATATATATATATATATATATATATATATATATATATATATATATCCCTAAAAAAATCCACTCGCTTGCTCGCATTTTGAGGTCTGGCAAGCTATTGGCTGCCTGGGAGCAGGGGGCGAGCACTGCCGGCAGCCTGGGTTGTCATTCCTCCCATTCAACCCATTCCTTGAATAGGAGTCCTACGATCGTGGAGGGGAAGAGAAAGGAGAGCCGCCCGGATGATCAGAGTGCAGGGAACACAGCTATAATAACAGCTTTCATTTCACATTACAGTACTGTGTTCCCCGCTGCTCGCTGTCACATATAGCCCCTCCTCCTGGTCCCAGACTTTGATAGACAGATCAGCCGTCCAATCCCGGGACGGGTGATCTGTCAAAGTTCCCCGGCCAGGGGGCGGGGCTATATGTGACGTTGAGCGGTGGGAACATCGCAATTAAACTGAAAGCTGATATCGCTGTGTTCCATCATCCGGGTGGCTCTCCTATTCTTCTCCTCCCCTGCACAGGTAGGCTGCATGGTGGACTGAGGCTGCATGGTGGACTGAGGCTGCACGAGAGACATGGTGGACACGGGCTGCACGGTGGACACGGGCTGCACGGTGGACACGGGCTGCATGGTGGACACGGGCTGCATGGTGGACTGAGGCTGCATGAGGGACACAGGCTGCATGGTGGAGAAGGGATAAAGTTGTTAATTTTTTTTTTTTATAACTTAATTCTGCATAAAACATTTAAGTGCCATTTTAGGAGGGCGTGTTTAGGGGCGGGGCAAAGGCAGGGTTGAGTGGGGCAACTGGTGGCGAGTAAACCTTGAGGCCTGGCTAGTAGCTCAGGACTTGAAATTTTGAGCCCTGTATATATATATATATATATATATATATATATATATATATATATATATATATATATATATATATAAATAAATGCTGCGCTATCTTAGTATTGTGAACAATACATATGCAAAAATGACTAAAGTGACAATAGTGAGATAAAGTGCTATAGTGCATGCAGATAATATACTATTAATAAATCTTGTGAATCAAAACAGCATGATTACATCATAAAGTCCATTACAAACATAATATGATAATCCAAACGTATAAATAAAGTGACAATGTAAAAAGTGCTATGGTGCACAAGTATATACTGCACTGATAGTGAATCTCAGAAATCAATGCAACATAATTAAATCATGAAGCCCATTTCAAAACTAATCATAATTAAAATCTTGTCACGGTGATCCAAAACGTGTTCACATGTCCACAGACTGGTGCCCCCCCCCCCCCATGTGAATCCGCTCACCTTAGAGCGTGTGACCTCACAATTAAGTTCAGTCAAAACACACATGTGAACCACCTCTGGGTTCTGTGAATGCTGTGGGATCCTGGACTGCCCAATAGCGCTGTCTCCACATACATATGGGATATATAAAAGGCTGGATAGCGTGATACCGTTTTAAATATAAAAATATTTATTAAATAATAGCCCCTCTCTGGGGTACTCACATTATACAGGTGCTTCAGTGCACCGCTCTACAGCAAGCCAAAACGCTAAAATGGTATGGCCCTCCGCCTTGAGACAGACCAGCTGTCTCCTGCACCATCCTGTCCCCTTCCCAACATGTGTCGATACAGGGATGTGACATATCTTCCTCAGGGGGATTGTAATTGGATGGTTTGTATGTCTATTATAAATGATCTGACGGCAGCCATTTTCTTGTAGCCTGAGTACACTCTGCTGTCCAGAGGATCTATGTAACACAATGGCACTATTGATTGCAGTAGCCTAACACCCATAAGAGGCCCACGACTCACCACACAGATTAAATGAAACTCCATCACGCCGTAGCCCTATATAGTGCAATCTGCATAAATGTGCCCACATATAAACAGCACCCTAAATTAATGTAATTAATGCCAGGAAGATGCTATGGAGAGGACATACTATTTCTTTACATTGTACTAGATGCCAATATACACATAATCTGGAAACCAGAAATTATTATTAAAATAAATATAAATTAATTATAAAATGAACAGAAAAATATAAAATATATATATAAAAATATATACATAAAAAAATAGAAATAAAAAATATATATTATAATATATAAGGTGCGCCTAACCATACCCGTTACCACCTACAGCTATCACCCCCCCCCCCCCCCAAACCACTTTCCCACTGGTCACATGTATGGGAAACTGACATAGGACCACTGTGACGGATCTCGGATACCCCTGCTGAGCATCTCCACCAGACCTGTGTCTCCTGTCCTCCAAACGCACACGCAGTTTGCAGACTCGCCATAACCAGCCCTTAACCCCTCAATCACGAGACAAGCCACACATGTGTTTAGGTTTAAACATGCAGAGCATAAACTGTTTATTAAGTACAAAACATACACTTATAACATAGCTAGGGACACTCCCCTTAGCCTGGTCATAGAGGGGGTAGGGGACAAGGAAGAACCAATGAAAACTCAACACTTGTATATTCAAACAACTACAGTTGAAGCACATAAAAGGATTATGACAAGCAGGCAGCCCCTCCTTACACATCCCCTGCTGGGAGGTGTATGCAGACCTTTGTCTATGTGCCATGACCCAACACAAACACAGCAACAAGGGGGGGGGGGGAGAAGGGATGTAGCATTACATTACATTATCTCAATGCCACTTTGTCTCCAAGTCTCTCCAGTCTCTTCTGGGCCATAGTCTGTGGGTAGGAGGCCAGCCCACAGCCCCCTCCAAAACACACACACACAGTGACAGTGGGTTCTGTAACAACCATTTCTCAAAGTCAAAATTTTGCTATAATGGATCCCATACCCTCTGGCCATAATAATGGACTCCTTACCCACGGCAAATGCTATACTAATCCCATGCCTTATGCACATATAATCTCAAACAGGACCAACCCTATAAACTGTATCACGCAAACTACAGCTGAAATGAAAGAGATAACCCCCACTGTCTATCCCTTGCCCTCATTTCCATGTCCCTTGCGGAGGGTCGTGGTACATACACCTTACATATCCAGTGTAAAAAAAACTTAGGATGGGCAACACAAATTAATACCCTGTAGCTGTAGTGTGCGTGATACATTCTACAGGGTTGGTCCTCTTTGAGATTATATGTGCATAAGGCATGGGATTAGTAAAGCATTTACCGTGGGTAAGGAGTTAATTACAGTTGTATGCAAAAGTTTAGGAACCCCTGACAATTTCAATGATTGTCATTTATAAATATTTGGGTGTTTTCATTTTGATCTATCAAATAACTGAAGGATACAGTAATATTTCAGTAGTGAAATGAGGTTTATTGGATTAACAGACAATGCGCAATATGCATCAAAACTAAATTAGACAGGTGCATAAATTTGGGCACCCCAATAGAAAAATCACATCAATATTTAGTAGAGCCTCCTTTAGTAGAAATAACGCAGAAATAACGTAGATTTTGAGCAGTGTTTTGGGTCGTTGTCTTGTTGAACTATCCAGCCCCAGCGTAACTTCAACTTTGTGACCGATTCCTCAATATTATTCTCAAGAATCTGCTGATATTGAGTGGAATCCATGCGACCCTCAATTTTAACCAGATTCCCAGTACCGGCACTGGCCACACAGCCCCACAGCATGATGGAACCTCCAAATTTTAATGTGGGTAGCACGTGTTTTTCTTGGAATGCTGTGTTCTTTTGCTAGGTAAAAAGAAAGTGCAGCGCTGGATTATATATGAAAGATAAACCACTTCTAATGAATGTAAATAACCAAAATGTGCAATATGGTGTTAATTTTGTATTGTGTTCTTTTGCTGCCATGCATAACGCCCCTTGTTATGACCAAATAACTCAATCTTTGTTTCATCAGTCCACAGAACCTTATTCCAAAATGAAGCTGGCTTGACCAAATGTGCATTTGCATACCTCAAGTGACTCCGTTTGTGGCGTGTGTGCAGAAAAGGCTTCTTTTGCTTCTTTGCACTCTCCCATACAGCTTCTCCCTGTGCAAAGTGCGCTGAATTGTTGAAGGATGCACAGTGACACCATCTGCAGCAAGTTGATGTTGTAGGTCTTTGGAGGTGGTCCGTGGGCTGTTTTTGACATTCTCACCATCCTTTGCCTTTCCAATATTTTATATGGCCTGCCACTTCTGGCCTTAACAAGAACTGTGCCTGTGGTCTTATATTTCCTCACTATGTTCCTCACAGTGGACACTGGCAGCTTAAATCTCTGAGATGACTTTGTAGCCTTCCCCTGAACAATAATGTAGAACAATCTTTGTTTTCAGGTCATTTGGGAGTTGTTTTGAGGCCCCCATGTTGCCACTCTTCAGAGGAGAGTCAAAGAGAACAACAACTTGCAATTGGCCACCTTAAATACCTTTTCCCATGATTGGATGCACCCGTCTATGAAGTTCAAAGCTTAATGAGCTCACCAAACCAATTGTGTGTTCCAATTAATCAGTGCTAAGAAGTTACAGGTATTCAAATCAACAAAATGACAAGGGTGCCCACATTTATGCACCTGTCTAATTTCGTTTTGAGGCATATTGCACATTTTCTGTTAATCCAATAAACCTCATTTCACTACTGAAATATTACTGTGTCCTTCAGTTATTTGATAGATCAAAATGAAATCGCTGATCCAAACACCCAAATATTTATAAATGACAATCATGGAAATTGTCAGGGGTTCCTAAACTTTTGCATACAACCGTATTATGGCCAAAGGGTATTGAATCCATTATAGCAACATTTTGACTGGTGGTCCCATACATGTTACCAGTGGTAAAGTGATATGGGTGGGGTGAAAGCTGTAGGTGGTACCAGGTATGGTTAGGCGCACATTATATATTATATATACTGAGTCGTGGGTCTCTTATGGGTGTTAGGCTACTGCGATCAATAGTGCCATTGTGTTGCATAGAGCCTCTGGACGATAGAGTGTCCTCAGGCTACAAGAAAATGGCAGCTGTCAGATCATATATAATAGACATAAGAACCGTCCAATTACAATCCCCCTAAGGAAGATACGTCATATCCCTGTATCGACAGGCGTTGGGGAGGGGACAGGACAGTGCAGGAGACAGCTGGTTTGTCTCAAGACGGAGGGACATACTATTTCATCTTTTTGGCTTGCTGTAGAGTGGTGCACTGAAGCACCTGTAATAATATGAGTACCCAGGAGAGGGGCTATTATTTAATAAATATTTTTATACTTAAAACGATATCACACTATCCAGCCTTTTAAATATCTGATTCATAGGGGGGGGGGGGGGGGCACCAGTGTGTGGACACGTTAACATGTTTGGATCACCGTGACAAGATTTAATTATGATTCGTTTTGAAATGGGCTTCATGATTTAATTATGTTGCATTGATTTATGAGATTCACTATCAGTGCAGTATATAATTGTGCACCATAGCACTTTTCACATTGTCACTTTATTTATACATTTATTCACCCACAGTGGGCATACTTTGCACATTCTCTCCGGTTGTAGTCTACTTAATTATTACATTTTACATCCTTACATTAACTGCATAACATTTATTAAATTCATTCACCTACAAGTATGGATTTGTCCCACGAATAGTAAATTTATTTTTATATCCCTGCAGAGCAGTATAGACTGTTAAGCATACATCAGACACATATGGTCATGACATGGTCACCTGGTATCTACCCAGCTGCAATCCTTGATCTGGATGTGGTTCCTCACCTCAGCCCCGTGGGAGATCGATATTCCTGTCCTCTGCATCCCCTGGACATAGGTTGGGCATCACTTTTGGGACGGATTGTAAGCTATAGACCCCTTATTTAAGAGATGGTTCTCCATTTAAAGGTTATCCCATATTTATAGATATCCTTGATTTAATTTCAGAGCATTTTTACTACTGATGATTGGCATGAGCCATGAAACGTGCGTCAAGTATATATCCAACTGATGCCCAGACAAGTTTGGCTCACCATGAGCAATCACTTATGTTTATTGGTTTTATGAATGGATTAGTGTGTCTATGCATTTGCATTGTTAACCATGTTGTATGTTATTCTGTATAATAACTGTATATTTAAATAAGTGTATGTAAACAAGTGTATCATAGTAAAATGTGTCCTGTATCCCCGATTGACACCTTTTATGATGTGATTTGTACTTAATAAATACATTTAATCAAAGTATCCACTCAGTGACATGCCTCATTCAAAGTCCCATTTCCCTCTCTTTTCAAAAGCTGAACATATATTAGGGATGGAGGCTTGCTGATGCTACAGATTGGTGATAATGTAATGTGACCTGACACAACCTAACAGGGTAGAAGACACCCAATTTCCTTATGACCCGCCACACCCAACTTTAATAGTTAACTACTCATCCATTTTCATATTCCTTTTATAATAAGCCACCTGTTTTTAGAACTTTTTGAATCATTATATATCTCTATAGTCTCATACCCTGGCATTTATTGCTGATATATAGGTTTATTAGACATAGTATATGGGATGTAATATATTAGTCCACTTCCATCGGCCCTGGGTGGGCCCATCTGTCGTTGGGGTGAAGGGGGGTGATGGGACGTATTTCTGACCCCAGGGCTGTGATGCACAGCAGTATTTCCCCTTCCCCCTCTATCCCCTTGAACAGGAGTGGGGGCGGGGTCCTGCCTCCTATGCATCAGCGTCATGATTATTTGCTCTGCTCGGTGTGTTCACATACCTGAGCATGGAGCCATTTTTCTTTTTTCCACCAATTGGAGCTTCATGACGTTGGTGGGGACCCGTCCTTTGCTGGGGATATAAGCTGTCTGGGTTAGCCAGCTGACCATTTCACATGGACCATTCACACAAGCAGGACTGCAGGCATGTCTACAGCCATAGAATTATATACAAGGTAACTAAGATTTACTCACATCTCACATAACAAGTGTTATACATAGTAAATTGTGTCCTGTATCCCAGATTGACTTGTACTTAACCACTTCAGCCCCGGACCAATTGGCAGCCAAAGGACCAGGCCCCTTTTTGCGATTCGGCACTGCGTTGCTTTAACTGACAATTGCGCGGTCGTGCAACGTGGCTCCAAAACAAAATTGGCGTCCTTTTTTTCCCACAAATAGACCTTCCTTTGGTGGTATTTGATCGCCCCTGCGGTTTTTATTTTTTGCGCTATAAACAAAAATAGAGCGACAATTTTGAAAAAAATGCAATATTTATTGCTTTTTGCTATAATAAATATCCCCAAAAATATATAAAAAAACATTTTTTTTCCTCAGTTTCGGCCCATACGTATTCTTCTACATATTTTTGGTAAAAAAAAAATCGCAATTAGCGATTATTGATCGGTTTGCGCAAAAGTTATAGCGTTTTCAAAATAGGGGATAGTTTTATAGCATTTTTATTAATATTTTTTTTTTTACTAGTAATGGCGGCGATCAGCGATTTTTATTGTGACTGCGACATTATGGCGGACACATCGGACATTTTTGGGACCATTGTCATTTATACAGCAATCAATGCTATTTAAATGCATTGATTCCTGTATAAATGACAGTTGTAGTGAAGGGGTTAACCACTAGAGGGAGGGGTTATGGGCTGTGACGTGTGTGTGTTTTTTTACATTAGGGGGCGGGGCTGACGTCGTCTGACGTCATTGATCGGCTTTCCCGATGACCGGGAACAGCCAATCAATGACAGGCAGAGTAGGAAGCGCGGGGAGAGGTTTGTTTACACATACCTCTCCCCGTTCTTCAGCTCCGTAACCCGATCGCGGGACACCAGCGGCGATCGGGTCCGCTGGTCCCGCGGCCGGGGTCACGGAGCTCCCGACCGGGTCGCGAGCGCACGCGACCCGCAGGCAGGCATTTGTAGGATCACGTACAGGCACGTGATTTTGCCTGCCCGTGCCATTTTGCCGCAGTATATCTGCGTTAGGCGGTCGGGAAGCGGTTAAAGAGGGACTGTACCTGAAACGGCAGCTGCTGACTTTTAATAAATGGACACTTACCTGTCACTTCCAGCGATGTCGGCAGCAGAGGCCGATCAATCGTTCGGCTCTCTGCTGCTGCCGGCACCATTCTCGGTGAGGGAATAAGGAAGAGAAGCGTTGCGGCTTCACTTCCCGGTTCCCTACTGCGCATGCTCGAGTCGCGCATCGCAATGAGAATCGCCCGCGCTGTCTGCTGGGACCCGTGTGTGACAGCACGCCGGGACAGGAAGTGGCGTAAACTCCCGTGGGAGTTTATGCCCGGAAGTCGGTGTAAATACCCGTCTTAGATAGGTATCTGCACCCCCCTCCCCCTGAAAGGTGCCAAATGTGACACCGGGGGGGGGGGGAGGGTTCGATGAGCGGAAGTTCCACTTTAGGGTGGAATACCGCTTTAATAAATACATTTAATCAAAGTATCCACTCAAAGTGACATGCCTCATTTAAAGTCCCATTTCCCTCGGATTTCAAATGCTGAACTTATACATTTATACGTTTGGATTATCATATTATGTTTGTAATGGACTTATGATGTAATCACGCTGTTTTGATTCACAAGATTTATTAACCACTTTCAGACCGGACCAATTTGCAGCCAAAGGACCAGGCCCCTTTTTGCGATTCGGCACTGCATTGCTTTAACTGACAATTGCGCGGTCGTGCAACGTGGCTCCCAAACAAAATTGACGTCCTTTTTTTCCCACAAATAGAGCTTTCTTTTGGTGGTTTTTATTTTTTGCGCTATAAACAAAGAAGAGCGACAATTTTGAAAAAAACGCATTCTTTTTTACTTTTTGCTATAATAAATATCCCCCAAAAATATATAAAAAAATGTTTTTCCTCAGTTTAGGGCGATACGTATTCTACATATTTTTGGTAAAAAAAAAATCACAATAAGCGATTGATTGGTTTGCGCAGAAGTTATAGCGTTTACAAGATAGGGGATATTTTTATTAATGTTTTTTTTTTTACTAGTAATGGAGGCGATCAGCGATTTTTATTGTGACTGCCACATTATGGCGGACACATCGAACATTTTTGGGACCATTGTCATTTATACAGCAATCAATGCTATTTAAATGCATTGATTCCTGTGTAAATGACACTGGCAGTGAAGGGGTTAACCACTAGGTGGCAGTGTAGGGGTTACATGTTCCTAGAGGCGTGTTTCTAACTGTGGGGGGACGTGGCTGTCAGCTAGTGAATGCTGAGATCGGCGTCACTAGTTGCTAAGCAGAACGGGGAGATGCTGTTTATTTCCGCATCTCCCCGTTCAGCCTTCCCCTGAGACGATTGCGGGTATCCTCGCAGCGACCGAGTCTGCGGGACCCGCGACCGGCCTCACGGGGGTCCTGACTGGCGCGAGCCACCGGCAGTGCGTGCCCAATGGCACGGCGGCATCTTAAAGGGGCCGTACCTGTACGCCCTTATGCCTGTCCGTGTCATTCTGTCGGCGTACATCGTCGTGTGCCGGTCGGCAAGCGGTTAATGGTATATTATCTGCATGCACCATATCTCACTATTGTCACTTTATTAATTTGTGCATGTATTTTTCACAATACTAAGATAACGCAGCATTTATATAATTTTCTGGGGTTCCAAGTAATTTTCTAGCAAAAAACTGATAGGCCCAGAGCTGAAGTGGTTAATGCTTTTCTTGCATTAAAGTGAGCCCTTATTTGATCCAACACTGTGCACGTCTGCAGCTCTTCTCTCCCCTCACTTTCTGGTCCATCAGGCTTTGCCAATGGCTCCCACTGCTGTAAAAAAAAGCCAGTGGTGAGGGAGCGGGGGACTAATGTTGCGCTCAGCGAGGCTCAGAAGCAAATCCTATGGGGGCACTCACCAGATAAGAGATGGCAGAAGCACCGGCAGGGGGACCTGAGAAGCGGAAGTTCAGGGCTGTGCTCTGTGCAATTCTATTGCACAGAGCAGGTGTGTATAAACCTTTTTTATTTTTTATGACAAAAAAAAGAATTTACATTTACTTTAACCACCTCAGCCCCGGAAGGATTTTTCCCCCTTCCTGATCACGCCATTGTTTGTGATACGGCACTGCGTCGCTTTAACAATTGCGACGTTGTACCCAAACAAAATTTATGTCCTTTTTTCCCCACAAATAGAGCTTTCTTTTGGTGGTATTTTGATCAACTCTGCAGGTTTTCTTTTTTGTGCTATAAACAAAAAAAAGCGATCGTCTTAAAGGAGCGACATATACCTACGGCGTTTAACAAAAAGACAGACGGAGAACCAACTAGATGGACTAATAAAATTGGGAGTAGGAAAATATTGCGCTGAGTATGGATGTATTATAGTGGAGCCGCAAACATGGCCGAAAGACTAACAGAAAAAATGGTATGGAAAAAGTATATATGTTGCGCTTAGAGGTATACGTGTATCATCACTCTTACGTGACGTTTTATACGTATAATTTATGAAAGGTATACAGATATATATATCCTAAATAGATAAAAACTGTATGTAAAATCCTGTATAATATATTATAAATAAAATTATAAAATAAAAAACCAGGAGTAAAAACTGAATAAACAATTGTGAGTAAGTATTTGTGAGAGTGATCTTGTGACAGATAAAAATCAATATAATTCAAATAATTGGTGAATAAAAATTGTTGATATAGTGAAATATAAAACACAAAACCATAAAATAAATAACAAGTGAATGTGATCGCAAAACTGTATATATGCGTTTATACAGTGGTATAGTCCAGTGAGTAACACAATATATATAGTCCAGTGAGTGGCACAATATATGTGAATAGACGTAGATAGCAAATATTCCTAGGTGGGGTGATGGTGGTCCTGTATGATCGGCAACAGCGCCTATTGCTAGGAGGCTTACCGGAAGTCACAGACTAAATTAGACGTACGCCTCATAAGTCGTGACAAGCTTTGTCGTGGAGGGTTACCGGGTCCCTGTTCCACGGATGAATTCCAGGATATAAGCGTGTAAGAGGGCAGGAGGGATGCGGTCATCAAACTCTCCAATGGCATACGGTCATATTTTGAGAAAAGAGAACTCGCATAGTGTGATACCGTAAAAAATACTTTTAATGTAGTAAAAACAGATTAAAAACACTCACATTTTAGAAGTAAAATTCAGGCTCATAGAATCGTCTTGGATATCGGAAAGTGCTGCTGCTGTAGTCCACCCGACGCGTTTCGTCCTCTGGGACTTCGTCTGGGGTGTCACCCCAGACGAAGTCCCAGAGGACGAAACGCGTCGGGTGGACTACAGCAGCAGCATTTTCCGATATCCAAGACGATTCTATGAGCCTGAATTTTACTTCTAAAATGTGAGTGTTTTTAATCTGTTTTTACTACATTAAAAGTATTTTTTACGGTATCACACTATGCGAGTTCTCTTTTCTCAAAATATGACCGTATGCCATTGGAGAGTTTGATGACCGCATCCCCCCTGCCCTCTTACACGCTTATATCCTGGAATTCATCCGTGGAACAGGGACCCGGTAACCCTCCACGACAAAGCTTGTCACGACTTATGAGGCGTACGTCTCATTTAGTCTGTGACTTCCGGTAAGCCTCCTAGCAATAGGCGCTGTTGCCGATCATACAGGACCACCATCACCCCACCTAGGAATATTTGCTATCTACGGCTATTCACATATATTGTGCCACTCACTGGACTATATATATATTGTGTTACTCACTGGACTATACCACTGTATAAACGCATATATACAGTTTTGCGATCACATTCACTTGTTATTTATTTTATGGTTTTGTGTTTTATATTTCACTATATCAACAATTTTTATTCACCAATTATTTGAATTATATTGATTTTTATCTGTCACAAGATCACTCTCACAAATACTTACTCACAATTGTTTATTCAGTTTTTACTCCTGGTTTTTTATTTTATAATTTTATTTATAATATATTATACAGAATTTTACATAACAGTTTTTATCTATTTAGGATATATATATCTGTATACCTTTCATAAATTATACGTATAAAACGTCACGTAAGAGTGATCATACACGTATACCTCTAAGCGCAACATATATACTTTTTCCAACTAGATGGACTATACCGGTACCTGAACAAGATGTGCAGACAAATACTAATACATTTCTAATAATTTTATTGATACAAAATATAATCTTATATACATTGAATTAAAAGGTAATAACACATGTACATTCATGAGGATTTTAGAATCATAGAGGGTGTCAAATACTGGTTGACGCGTTTCGCCAAAGGCTTCTTCAGAACCAAGTAGATATGATACCTATAAAAATCACAGAAAACATGGGCGATATGAGATATGCAAGTCAGATCTATATGATATATAGTTTATTGGTAGTTCATTCGTAAGATGTCACCAATGTGTTTAATTAATTGATTATATGAGCCTACCTTAGAATGGTCTAAACCCAGAAATAACCATACAATACAAACTCAACAATAACCTGGAGGCGGTGTGTTACCTATAGATTTAAGTGGGACAATAGGAATGGACAATATTCATGTGCACAGGAGACCCAAGTTGGCATTAGAATGAATCTGTTTATGGGAAAAAAAATATATAAACCTACGGCGATTTGCGCAGCCGTGCCAACCTGCCACAGTATAACTGTGGTGGCTG
This sequence comes from Lithobates sylvaticus, assembly GCA_028564925.1. Classification (NCBI taxonomy): domain Eukaryota; kingdom Metazoa; phylum Chordata; class Amphibia; order Anura; family Ranidae; genus Lithobates; species Lithobates sylvaticus. The sequence goes on from CM053034.1 coordinate 139,630,977, forward strand.
GTCGGCTAGCGGTTAACGACACCACAAAACAACGTATTCACTCCCTGGTTATCTCCTGCCTTGACTACTGCAACTCTCTTCTCACTGGCCTACCTGTCACACAGGCTACCCCCCCCCTTTCAGTCTACCATGAGTGCTGCTGTGACTTATACACCTTACTAACAGAATCATGGCTGCTGCCCCTCTTTGCAAATCCCTTCACTGGCTTTCATTAGCCCAATGTATAAAATTCTAAATACTAACCCCACAACATACGAAGCCATCCACAAAACTACCCCCAGCTACATCAACAACCGCATCTGGAGATATTGGCCAAATCATCCATTCTGCTCCACAAGACATCTTGCTCTCTAGCTTCTTTGTTATCTCCTCTTCCATGCTTGCCTCCAGGACTTTTCCAGAACCTCTCCCATCCTCAAACTCCATACTCCAATAAGTCTAGTTAGCGCCTAACCTTTCTGCCTTTAGGTGATCCTTGAAAACTTTTTTTTAGGGAAGCCTTTCACGCCTCCTCCTAAAAACTGTGCTTTGGCCACCTCCATCAGATCATCCCCTGCAGCTTTTGCCTTTTGTACTACCTCCCCTGCCTTTAGATTGTAAGCTTCATAAGCAGGGCCCACCTATTCCTTCTGTGTGAACTGTATGGTAATTGTACAATTGTGTGTAATTGTCTCTATATATTGTAAATTACCGTGCAAACTGGTGGTGCTATATAAATCCTGTATAATAATATATATCCTTCTATTTGTACTCAGAAGCGGCTCTAGGCTTTGTGAGGCCTTAGGCGAAACTTGCACATGAGGCCCCAATCACGCCCATAAAATGGGAAAAAAATTCAAGCCATAAAAATGGCTGCAAAAAGATGGACAGATCTAGCACACAGTTCATCAGCACCACTTCCAGGGCACCCTACTCACCCATCAGACATATGCAGCCAATAAAACATCTGGGGCCCAGCAAGGTGGCAACCACTTTAAGAATTTCCCGTGTCTTGGGAAAATGGGGAGGGGATGTCACTGAGTCATTCCACATCCACAGAGGAAGTAGAGTGGGGGATCCCAGCACAGCGCAGGGGGAGAGAGAGGAGGGGAGAGATGGGGAGGGAAAAAGAGAGAGAGGGAGAGAGGGGGGAGGGAGAGAGGGGAGAGATGGGGAGGGAGAGAGAGAGGGAGAGGGGAGGGAGAGAGGAGAGAGAGAGAGGGAGAGATGGGGAGGGCGAGAGAGAGAAAAGGGGGAGAGAAGGGGAGAGAGAGCAGAGCGAGAGGGAGAGAAAAAGGGGGAGAGGGGGAGCAAGAGATTGTGGGAAAGAGAGGGGGAGGGAGGGAGAGAAAAAGGGGGAGAGGGGGAGCAAGAGATTGTGGGAAAGAGAGGGGGAGGGAGAGAGAAAGAGGGGAGCGAGAGAGAGGAGAAAGAGGGGAGAGAGAGGGAGTGAGAGGGAGGGAGAGAGAGAGAGGGAGAGGGAGAGAGAGAGAGAGAGAGGGAGAGAAGGGGTGTGAGAGAGGGGTAGAGAAGGGGTGTGAGAGAGGGGTAGAGAAGGGGTGTGAGAGAGGGGTAGAGACGGGGTGTGAGAGAGGGGTAGAGAAGGGGTGTGAGAGAGGGGTAGAGAAGGGGTGTGAGAGAGGGGTAGAGAAGGGGTGTGAGAGAGGGGTAGAGAAGGGGTGTGAGAGAGGGGTAGAGAAGGGGTGTGAGAGAGGGGTAGAGAAGGGGTGCGCAAAAGGGGGAGAGAGAGGTAGAGAGAGTTAGAAAGAGGGGGGAGAGAGAGGTAGAGAGAGTTAGAAAGAGGGGGGAGAGAGAGGTAGAGAGAGAGGAGGGGAGAGAGAGGTAGAGAGAGAAAAGAGGGGGGAGAGAGGAGAGAGGAAAGAGGGGGGAGAGAGAGAGGAGAGCGGGAGAGAGAGAGAGAGAGGATGGGGGAGAGAGAGAGAGAGAGGATGGGGGAGAGAGAGGGGAGAGAGGAGGGAGCAGTGGGAAAAGGTAAGAGGGGAGAGAGGAGGGAGCAGTGGGAAAAGGTAAGAGGGGAGAGAGGAGGGAGCAGTGGGAAAAGGTAAGAGAGGAGCGTGGTTAGAGAGGGGGAGGGAGAGAGAGAGGGGGGAGGGGGGGTAGGAGAGAGAGAGGAGGAGTAAGGGGGTGACGGGGTAAGAGAGAGGGGGATGTGAGAAAGGAGGGGGTGAGAGATCTCTAGCCCTGTCCCTGTCTGCAGCCCATCCTGTGCCCCATGTCCCAGTCTGAAAGCACTGGGGGGGCAAAGAACAGGGAGGAGCTTGAGAGTGCTGGGGGCCGGAGAGTGCGCTGGTGGTCGAGTGCGCTGGGGGGTGTTGGGTGGAGAGCGCTGGGAATGGCGGAGAGCACAGGAGGGGTGGGGGCTGGAGAGGTCTGGGGGGGGGAGCTTGAGAGGGGGAGAAAGAATTGGAGAGCAGGGGGGTGCTGACGAAATGGGAGCAGAGCCAGGGAGGACAAGGATGGACTGGAGAGCAGGAGGGGCAGAGTAAGGAAGCGCAAGTAGGGGCTGGAGAGCAGGAGGGGCAGAGCCAGGGAGCACAAGGAGGGGCCGGAGAGCATGGGGATGCAGAAAAAGTTAGATAGGAGAAGCGGTGGGGGAGACTGCACATAGTGGAATTGATTTTTCCATATTACTCCCTGCAGCCGCTGAATGATCACTTCACCTCTCCTTCCTGCAGAAGATGGAAAGATGAAAAAAAAATCAATTCCACTATGTGCAGTCTCCCCACTGCTCCTTCCTCTTCACAATCATGGGGCACTGCAGCTCAGCTAGATAGCCTCAGCCACCTTTCAGTGCCCACAATCAGTGCCTCAAGAACAGTGCTGCACATAAATACCACTAAAAGAAAGCTCTATTTGTGGAAAAAAATTATAAAAATTTCATTTGGGTACAGTGTTGTATGACCGCGCAATTGTCATTCAAAGTGCGTCAGCGCTGAAAGCTGAAAATTGGTCTGGGCAGGAGGGGGGGGTTTAAGTGCCCAGTAAGAAAGTGGTTAAGGAATTGTGAAGGCTTAATGCACCAACACTGTAGTCTTTCTAGGTCCCCAAATCCTACCAGGGACATAATGGGGTTGATTTACTAAAGGCTATTTTCTATTTACTTAAGACTGTGCACTTTGCAAGTACAGTTGCTCCAGAGCTTAGTAAATGAGAGGGAGCTTTGCTGACTTCCATCATCAATCATGTGCAAGCAAAAATACTATTTTCTTGCATGTGATTTGTAAAGTGAAGCTTTACCTAATTTCGTAAGCTCTAGAGCAACTGAACTTGCAAAGTGCAGTCTATTTGCCTTTAGTAAATCAAACCCTTAGAGTATGAATTTTAACACTTTCAGTTTTATAAGATTTCACCATAGATGAGTGAGTTTCCTACAGGCATTCAGAGTTCCTCTCGCCAAAAATATACCTGTAAATTTGCTGCCTTCTTTCTTGTTAAAAAATAAATAAAAATTTGCTGCCTTCAACACAAAGAAAAAGACGATGCATGGTGTTTAGGAGTTTTCCCTGTATTGGTGTGTCCTTGTTTTTCTCCTGCAAGTAGGTTAGCCCTTTTATGAAAAAGGTAAAACAATCTTAATGCCTGAACCCAATTTTGCAGATGCGGCATGGGTTAAAAAAACTGGACATAGCATTACAAATACAGCACTTGTTTCCAGATAAACTAAACCTTATTTTTTCAGGACAATTTGTCTTTCATTTTTATTTGGTGGTAAATGTAATATCTTTTTTATTATCAAAGAAAAACTGGAACAAAATCGTAAAAAAAGGAACTTTTTTTTTCTACATCTTACCTGTAAAATCCTTTTTTCTTTGAGTACATCACAGGACACAGAGTCGGTTATATTCATAACTATTTGGGTTATACGCCACCTGTAAGTGAATGGACACTGGCAGATCAAACAGGTATTCCTCCCCTATATAACCTCTCCTATACAGAAAGTACTTAATTTTTGTAGCAAGCAATACATTCCCAAAAAGAGGGGAGGGACCTCTGTGTCCTGTGGTTTATTTCAAGAAAAAGATTTTACAGGTAAGATGTAGGAAAAATAAAATTTTCTTTATCGTATATATCACAGGACACAGATCTGGTTATATTCATAACTATTTGGGATGTCCAGAAGCAATGCCCTTGAGGGGAGGGAGACAACATCGCAGAAAACTGCCACAAGTGAAGGACTTACTCTGCTGTTTGTAATACGCTGAGGCCAAAGGCGTTCTTCCGTGGTTTTGAAATGTACCTAGTAAAAACCCTGTGAATGCATGAACCAAAAGGCAAAGTAGTGGCCTTGCAAACCTGAGCCACTGAAGCCCAGCAAGGGTGGAATTTTGCCCTTTCAAACCATAGGCTTGAATGATTAACTGGCGGATCCTATGATAAATAGTTAACCTGGATGCTGCCAGCCTTTACAGAGCTCTTCTGGCAGCACACTCCAGGATTCCAGGATTGCAGCCTGTACTGACAATTCACGTAAATCCTAACCACAATCTTTTCCCTGCCAATTGTGGTCTAGGAAAAAGAAAGGCAAGACACTGTCCTAATTCCAGTGAAAACTAGAAAACCACTCTAGGCAAGAAAGATGGATGAGGACGCAACATCATCTTAAAGCCTAGGCTTTTTACCAGACAAGAAACAGAAATTGGGCTGTATAAGGTATTTACTGGCAGAAAAGGAATGTTTTACAGTAAGTTAAAACAACAGTAAGGGCAGAAGATGGAAAGATGAAAAAAAATTACTGAAGTTCCGCTTTAACATGATGCAAAACCAAGAACGACCCTTACATGAAAGAGCTGTCAGCTCAGACATTCTTCTTGCTGAAGTGATAGTAACCAATTAAGCCACCCTTTGAGTCAAAAGACTAAGAAAGTTTCTCGAATTGGTTCAAAAGGTGGCTTCTGCAAGGACAGCCAAGACCAAATTCAAGTCCCAAGGACACCAGGGTGGCCTGACAGGCACGACTGCCTGCTTTACATCCTGAATGAAGCCTGAACCAATGGGTGCAAAACAACAGTCTCTGGGTAGAAAATGGATACAGATGAAATCTGACCCTTAATGGCACTTAGGACCACTCTCATTTCCCCTACCGATTGGAGAGGAAAAAATCTCCCACTCGCATATTTCCGCAGGTGCCATTTCATGGCTACACCCCAGGCACCAGCATAGGAGAACTGGTCCCTAAGGTGTTACATCTACCTCAATTGCCAGTGGGACTCTCATCTTGGACACAACCTCTGCAACTTGTTGTAGAACTTGGAATTCAGTAGATCTACCTGCAGAGTTCCTAAACCTATGCAGATTGCCAAAAAATGTCTCAGGATGCAGGGACCACATGGTCCTGGCATTAGTCGCTGATTACTGGAAAACACCCCTGCCATTTTTCTATACCTGGAATATGTACTGGCGAGACAGACAAGACTTGTCGTTCTGTCCAAGACGGAATGTGATTCACCTTCCTGAGCCGCACAACTCCTGGTGCTGCCCTGGTAATTGATATATGCCACTGCAGAGGCATTGTCGGATTGAACCTACAACTGGTTCGTCCAATAATCCAGAGCAAGTTATACTGGCAAAAACACCACCAATTTGAGCTCTGCAATAACCCAGGAACAGAGCCGTCTGGCAATCCAATGCTTGGCTCTTCATGTTCCAGACAAAGGATGATCCTCTGCAAAAGACCTAGAGTAGGACAGTCCGTAGGGAACGTACTTTGACCTAGACTACCTACAACTTCCTCCTGCAGAAATGTATTGAAGGAAAATCTGAAACCGACTCCTTCCTGAGCAAAGATTATTGAGGTATACTGAGATTAACACCCCCTGCATCTTCAGCAAGTCCAGCACCGTTGCTAGAAACTTTGTGAACCCTCGGGAGCTGTGGCCAGCCCAAAGGGCAGAGTCACAAAATAAAAAAGACGACTTTCTATTGCAATTGCAGAAACCCTTGATGAGCCTGTAAAAAAATGACACAAAGATATGCGTCATTGATAACTATAGACCCCAAAATCTACCTTTTGCAGAGAGGTCATCACTGAATGGACCGAGCCTATCTGAAACAGAAGGATGTCCAGCGGCTTGAGATCTTAAGATAGACCTCATGTCCCCATTTGGTTTTGTAACCACGACCGGTCAAGTATTTTACAATAATGAGCCCATAACTTCAGTGCCAAGAGCCAATGCAAGGCATAAGACTGACGACTCTATGGCAGACCCAGAAGGTCCCAAGAGGTGTACTTAACATATCAGGCTTGTCCCGGCTAAAGACGGAGCGAACCACCTCAGAGACTGCCCTAAAATCCTCTGGCCTGAGATACTCTCAAAACACAGAAGCCTCAGATGCCTCCCTCACTTAGGAGGGGAAAAGCTTACAGCACTGGTATTCCCAGCCAGTCTCCCATCCATCTTAATAATAATTAAAGTGATTTAGCGCTAAAATAACATAAAAGCACACAATAAGAATATCACATCTAATAAAACCCAGTCAAAGAATCAATAATTAATAAAAATATGTATAAAGGCACGTAATTGATAACACAAGTGGACTAATAAATAAAGAAGGTGGTCTATGAGTCTGATAATAGTAAAAGAAGTCCGATATATAAAGGGGTTAAAAAAGTTCAAATTAGGGGATAGATGTTGTTGGCATCATTGGGAAGTAGCTCTCGATAGCATCAATAGTATAAATAGTTACAAGACGACTGTTTCAAATTTCATCCACACATATATAGGCTGAGTGTTTTTCCAAAAAGTAAGGTGTTTCACAACTGTCAGCAGGGTAGGTTAGTGCTATCCTTAAACGGTTTCCCTAACCTCCCACCTCATATCCAAAAAGTAAGGTGTTTCACAACTGTCAGCAGGGTAGGTTGGTGCAATCCTTAAGCAGTTTCACTAGCCTCTCACCTCATATACTCTTTGGTAGCGCGTGTGATATAGGAATGTTGTAGTCCTTCTCCACCATCCGAGCGATTCTCCTCCCTTTCAGTGGCTTGTCACCGCACAGTGGAAACGGAGATGTGCCTTCACTTGGGACCACTGTCCTCTCCACGCCGTTAGGCCAGCGTCTATCTAGATGCGGGTCAATAGCCAAGTCTCCAATCCAATAAAATCACCGGGGAGAAGGGGGGGAAAAAAGAATGCTTCCAATGGTGAAGTATATCAAACAAGGGGACTTTATTCGCAAAACAAAATAAAAATTGGACTCTTACAAGATAAAAATTTTCAAGCAAACAAAAATAAAAAAATGGCGTCCAAACGCCGATCTCACATCACTTCCGGTTCACTGCTTCCGATCCCTCCCGAGTCCAATTTTTATTTTGTTTTGCGAATAAAGTCCCCTTGTTTTGATATACTTCACCATTGGAAGCATTCTTTTTTCCCCCCTTCTCCCCGGTGATTTTATTGGATTGGAGACTTGGCTATTGACCCGCATCTAGATAGACGCTGGCCTAACGGCGTGGAGAGGACAGTGGTCCCAACGTGAAGGCACATCTCCGTTTCCACTGTGCGGTGACAAGCCACTGAAAGGGAGGAGAAGCGCTTGGATGGTGGAGAAGGACTACAACATTCCTATATCACACGCGCTACCAAAGAGTATATGAGGTGAGAGGCTAGTGAAACTGCTTAAGGATTGCACCAACCTACCCTGCTGACAGTTGTGAAACACCTTACTTTTTGGATATGAGGTGGGAGGTTAGGGAAACCGTTTAGGGATAGCACTAACCTACCCTGCTGACAGTTGTGAAACACCTTACTTTTTGGAAAAACACTCAGCCTATATATGTGTGGATGAAATTTGAAACAGTCGTCTTGTAACTATTTATACTATTGATGCTATCGAGAGCTACTTCCCAATGATGCCAACAACATCTATCCTCTAATTTGAACTTTTTTAACCCCTTTATATATCGGACTTCTTTTACTATTATCAGACTCATAGACCACCTTCTTTATTTATTAGTCCACTTGTGTTATCAATTACGTGCCTTTATACATATTTTTATTAATTATTGATTCTTTCACTGGGTTTTATTAGATGTGATATTCTTATTGTGTGCTTTTATGTTATTTTAGCGCTAAATCACTTTAATTATTATTCTGTTGTTGTGTATTGTGAACACATTTAGGTTTGGCTGCTAATAATTTATTCATGCAAGATAATTTATCTACATTGAATCACACTTGTCACTATTTATTGGAGTTATTTCTGCACTTTATATTTGACTTATATTTATAAGCGTTTATTGCACATTTTGCACTTATTTTATTTATTTATTCACATACACGTGTGGACTGATCAAATCCACTATCCATCAGTAAAGCGCGAAGGTCATTTCCTATTTTTACTCCCATCCATCTTGATCCTGCTTATGCCCTGATCAACGGCGTTCAGGCTTGTTCAGGGTGATGCGCCCGCAGTCCATCAGGCGAAGAATGATTGTTTCAGGAAACACTGCAATGCCAAACACCACAGTGCCTCGAAAGCACCTGACCCCACTGGTCCATCGCCAGATAACTGAACCTGAAAGCAGTGCACCTGCCTTCCTCTTCCTTCTGGAGCCATTTAGCTGGGATAACAGGTAAATAATGTAGCAAATATATTAGCCAAACCCTAATATGCAGTCCCCCAAGGATGCTGGCCTAAAACAACGCTGGTCTACCTTCATGCAACCCCATAAGTATGTATTGTAAATAAATAGAAAGTGGACATGGGACTTTACATGAAGCATGTCATCGTGGATAATATATATGGATAGGTATAATTAATCTCTATTTGATATAATTCACCCCTACGGGTGCTCCATGATGTTTTGAGAGCATAATCAATAAATATAATATAATATAATAATATATGATACAAATATAATCATAAAGGATTCACATAATTTCTAATAATGATACATTTATTGCAATCAATGAACATGATTAATACACCAATTAAAGATAAATATATAAATCAATAAAAAATGACATATTAAACATACATAAATCACATAATAAATGACAAACAAAAGATTATATTCTTAAAATTCATGATTGGTATAAGCTAAGCTGGACACCCTTGGTTGATAATCCGATGCATTTCATGGCTTCTTGCCAATGTAAGATGTACATGTATGCTGAAAATCAAGTAAATGAAATGACCATTAATGTATAGAATCTTCTAATGAGAAGGGAATGCCAGAGACAACCACAAGCTGAGAATACTTACAGAGTAGACCTTATGTCCAATTCCAGCAATGGGGGGGATGAGGACGTAGGTCAGAGGACGTCTAGTCGAGGGAGGGGCCTAGCCTAAGAGAGGACGGCCAGACGGAGGATCGTAAGCATGCGCTAATGCCGGAGACGCCGCGAGACACGGGGAGGAAGCAGATCCCCCTAGGCGGAGCGCAATACCCGGCCGACGTGAGTTCAAACCACGCTGCAATGGCAGCTGAAGCTGAGGCGACGGCGGGAACGAGCCCCTGCGTAGCTCCTCACTCTCCCCCCGCTAACCTCACGCAGCGTACCCCGACCTCCTCACACCACCACCCGGTACAACTGCTCCTTCTAACTCTTCACCCCAGAGCTGATCCCCTGAAAAGAGGAAAACGGCGCAGTGAAGACAGCAGCGCAGAGGGGTAAGTCCCCTTATTGTAAGGGGTTATACCAACTTCCTGAACCTCCACTAAAACGGTAAGAAACATCTTTATAACATCTACCATGGATTTCTATAGAATGACGGAAAGATATACTATACTGCAAGTTCATGTATGATAAATGCTTTGGACTGTTTGTTACCACCGAGAGTCAGTGAAAATAGTTCTTGTAAACATACTCACCCGCATTGACTGCAAATACTACACTGTACTTCAGGTGTGATGGTTTTTTGTGCACTGGGCCGGCGGTGTTTATAGACATTTATATAAAGGCGTTTTCCGGGATGTTTCATGTGAGAGTGAACCACAGTGGAGACCAGTTGGAGAAATAACCCAGGGAGATACCCAGAGACATAACCCAGAAGCCCCTTCCTTTCTTGGTCTGTTCTCCCTTTCTTTTTTTTTATTTATTTATCTATTTATTTATTCATTTATTTATCTATTTATTTTTTCCGTGCTTTTCCTGCTACCGATGTTCATTCGCTCTCCCTTCCTGCTCCTACACCTCTCTAGCACCTTGGCGGGTGAATATTGAAATATAGATTCGCAGAAATAAGGGTTGAGAGGAGGAAGAGGGGAGGGGGAAGGAGGGACCCCCTTTAAAAAAGTATCAAACAAACATCGGCATCCCTATTATAAGGGTAAAAACACCCACAGATAGAGACGCGTATGAATAGATAGAATCAACTAATCAAATCATACACTGTCAGTTACTATTAAGTATAACCCAGGGGATAACGGACAATTGTGAATCACCCCAACACTTAATCTCCTTTTGACAGAATTACCAACACGAAAATTAAACTTTGCTGTTCGCTATCCTTGGAATAATGTGGGTATTCTGAGGTTATATTTAAAAAAAAATATCCGCAACCCCCAAAAAGAAGAGATCATTATACAGGGTTATCTCCCTATAGTAGTGGCCCATCCCCATTCATCTTGATTCTCTTTGACACAGAGAATACCGGCTAAAACTGGGGAAACGTAAGACCACAGACAAGAAAACAGGAATGAAAGGTAAAACCACAAAGGGAGCGGAAACCAAAACAACGAAGGAAAAAGCAAACACCAGCACAATTAAACAATACATGGTGCAGGGTTTGAGTCCAAAAAGTCCGAGCATGGAAAAACAACCGGTCAAGCAGGCTAAGAAAAAAGAGGCAAATAAAAAAAAGAAGAGGCCCTTGAAGCCTCAGGAAGCAACATCACAGATGAAATAGAAATAGAGAGCAGTAGGATAGAAGACCAGAATGGAAGTGCTCAGGCTTTGACTAAAACAGTGATGTCTGAAATGCTAAAAAAAATGGAAAACTCCATAAAAGATGAAATAACAGCATTACGTTCAGATCTTAGCCATCTCCTCACCCGTTTAGAGGAAGCAGAAAATAAAATAGACAAGCAGGCACAAGAATTGTCGGACTTCAAAGACCAAATTAGGAAAATGAAGATAAATCAAAGACAGACGGTACACAAACTGGAGGAACAGGAAAACCAGAGTAGAAGGCAGAATCTAAGAATACGTGCCCTCCCAGAAGAAAAAGGTGAAGATCTTAGAAAAATCATGAAAGAATTATTTAATCCGATCGTCAACAAAGGCCCAGACTGGGAACCAAAAATTGAGAGGATACATAGAGTTAGAAAACCACAACATATTATAGACCTACCCAGAGACATTCTTGTAAGGTTCCAAGACTACCTGGAAAAGACAGAAATATGGACCAAATTAAGAGGAAAACCCCCATTAAAATATGGGGGACTAGACCTCCAGATTTACATGGACCTCTCTCCACAAACATTGGCCAGAAGACGCCTGTTGAAACCTTTGCTAAACCAATTGCGGATAGCGAACGTAAAATATGGTTGGGGATTTCCAGCGTGCTTGATAGCATACAAAGATGGCAGAGCGGTAAAGCTAAAATACCCCGAAGAACTGCCAGAATTTTGTAAAAACCTGGACTTACACCCCGTAGAAATCCCAGAGTGGTCAGCTAGCGAAGGACTAGAGTAATGTCAAAAGAAGCTAGACTGGCCATCTCGGTCTGTGTGTTGCTGCAGGACCGAGCGGGCCCTGCCTGGTTCCCCACTTGGGGGGGAGTGGATTTCCCGCCCCCCCCCTATGTGAGGGTATATTTGGTTTATCCGTGTTTCCCTTTTTTTTTTTTTTTTTTTTGGGAACATGGTGTATGTGATCTCATACCGCTGTCTTGAGTTCTTTACCTAATCAGAAAAGACAGAGTTCACTAAGGGTGCATAGGGGTGAGGAGAGGGGGGGGGGAGTTTTTTTTTTCTTTCTTTCTTTTTCTCCTCTTTTTTTGGCCTAGGTTTAATGAAATCCGTCTGGGGGACCCTCCTGTCCCCTCTTTCTCTCTCACGTGGCGGGAGGGGGAGGGGGGTTGGAGGGGAGAAGGAGGCTAGAGCCCCACCTCCGCGAATGAAGTCCAGAGGCGAAGAGGAAAGCTCTGATTCGCCAATGGCCTGGAGGCCAGTATGGGCCGGGTGGAAGGGGGGGTAGGAAAGGGGTGGGGGTGTGGAGGGGGTGGGGAGGGGAGGGGAGGAAAGGGGGGGGAGGATTAAAAAAAGGGAGGTGCCTCTCTCAAAAAATCAAAAATAAGATGAAAACTCTTACATTAAGTTTTTAACATATAATATTCGAGGATTAAATACCCCGGCCAAAAGATATAAAGTATTAAATGAATTAAAGCATTACCATGCTGATATAGTGTTCCTCCAGGAAACCCATTTTCTCCAAGGGGCTAACGTCAAACTATACTCTAAAAAATTTCCTACTTGGATATATGCAGATTCAACCACAAAAAAAGCGAAAGGAGTGGCGATAGGATTCTGCGAGGGTCTAGTGTTTAAGGAGGAGGAAAGATTAGTAGACCCAGAGGGGAGGTTTCTTTTTTTGAGAGGGTATATAGGAGAAACACAACTTACGCTAGGAAACATCTACGCACCAAATAAAAAGCCCACAGAATTTATGAAGAGGACGATAGCGGTCTTATCTCACTTCCGAAGAGGGATGGTAATAATGTCAGGAGATTTGAATATGTGTATGGACCCATTGGTAGATAGCTCGTCCGGTGCACGGGGGACAGGAGGGGTCCCATTGAAAAAATTAAAAAAATCACTCCACCAAAACCAATTGATAGATGTGTGGAGAATATTAAACCCCAAAATACGGGACTATACATTCTTCTCCCCCTGGCACGGGACGTATTCACGGATTGACTACATCTTTGTAGATCATAATACACTGTCAAAAGTCACAGAATCCCACATAGAGATCTCTACTCTTTCTGACCATTCGCCAGTTATAATGACAATAGAGGAAATTAAGTCACCGAAAACATTTTTCAATTGGCGACTTAATGAAGCACTCATTATGGAAAAGCAAGACATAGAAAAAATACAGGAAGAACTGATATTTTTTTTGAAAACAATGAATCAAATGATATATCACACTCCACACTATGGGAAACACATAAGGCATACATAAGGGGCATCTTAATCTCAATGGGTTCAGGGAAAATAAAGGAAAGAACAAAGAAAATACAAAAGCTAACGGAGGAAATTTTTAAATTAGAGCAACGACATAAAAGTATTGAGGGACAACATCAGGAGATATACCATCGTCTCATAATAAAAAGAGATGAACTAAAGGATATAATAACACTAGATACTAAAAGAGCTTTTAACGCGATCTTAAAAGACAAATACCTCTGGGGGAATAAGGTTGGAAAACAGCTAGCGAGATCTTTAAGGATGAAAAAATCTAGGAATTATATAGAAAAAATCCGCAATAAACAAGGAGAACTGGTCTACAAATCGGGGGATGTCGCAGAGGTTTCTCAACAATATTACAAAACTCTATACAATATAGGAGAGGGGACGAGTGTAGAAAAAAAGAAGAGTATAAAAGATTTTCTCAAGAAGGCAGGAATCCCGCAATTAACACAAGAAGACTCGGAAGGATTAGAAGCCCCCATATCAGAAGCTGAAATCATCAGAGCCATATCAGAAACAGAGTTGGGTAAAAGTCCGGGACCGGACGGATTCCCAATTCTGTACCTAAAAAGATTTAGTAAGATCCTGGTGCCAAGACTCCGAAAATACTTCAACGGAATCGGAACAGAATATGGTTTGAGCCGGGAGGCACAAAAAGCCCTTATAACGGTAATCCTAAAAGAGGGAAAGGACGATAGCTGTTGCTCTAGTTATAGACCGATATCCCTACTTAACTGTGATACAAAACTATATGCTAAAATTCTCGCAAATAGGCTAAAAAACTATATGAATGAATTGATACATACAGATCAGGTAGGTTTTGTGACAACTAGAAAAGGACGCGACAACGGAATTAGAACATTACTCCTACTACAAAAACTTAAAACAGAGGGGCCCCCCGGTCTATTCCTGTCAATTGATGCCGAGAAAGCATTTGACAGGGTAGACTGGGGGCTCATGATGGAGACACTGAAATACGTCGGCTTAGGAACTAAAATGCTACGGAGAATAGGAGTCCTATATCAAAACCCGACCGCGACAATAAAGATTAATGGTGATTTAGCGCCCCCTTTTTCTATGAGCAACGGGACAAGGCAGGGATGTCCCCTGTCACCGTTGCTTTTCGTGCTCTCAATCGAACCTCTTCTTGCAACCATTAGATCGGACAATAACATAAAAGGGATTAAAATAGGAGAGACCGAACACAAAGTTGCGGCTTTCGCCGACGACCTATTGTTTTATATTACAGAACCCAAGGAATCAATGCCTAGATTACTGGAGACACTAAAGCGTATGGTGAGATATCTAATTTTAAAATAAATATTAACAAGTCAGAGATCTTAAACATTAATGTGGGGAAAAAACAGGCGTGCGAACTACAGGGTGCCTTTCAGTTCCCATGGAGGAAAAGCGGCCTAAAATACTTAGGGATCAAACTATCAAACTCCAATGCAAAATTATACACTGAAAATTTCATCCCATTATTAGAGGAAATTAAGCACAAAATAAAAAAAATTTGCTATAGGCCCCTGTCGTGGCTCGGACGGATACACCATAAAAATGGTGCTCCTACCTAAAATTACGTATAAGTTCCATATGCTCCCAATACCGCTACCCGACTATTATTTTCAAGCATTAAATGCTATTATCAGTAGATTTATATGGCAAAATAAGAAAGCCAGGATATCACGGGACACCTTGAATCAAAATAAAGATCAGGGAGGACTTAGTGCCCCCGACGTAAAGAAATACCACTATGCCACGATCTTGTCAAGAGCTGTAGAGTGGACACGAAAGGAAAGCCAAAAACCATGGGTACAATTAGAGAATGACACAAGTGAGGTTAAACTAAACACACAGATATGGAGCCCTCCGAAATATAGAAATTTGGGAATAAACACACAAAAAATAACCCGACACGTTTTTAAAATTTGGGACACAATTCACAAACAATATAGCTGGAGCTATAACTCACCACTGATGCCACTTAAGAATAATAATTATTTCCCACCAGGTAAAAAAGAAATGGGGGGTCACTGGATAGGAGAAAATGCACAATTAGGTGATTTAATAAGAAAAGGAAGAATTAAACCACGGATAGAAATACAGCAGACTATAATGCACATAAAGTTAAACGAATGGCGCTACCTCCAGCTGGTAAACTTTGTGGGGAATCTTCCTCATCCTATCAGAACGAGGGAGAATTACACATCCCTTGAGAAAATATGTATAGGAATAGGAGCAAAAAAGGATACAGCCCGCCTATATAAAATGCTTCTTACGGAGGGCCGGCAGGAGATACCACCATTTCTTATAAAATGGGGAAATGAATTGGGCACACACGACTACAAACACAATTTAAATTTTTTTTTGAGTTTAACACATAATTCTGCAATTGACAGTAGAATGTCGGAAACAAATTATAAGTGTCTTACTAGATGGTATAATACACCCAATAAAATGAGCAAAATTCAACCTGGGACTTCGCAGGATTGCTGGAGGGGATGTGCCCAAACGGGCACAATGGCCCACATTTGGTGGGACTGCCCAAAAGTTAGGAAATTTTGGAGAGCTATCTTGGAGTTGATAAAAATAATTACGGGTATAAATGTAGTTGAAGACCCCTGGATATGCTTGTTCCATAACACAGCTGATCCAATAAAAGTCTATATGAAGACCCTAGTTCCATATATGTTAAATGCGGCAAAAGCACTCATTCCTAGGAAATGGCAGCAGGAGGAGCCACCGACAGAATTAGAATGGGTAAGAAAGATAGATGAAATATACCATTTGGAGAAACTTAGGTTTAATGGGGAAGGAGAAGGAGAAAATGCCATGACTAAATGGAAAAACTGGCAGGACTTTAAACAGACTTGGAGATATGCGGAAATTATAACATAAAAGTGATGTGCAGAGAGGGCAAAGGGGCGAGAAGGAAAAGGAGAAAGGAAGGGAAAAGAGGAAAACGAGAGCGAAGAAGGTAAAGAAGGGGAGGAAAAGAGAAAAAAAAAAAAAAGGAAAAAAAAGAGAGAGAAAATACATGAACAACTGAGATTTAATCAGAGAGGCACAGAGGGTGGCGATGGGATAATGGGGGGGGTGGGGGGGTGGGAAATATAGGGGGGCTATTACACTCAATCTATAAAACAAACTATGCAAGGGGTATAAGTGAGGGACATAGATAATTAAACATGTTTGTATTTTTCCCTTTTTTCCCCATAATAAAAATTTCCATAATGATGTATACAACATAAGAGACAGAAATGAACGTCAAGTTGATCAAAAAATGTCCTTGCTGTTTGCTGAGGTGGAAAAAAAAAAAAAAAAAAAAAAATTCCAGCAATGGGTTTATAAGGTAGTCTGGAATAAACTATCCAGAAAGTTGGGAAAAGGGCCAGAAGCAGCAGCCATGGACTGACCCAGATAGTCACGCCACCTATCTGATGAGTGTTGTGTGTGCACATTTAAGACCAAAATATGTGAAAAACTAATAAAAACTGAGTAACAAAAACAAATGAAATGTTGAGTCAAGCGTGTATGGGTGAGGGTGAGGGTGAGGTGTGTATCAGTGAAGTGAGTGAATGATATCAAATCAAGATTAATTATACCTATCCATATATTTATTTATTCATATAGCTTATCCACAATGACATGTAAAGTCCCACGTCCACTTTCTATTTCTTTACAATACATTTAGGGATGGAAGCTTGCCATTGTTTTTTTAAAGTTGCGAAGGGTCACATTTGATTAAAATTTCCCCAATATATATGGATGGTAGACACCCGCTTCTTAGAGACCTAACGCACATAATATACAAAATTATCAAATATTATGTTTTTTTCTGTTCCTTTATTCACGATAGTTGGTGCAGCCTTAGTTATATTTACATTTTTATATTTATTTTTTTAGTTTTGAGTTTATTTTTTGAACCAATTTTATTAGACAAACTTTCACATCTACCTTAGAGACCCACGTGATCTCCCAGGGATTGTCCCCTTTGACTATCAGTCAGCTAACCCAGCTTATGGGCGGTGGGACTGGATATCCAGCAGTCTCACTCCGGGGTTGCGATGCGCTCAGCTCTCCCCTCCATCCATCACTTAAATGGGCGGGGGTCTGACCTCAACGCATCGGCATCATGTCCAAACTAGCCCCACCAGTGGCGCCATTATACGACGTGAGGCGGGAGCGTGTTTATTTTTCCCCCACACGCCGCAGCAGTGATGGGTGGGAACCCAGTGGGGTACTATGTACCTTAGGTGGGAGGTTCCCTCCCCTCCTATATACTGCTTAGGCGTTGTTACATGACGTTGGCGGGGACCCGCCTAGGATCGGGGGTACATCAGCTGGGACAGACTGGCTCTTATGTCCTGCGATGTACGATAAAGAAAAATATAATTTTTAAAAATGTAGCTGTAGATTTCTTGCTATTACCATGACCTACCACAAAAGAACAACTCAAATCAAAATCTCCTACTTCTGACAATTGCAGCGATACCACACTAGTGAATATTTGTTTGTTCCTGTAGTAGGGCCCAGAAACATAAGTGCACAATTTAGTTTTTTCATTATACCTAAAAACACACAGACTGACGCACTGAAAATGCTTCTTTTTTTTTTTAAATCCTACCTAAAATACTGACTTTGACCCTAACCTTGACCCTACAACTGACCAGGAGCAAACCCTGATCTATTATTTCTATCATTTATTTATTTAGTTGTTTTTTTTACAATTTGTTTATAATTTTCTCCTTTAGCAAAAAGAAAAGATACAATGCATATTTTTCTTCTTTCAAGAGGAGAAGAAAAAATACAGGGGCGGGCTGTACAGTGTCTGATCACTGTGATAACCAATCGGTGCCTCACTTTTGCCACTTAATCAGCCCATGGAACAGACTTGTTTTTCCAACATAACCAAATTTCCAAATTGATAAATTGACATCTGGAGAATCTGGAGGCCAAGTCAACACCCTCAGCTTGTTGTGTTCCTTTAACCATTCTTAAGCGATTTTTTGCAGTGAGGGAAGGGGCGCATTATCCTGTTGAAAGAGGCCACTGCCATCAGATAATACTGTTTCTATGAAGTGTGTGGACATGGTCAGCAACAATGTTTAGGTAGGTGATATGTGTCAATGTAACATCCACATGAATGGCAGGACCAAGGCTTCCCTGCAAAACATTGCCAAAAGCCCTGCCGGCGTTGGGCTTGCCTTCTTCCTATACTGCATCCTGGTGACATTTTTTCCCCAGGTAAGTGATGCACACCCACCTGGCCATCTACATGACATAAAAGTAAACGTGTTTCATCAGACCAGGCCACCTTTTCCATTGCGCCATAGTCCAGTTCTGATGCTCACATTGCAGGTGCTTTTGGCTGTGGACATGGGTCAGCATGGGGAACCTGATCGGTTTGCATCTATGAAGCCCCATATACAACAAACTACGATGCCCATACATTTTTTTTTTTTTTTGGGCTTTCAACACATCAGTTTCATGGACATGTTTACTTGCTGCCTAATATATCCGATTGACATTCAGATGCCATTGTAATGAAATACTTAGTTATTCACTTTACCTGTCAGTGTTCTTAATGGTATGGCTGATCTCTGTATATGCAGCCCCATGGGGTCGTAGGTAAGGATTAAAGAGTAACAATATTTACAACTTAACTGTAATGGTTACAGCCTCTCTTTGCCCTCCATATGTTATGAATACCCCCTAAATACCTTCCAGTACTAGGGTCCCGAGTAGCAACCAGGGACACTGGAAACATGGAGTTTGCACATGATACCCGATTAGGTCTACCTGCCTGCACTACTTTTGACTTTTTGTGGATCTATATTTATTTACTGGCATTTTTAATTTTTTTTTATCTGTTTTTGCACACATATTCCTGAAGATCACCAATCTCACTAAAGACTAAAGCCATTTTGTTCCATGAATCAATTTTGATCTCCCAATCCCACTATGGGATTTAGAACATCATCAGTGTCCTTGCTTTGAGATCCCCATCAAACAATGCTGTTTGCCAAAGGTTCTGTATTAAGGGATGTGTAAAAAACGTTGTGCAATATCCCACTTGTTACTGAACTGCTTTTTTCTTGCTTAAAATCTATAACAGAAACCAAGCTCCAAGTGAGAAACCTAGATGCAGTTCACCTCCACATACCTTCATTAGATGATTCAATGACTTCCTCTCTCTGAGGGGGTTCTGTTTGATATTATACTTGTGGACTAATATACAGTAGATATAAAAAGTCTACACACCCCCTGTTAGGATTCTGCGATGTAAAAAAATTACAAAGATAAATCATTTCAGAACTTTTTCCATCTTTTTTTTTAAAGGTTTTTATTTGCCAAACGTACATACAAGTCATGTAATACATTAACCATGTTACAGATTATATCATACAGAAAATAGTATTTCAAAATTGGAGGTATCTTATGTATGTCTTATATCGGTATTAATTTTGTACATATGGCATTTTTGTAAATAACTTTCCAACATGTAGGCAACTTCATGTGTAACTTAATAATAAAAAAGAACAAAAGAAAAATATTAAAAGACTATTGTTGTGCCGTGTGCTGTTTCTCCACAAGTACTAAGTTTCTGCTATCCGTGTATGCTCATTATACCTCCCCCCGAGTGATGTCATCATCCCTCCTTTACAGTGACAGATTAAACTGTTTCTTTAGAGTTAATCCATTTTCCCCATACTTTGTGGAACTTCTTAGGACACCCACTTGCTTCATAGGTCATCTTATATAGTGTTACATTAGCATTAACTAGGTTCTTCCATGCAGTCAGCGTGAGGTAATCTCTTAATCCAGTTAAGGACAATCGGCTTTCTAACATAATAAAACAGTATTTTTAGTAGTGTTCTCATGTTACTACTCATGACTTCATCTTCTTTGATACCCAAAAGTCCCAGTAGTGGGCTACAGATGTTTGGGATGTCAAGTTCATCTGCAAGAAATTGCGTTCCCTTCGACCAGAGTGGGTGTACTCTATTACAGTTCCAAACCATGTGTATGAATGAATCGTCATCTGCTAGACACTTAAGGCATGTGGGGTTGTCTCTACTTCCCATTTTGTATAACCTCATTGGAGTATAGTACATTTAAAGTAGGTATCTTAGTTGAATCAGTTTGTCTCTTGCTGAAATAACCGTGGATGTATAGGAGGACACCACTTCCTCCCATTGTCCCTTTAAGTTCTGGGATAATAGCTGTCCAACGGTCTTTAAGTTTTCCTTCTTTTGGTGTTTTTACGTCGGTATGTGTGCCGTAGTAGGTGGAGATTAGTTGTGTGGTCTGAGTCAGCCAGGAGTCTTTCCAATTTAGAATTCTCTAAGGGGACTCGTCCAGTCCCAAATTGAGTATGCATGGCATGTTTCAGTCTAATGAACCGGAATGCCCAAGATTCTGGGACATTCAGTTCCCTTTTTACTTGTGTAAATGATTTACATTTACCATCATCAAAGAGTTGATGAAGGTATGCAAGTCTAACTTTAGCCCATCTATTCCGGTCTTCCAATTGGAAAAACTCCCTTAGGAATGGGTTGTACCATAGTGGTGTATTCAGTGATAAGTGGAGGGGGCTGTCTACTATGTGTTTCAGGCAGATCTCAAGTGTTTTTTTTGCCGTCTTAAGTATGGCCCTACCATTCGTTGTGGGAACTGTGCAACATAAAAAGAAATTTAGCAATGGTTCGTACGAAGTTACGACTGCTGCTTCAATTGCAGTAGCGGCGTTATTCAGCTGTGGAAACATTCGCCAGTGTATATGTACCAGTTGTGAAGCTAAATAGTACAGTCTAAGGTCAGGGACAGCTAGGCCACCCCTCCTCACAGGTAGTTGTAAGAGTTCCAAGGATACTCTAGCTGCTTTGTTACCCCAAAGAAATGTTGTTAACAGGGAGTTAATGTATCTAAACGTCCGTTTTGGTATGTAGGTTGGGGCATTGGAGAGTACGTACAGAAATTTAGGCAAGAAGATCATTTTAAAAAGGTTATCCCTACCCATTAGCGTGAGTGGCAGGTCTTTCCATTTTTGTATCTTATCCTGGAATGATTTGATCATTGGCGTTAGATTTGTCTCATTAAAGGAATCTACATGGGACTCTATCAGTATCCCCAAGTATTTGAATTGTGTCACCACCCTTAGCGGGCAGCCAGTGGGCAAAGTCAAATTCGGTTGTGGATCTAGAGGAAAGAGAATCGATTTGGTCCAGTTGGTCCTGAAGCCCGAGTAATCACCGAACTCCCGCATCAAGGAGACCGCTGCTGATAAGGATTCATCCAGGTATAGGAGCATGTCATCTGTGTATAAAGCCACACGTTCTTCCAGACCCCCAACTGACAGTCCCTTAATGGTCTTGTGATGTCTAATTTTAGCAGCTAGGGGCTCTATGGCTAGGGCGAACAGGGGAGGGGATAAGGGACAGTCCTGTCTCGTTGCCCTGTGAATCTGGAAGGCGCTTGATAGAAGGCAGATTACTCTAATACTTGCCCGAGGGTCTGTGTATAGGAGCTTTACCCAGGATACAAATCGTGGTCCGAATCCTAATTTTCTAAGGAGGGAAATAAGAGTCCCATTCAACTGAATCGAACGCCTTTTTGGTGTCCAATGACGCTATTGCTCTTTTGCCCATATTTGTGTGTTCGACCTGCATGTTGACATATAATCTTCTAAGGTTCATTTGAGTGCACCGGACCGGGATGAATCCCATTTGGTCTGAATTTATTTGTTTCAAAATAACCGAATTCAGTCTACCGGCCAGTACTTTGGCCAACATCTTGACATCCGAGTTAATCAAAGATATCGGCATATAAGACTCACATTCTAGTGGATCCTTTCCGGGTTTGGGGATTAGCACAATTAAAGCTTCCCTCATAGATTCTGGGAGTATGCCCTCGTTTTCTGCCGCTACAAATACTTTCTGCAGATGTGGTGCTAATTTTTCTTTATGTAGCTGATACCAGTCTGCTGGGAACCCGTCCAAGCCAGGCGATTTGCCTGGTCTGAAAGAGGACACAGCCTGGGATATCTCCTCCTGTGTAATGGAACCCTCCAGAGCTGCACTATCCTCAGGACATAGTGAGGGTAGATCCAGATCTGCCAGGTAAGAGGTCAATTCCTGTTCCGTGTGATTGGTTTGGGTTTGGTATAGTGTTTCGTAGAAGTTTAAGAAAGTGTTTAAGATCCCATGAGAGTCCTTCACTATTTCACCATCAGGGTGCCTAAGCTGTAGCACTGATATCGGAGCATAAAGTGGCCTAGCCAAAAAGGCCAACAGTCCACTTTTATCTCCGATCTCAAAGGAGGATCTATTTTGATGTATCTGCTTTTTGGCAGTACTTTCAGTGAGAGCTAGTTTATATTGCCTAGTATTGTCTTGCCATAAGTTATACTTTTCAGGTGACGGGCCAAGAATGTAGGCCCCCTCTGCTTCTACAGAGTTCTGCTGTTCTCATATCTGAATCCAGAGCCCTGGAGAAGTCTCTGGTTTCCTTAGCAAATACCCCCCTCATTGTCGCCTTAAAGGCATCCTATGGATTTGACATGGTTGTATGTGTCCCATTCTCCCTTCAATAGTGATCAATCTCCTACTTACATTTAAATAGTGCTACTATATAATAAGAAATCTTTGCGGTACCGTCGTCCTATAATTTTGAAAAAAATGGAATGGCAGAAAAACTGAGGCAACTGTGGACTTTCATGGTACGGATAAAGACTCACATAGAGTTATATAGAAAAATATAAATTTATTACAGAGATATGAAGAAAAATTATACAGTAGAAAAGGATTTTTTTTTTAAAAAGAAGAGACAATATTTAGACAATATAAAGCAAAAACCCCTCTTATAGTAGTACAGTAAGGCACAAAATTATTGATCCATAGTAGCGGAAATAATAAAGTGACATTCAAACTGATGCAGGATGACACTCGATATGTTTCGCGGACTAACCGCTTCTTCAGGAGTATATTTGCGAAATAGGTTTGTGTATAGTTGTCTCTATAAAAAATATTGGAATGATTAGTATCAAAAGAAAATAAATAAATAGAGAATACAGAAATATCAACAAGGCACCCGAAAAAGCCCAGTGACTGCCTCACTGATTCTGCCATCAAGGGAGGCGTGGGCATGACGAATCAACGGACTGGCTGTCTAATTGAAATATTTAGAAAAAGAGTAATTATACCCACTCATACATATGTATGAGAGGCAAATTTGCGACTTACCATCAGAGGATGAAACTTCAAGTGAGGCTATACACCCCAAACAACAGGGGCGGATTCCTGGGTAAATATGGGAACCAGTGCAGGATAAAACAAATATTCACAAAGGAATATGTAGAAAATGTCAAGAAAAAAAATGGGATAAATGATCATGATTTACATAATGTGGCCGTCACAAAAAAAGAGAACACCCGCAATATTTGCACAAATTTACAAAAGGTACCAATATGTATATCATGGGAAGAGCACAACACATAGAGGTGTAGAAATAATAATGATTAATACATACCCAAAATTATTAAAGAATAAGGAAGATGACGGAGGAGGTGGCGTATAACAAGCAAGTCTCTACAGTGGAGAAAGACAGGTGAAGCTGTGTAGTGGGTATACTGAAAGGAATAAAAATTGATGGTAAATAGGTAAATATATCAAGGTCTAGGATAGTAAGAGAGTCAAAAGATATAGCCAGTGCCAAAGCCGAGTATAGCTGAACAAATAAGATGCATATAAACAGGTAAGTGTATCAACTCACCAATATTGATCTTGGTGTCAAAGGACACACAAGGAATCAATTTTAGAATTGCCAGCACGTTTGCTGATAGCCTGCAGGTAAACAGGTATGTTTCAAGTAGAGCACACTAGAATAAAAAATAGAGGTATATTGGCAATGCAAGGCTGTAAACAAGATCAAAAATAGGCCAAAGGCTGTTTGTAAATATATATATTGCCATGCAAAGGGATGCCTACCAGAGAAAAACAGAGGCAGTGGAACACCCTCCAGGAACATCGTCTAAGTAATCACTGCCGATCGAGGCATCATTGAGGAAAGATGTAGATAACTAAACCCAAAGACAGCCGGCTCAATTCTATAGAACAGATATATATATATATATATATATATAAAAATAGCAGGTCAGAAGGAACCTTTGAATAGAAACACTACAGAAACCAATCCATCAACAAAAAGAAATTTACCTTAAAACAGCAGAGGCCCAGAAATCAGCACCGTCAGCCAAGCAAGATCCTGAAAATCCACAGGACATAGTGTCCATTTAAATAGTGCGCTGGCGCCGATCCGAATGACGTCAGTGTCAGGCACCAACAGCGCCTGCCAATTGACTTCATCGGACCCGATCCTCGATTGCGCAGTACCGCAAAAACTGCAAAGTAGGTCTAGAAGGGCTGAAAACGCCCAAAGAGATAACCGCAGCTGGATACATTTTGATAAACAATAATAAACATGGGGAACCTCAAAGGACAGAGAACAAGCCAGCAAACCAGCCGTTTTGGTCCCGACCATAAGAACCAACACACCGCAACGCCATCTAGCGGGCGGACATGGAACTACAGGGAGGGAAGGATCGCATATTTACCCAGGAAAAAAATTGCCAACACTAGATTGCACCACAACCATGATTTAGAGATGGCAACATCGCAAAAGACTCCCAAAGTAGAGCATGGGGGCATAGATAGAAAAAATTGTATAAATATAAAAGGATATCAGAGATAATACACATAAAGTGGTATAAGTAATCTGAGCCAATGAGTATAGGGCTTTGAGAAAAGAACGAACAATAAATAGATACCTGTGTCAACATATATAAACAAAAAGACAAACCACAAAAAACAAACAAGGGAGACAAAACTGATGAGCTTTTTGACTGGCAGAGTATAGGTCGATACAGTCCATAAAATGGACATAGTAGATGTATAAAGGATATATATATATACACAACAAGGTCATATGGGAAAAACCCAACCAGGCAGTTAGTGACATATAGGGAGGTGTAAAAATAGCCTACAAGAAAGGCTTGTAGGAGTTATTCTCATTGATGCCAGGGTGTATAGTGGCTGATAGCCTCTCGATCCATAGGGTTTCTGCCCTCAGAATCTTATTGTCCCAATCACAACTGCGTGGGTGGGGAGGGACCACTTCAAGAACGAAGAAGGACACTACACTATTATCGAATCTATGGTGTAAACCTATATGCCTAGTGACTGATGTTAGGATTTTCCCAGATCCTGAACAGTATACGTGATCACGGATGCGTTGGCCGAACTCACGTATGGTCTTACCAACGTAGAATGCCTGACACCCCGGGTAGTACAGTCCGCATGGCACTGAAGGTGATGCCACTGTCCATCTGGCAGCTTTACCCCTTTACCCTCGGTGACCCATGGGCATCGACTGCAATGGCCGCAGCGGTATTTATCCCATAAGGATCTTGAGGGTCTAGCTTGGGTGGTCATATAGTGACTGGAAGTGAGGGTGTCTCGGAGCGATGTGGCTCGTCTGAAAACAAGTTCAGGGGTAGACCTGACGTATTTTCAAAGAGTTTGATCTTCCGTCAATAGGTGCCAATGGCGAGATAGTGAGGCTCTCAAAGGGTCCTCATGTGCAGAAAATTTAGTAATAAATTTGACCGTTAGCAATTCGGTCTCGGAAGGTGTTTTGTAAAGTAACTCGAACCTAGATCTTCCATTGGCCTTATTAAATGCTTTTCTAAGCAGAGATCTAGAGTAGCCTCTTGTTAATAGTCTGTCCTACAAAAACCCTGCTTGTTGGACAAAGTCTTTGTCAGTCGAACAGTTCCTGTGTAAACGCAGGTACTGTGCGTAAGGGATACTCCGGATTAGGGGAGATGGATGTGCACGCGTGCAGGATGGTGTTTCCTGCACTGGGTTTGCGATAGAGGTTGGTTGTAAGATTGCCTTCTGCATCGATCCTGATGGAAAGATACAAAAAGGATATGCTATCAGAACTGAAGGTGTGAGTGAACTGTAAATGATAATCATTTATATTTAAAATGTTGAGGAAAGATAGCAAATCATCGCCAGTGCCTGTCCAGATAATCAACAGATCGTCTATATAGCCAAACCAGTACAATATGTGGTTCAACCATCATATCCTTCGTCAGAGAATATCCATCTCTCCCAACCGCCTAGGTATAGATTTGCGTACGAGCGAGCGCAGCATGTGCCCATGGCTACCCCTTGACGCTAAAGGTATACCTTGTCCATGAACGTCCATGAACGTGAAATAATTATGCGTCAAAATAAACTATAGCAATTTCAAGATAAAACGATTATGTGGCCAGGTAGTGTCATCTTGTTCATCCAGAAAGGACCCGATCACCCGGATGCCCCGCTCATGCGGGATGCTAGAGTATAGTGCCTCTATATCCACTGCAACGAGCAGGGCACCCGGGGGAGCATGGGTCCCCTCCAGATGTCTCAAGACGTCTGAGGTATCCCTGATGTATGAGGGCAGACAGGTCACATGTGGAATGAGTACTGAGTCCACATAGCGACTAGCCTTCTCAGTCAAGGACTCATTTACCGAAATGATAGGACGACCTGGGGGATTGACAAGGTGCTTGTGGACCTTCGGAAGAGCATAGAAGGTAGCGATACAAGTAAATTTGGGATTGAGATACTCAAACGTTTTGAGGTCGATGAGGCCTTGAGAATAGGCCTCTATACATAGTGATCGTAGTTCCTCAGAGTATAAGGTAACTCGATCCTCATCAATGCAACAATACCAATGCTTGTTTTTGAGAATATCCACACACATTTTCTGATATTGAGGGTGGGACATCACAACGATGTTCCCACCCTTATCAGAAGGTTTGATCACACATTCCTTAGATCAGTGGTCATCAACCCTGTCCTCAGGGCCCACTAACAGGCCAGGTTTTATGTATTACCTTGGGGAAATGCAGACTAGAATACGCAATCACTGAGCAGCAAATTATATCACCTGTGATGTATTTCAGTTATCTTGCAAACCTGGCCTGTTAGTGGGCCTTGAGGACAGGGTTGATGACCACTGCCTTACATGACCTTAGAGACTCCAAGGCCTCCGTTTGTTCCAAAGTAAGATTAGAAATGGGTTTGGACCAAGAACGTGTTTTTAGGTCACGAATGGTTAACTGTAGAAATGCCCATATCTTGGGACAGGTAAGAAGGTCAGGGAAATGACGGGATTTTGGTTTGAATTGTTTACGATGCTTGGTAGTGTAACCACTATTTAGGGTGGTAGCATCAATCGGTACCGAAGGGTCACCAGGTGATTCCTCATACAAAAGCATGAGGTCACGAAGGGCTCTGAACTCTTGCATAGTAAAGATCTTAATTTGCTCAGTGAGCTCGATTTCTAATAGTTTTTGATTCCGTTGGGAGTCGAACATAAATTTATAAGTCAAGTGGCGTGCAAATAGGTATAAATCCTTTATAGTCTCTGATATATTGATTGATTGTGATGGACAGAAACCCAGACCTAACTGTAGGATGGATTTCTGTAAAGGGGTAAAAACTAAGGAGTAAGATTGATTATATTTAATTCGGACTGGTCTGGGTGATTTGTGAATTCCCTGGATAGACCACATAAGCGCTGAGATTGCTCTGTTTTTTGGCTTCCAAGAGAGCCAATGCAGGGTCTAAAAAAATCATCGACTAATGTATTACGGTTAGAACTATTGGTATTACTAGTACCTTTCAGAAGAATATTTTGTAGGGCTGGTGTTAAATTACCAGCCGTACCTTGTTCTTTTGACTGTGATGCTCTTTCCGGACGTTTTTTGGTTTTTGGGTCAGAGGGTGAAGACCCGCCACCGTGCCGAGTGCGCTTCACTGGACGCGCCGTCTGTGCTGCCGAGTGACGATTGTGACCCTGTGAAAGAAGAAACATAGATAGAGAGGAGTCAGATTCAGTAGTATCTTCTACATGGGACTGTGTATATGTGCCGGATGTTCTATCCTGACCTCTACCTGCGTTCTTATTCTGCCATTTATAGGCATATCCCTGTGAAAAGGCTAGTTTGTCAAGATTGACTTTCTTTTGTTTTTTAGTAACAATTTCCCTGTTCATGGATTCCAAGAGGTTCCTAATCTCTTTCCATCTGGCACTGAAACTGGCTATCTCAAAAACATGCGGGTATTGTTCATTGAGTGACTCAATTTCTTTGTCCAAAAGACTCATGTCAAGGGTGTATTGTTTGATCAGGAGCAGCATCAGGTTCTTACTGCCCGTGTTTAAAACGTCTTCCCAGGATCTTTTAAATTCTTCACTGGGATTTTTTAATAGTAGGAAAAGTATTGAGACCCGTTTACCTTCAGGCTATCAGCAAACGTGCTGGCAATTCTAAAATTGATTCCTTGTGTGTCCTTTGACACCAAGATCAATATTGGTGAGTTGATACACTTCCCTGTTTATATGCATCTTATTTGTTCAGCTATACTCGGCTTTGGCACCGGCAATATCTTTTGACTCTTTTACTATCCTAGACCTTGATATATTTACCTTTTTACCATCATCAATTTTTATTCCTTTCAGTATACCCACTACTCAGCTTCACCTGTCTATCTCCACTGTGGAGACTTGCTTGTTATACGCCACCTTCTCCGTCATCTTTCTTATTCTTTAGTAATTTTGGGTATGTATTAATCATTATTATTTCTACATCTCTATGTGTTGTGCTCTTCCCATGATATACATATTGGTAACTTTTGAAAATTTGTGCAAATATTGCGGGTGTTGTCTTTTTTTGTGACGCCCACATTATGTAAATCATGATCATTTATCCCATTTTTTTCTTACTTGACAGTTTCTACATATTCCTTTGTGAATATTTGTTTTATCCTGCACCGGTTCCCATATTTACCCAGGAATCCACCCCTGTTTGGGGTGTATAGCCTCACTTGAATTTTCATCCTCTGATGGTAAGTCGCAAATTTGCCTCTCATACATATGTATAATTACTCTTTTTCTAAATATTTCAATAAGACATGCATTCCGTTGATTCGTCATGCCCACGCCTCCCTTGATGGCAGAATCAGTGAGGCGGTCACTGGGCTTTTTCGGGTGCCTTGTTGATATTTCTGTATTCTCTATTTTTTTCTTTTGATACTAATCATTCCAATATTTTTTATAGAGACAACTATACACAAACCTCTTTCGCAAATATACTCCTGAAGAAGCGGCTAGTCCACGAAACATGTCGAGTGTCATCCTGCATCAGTTTGAATGTCACTTTATTATTTCTGCTACTATGGATCAATAATTTTGTGCCTTACTGTACTACTATAAGAGGGGTTTTTGTTTTGTATTGTCTAAATATTGTCCTTTGTTCTTTTTAAAAAAAAAATCCTTTTCTACTGTATAATTTTTCTTCATATCTCTGTAATAAATTTATATTTTTCTATATAACTATGCGAGTCCTTATCCGTACCATGAAAGTCCAGTTGCCTCAGTTTTTCTGCCATTCCATTTTTTCAATCTCCTACTTACATTTAATGGTAATGTATTCCTCTTGCAGCCATTGTACGTTCATACGCCAATGTCGCCGTCCCTGCGGGATATTGAGATCCAGCAGAACTTCCATAGGAGAGTTATCTGATAGGGCTCTTGGACGGTAGCGGACATTAGATATGAGTCGGAGACCATCTACCGAGGCTAAAAGCAAGTCTATCCTAGACAGAGTTTTATATGAGTCTCAGAGTGGCAGGAGTACTCTCTGACACCAGGGTTCCTCAGCCTCCAAACATCAGTGAGAGCATAGCTATCCAGCCAGGGAGACAAATTATGGTGGGAGTCAGAAGTACATCCATACCTGTCCAGAGCCAGATCTGTAACCGTATTAAAGTCACCCAGTAGCAGCAACGGGCCCTGAGCAACCAATACAGCCTCCTTTAGTATACCCTCCAAAATCTGCGAGGAGAACGGTGGAGGTACATAAACACAAACCAGCGTTAGACAGACATTATGCTTCTGACATACCAAAATAGCATACCTACCCATAGGGTCAGATTTAATCTGTAATATACGTGCAGCTGCCTTTTTGGTCACTAGGATAGCCACACCTCTCGAATAACTAGAATATTCAGCATGTATTACATTCATTATATTTGCTTTTTTGAGAGCCATAACTTTATATCCCTGTAGATGGGTTTCCTGCAGTAGAATAATATGAGGTTTATATATTTTAATAAAATCAAAGACAAGGGATCTTTTTACTTTTGAGTTCATCCCTCTAACATTCCACAACATCAAACTGATTTTATCCGCCATCTAAATCCGGTGAATATAATAACCATATGTTTGGGGGAGTTTCATAAATGTACTTAATAAACAGTTCTTTTCTATACCTGTCATAACATACGGTATACCATTTGCAGCACACAGCACAACGTAACAAAAAACATTAGTCCCACCCTTCACACAACCCCAACTTCTTGTGTGCTTAAAGCCCATAACCTTATATTGTAAATGACCTTGGGGGGTCACAGGTCTCTAGTAGAAAATCAACTGCTGCATACTAACTGGCAGCGTGTCTGAAAGGAGCCTGATAGTGTCTGAAGAGAACAAAAAAAACAAAACAAATTTCTTTATCAGCTCCTGAGTTACTTTAGTACAAATTACTCCACAGAAGAAAAATAAAAAAATAAACTTTATCCGTCTGTCTTCTGCCCTCTCTCCCCTGTGGTCCATAGAACAGGGTATATACTTGGATTTTGGTGTACATTTTGTTCACAGGTGTATAGTTCCGTGCAGGACAGCTCGTAGAGTAAACGTAGTATCAGGGTAAGCAAAGGATAATAAGGCAGTGACAAACTGGTGAAAGAGAAAACATAAAAAAAATAAAAGAAAAACCACGGCATAGTTACCCACATCAGCCAGTTCTATAGTAGTGTATCAGAAAAGCGTGTGGGTCTCAGTACATACAACCAAGAAGAGTGCGTTGGCTCTTCATCAGCATGCCGCTGGGCTTGAGTGCCCCCTAGCATCCAGCCACCTCGATGTTTCAATAGGGGAGTCGAAGAAGTAAACTTTGTCTTTATCAACCACTCTCAATTTTCCTGGATAAAGCATGCTATATGTCAATTGCATGTCCTGGAGTCTCTTTTTCACGTGAACAAAGCTGGCTCTCTGTTTCTGCGTGGCAGCAGAGAAGTCGGAATATATAGAGATACGGTTACCATTATACTGTAGGTCCCCTATAGTGCGAGCTGCAAGCAGGATGCTTTCTCTATCCCTGAAGTGCAAGATGCGGGCAATCATAGGGCGTGGATGAGAGCCGGGGGGGGGGGGGGGGGGGTTTAGAGGGTATCCTGTGTGCCCTTTCTATGGCGAACAAGCGAGAAAACGTGGTGTCAGGCATATTATCTTTAAGCCACAGTTCTAGAAAATCCTCAGGTTGTCTACCTTCAGCCTTTTCAGGGAAACCTACAAAACGGACATTGTTTCTCCTCTGTCTGCCCTCCATGTCCCCGAGCTTATCCGTATGAGCATTCACCTCCATATGTACATTTTGCACTTTATTTTCTAATGGGCGCACTACATCTTCCAGGTCGCTTATTCTCTGTTCTGCTTCCGTGGCCCTCTTATATTCTGTACATCTTTCAGAAAATAAATTGCTGCCCTCATCCCGTCAATATGCTCAGTCAGGGTGGTTTGGAAAGTGTGTATAGCTTCCATTTTCTGTTTCAAAGATGGCTCTCCTGATCCCTTGGCTGGCGCCATTGCCCCCCTGTCTGTCTGAGATAATCTGTCCAGGGAGCTTCGCCTCAACCCTTTGGTTCTGGGCGGCAGTGGGCTTACCTTGCCATAATGTTCAGAGGAGCAGTCATCTCCACTCTGAGGAATCAAGGCTCGGCTCCGCTGCCTCATGGACAGGATCTTGCTGGGCGCCATCTTGGGATCCCCATGCATAGCGGGACAGGCGTTCAGCAGCAGATTCCATGGGAGCTGGCCCGTATTTTATCATATCTCCCAGTGCAGCCAGGTCCGGTGAGTGTAACGGTCACTGTGCTGTGCAATTTCGGTGTCTGACACTCAGGATAAGGTAAGGATAATTCGTCCTGCCGGGAGCTCCGTCTCAGCGCTGCTTACATGTTGGCCGCTGGCTCCGCCCCCTCACTTTTTACATCTTTAATGTGACCTATAAACTGTATAACTCAATTGAACAACAAACTGAAATCTTTTAGGTGGAGGGAAGTAAAATAAATACATAAAAAAAATGGTGGCATAAGTGTGCACACCCTTAAACTAATACTTTGTTGAAGCACATTTTGATTTTATTACAACACTCAGTCTTTTTGGGTAGGAGTCTATCAGCATGGCACATCTTTGACTTGGCAATATTTGCCCACTCTTCTTTGCAAAAACACTTCAAATCTGTCAGATTGCAAGGGCATCTCCTGCGCACAGCCCTCTTCTTATCACCCCACAGATATTAAATTGGATTTAGGTCTGGGTTCTAGCTGGGCCATTCCAAAACTGTAATCTTCTACTGGTGAAGCCATTCCTTTGTGGATTCCTGGATGTATGCTTTGGGCCGTTGTCATGCTGAATGATGAAGGTCCTCTTCATGTTCAGCTTTCTAGCAGAAGCCTGAGGGTTTTGTGCCAATATTGACTTATATTTGGAACGGTTCATAATTCCCTCTAACTTGACTAAGGCCCCTGTTCCAGCTGAAGATAAACAGCCACAAATCATGATGCTGCCACCATCATGCTATGTATGGTGTTCTTTTGGTGATGTGCAGTGTTTTTGCACCAAACATACCTTTTGGAATAAATGGCCAAAAAGTTCAACCTTGGTTTCATAAGACCATAACACATTTTCCTACATGCTTTTGAAAGACTTCAGATGTGTTTTTGCAAAATTTAGTCAGGCTTGGATGTTTTTCTTTGTAAGAAAAGGTTTTCCACTTTGCCACTCTACCCCATAGCCCAGACATATGAAGTATACGGGAGATTGTTGTCACATGTACCACACAGCCAGTACTTGCCAGATATTCCTGCACCTCCTTTAATGTTGCTGTAGGCCTCTTGGCAGCCTCCCTGGACAGTTTTCTTCCTGTCTGTTCATCATCATCAATTTTTCAGAGGGACGTCCAGTTCTTGGTAATGTCACTATTATGCCATATTTTCTACACTTGATGGCTGTCTTCACTGTGTTCCATGATACTGTATATCTAATGCCTTGGTAATTATTTCTTTATCCTTCTCCTTACTGATACCTTTTAACAATGAGATCCCTCTGATGCTTTGGAAGCTCTCTGCGTACCATGGCTTTTGCTGTAGGATGCGACTAAGAAAATATCAGGAAATACCTACTAGAACAGCTGAACTTTATTTGGGGTTAATCAGAGGCACTTTAAATTATGGCAGGTGTGTACCAACTCCTATTTAACATGAGTTTTAATGTGATTGCTTAAGGCTAGGTTTACATAGTGTGGACGTAGCTCACAGCAGGGGTCCGGGTCCTCCCTGTTCTCCGTTTCAGGGACGAATCAGGCCCGAATTTTTGCCTGAATTTAGACCTGAAACAGAGCCAAAGACACAAAGAACCCCTGTGCAATTCACTCTGTGGCCACCACGTAGATATGTAAACCAGCTCCATTGAGAGCAGGTCAGTCTCCTGTCATGCGAATTGGGAAACCCTCATCCAATTTGCATTAGTGAGAACCCAGCCTCATTCTGAACACAGCTACATCCTCAGTTATAAAAGTGTGTGCACACTTATGCAACCACATTTTTTTCACTCCCCCCCCCCCCCCCCCAAAAGATTTCAGTTTACTTTTCAATTGAATTGTACAGTATATAGGTCAAATTAAAAAAGGTAGAACATTTTTTTTTACATCACAGAAACCTGACATTTTAACAGGGGCGTTTAGACTTTTTATATCCATTGTAAGTGAGGAAGGTTCTAAATGTGAAGGATAATGTTACTTTAATGATTAATAATCACAATGAGGACAACATACCCTCTGTATTACCCTTTATTAGATACTTAATGCATGAAATTGAACAATAGACAAAAAATTAACTTAAAACTGTTTAATATTTACAACATATGTTAATAAAACAAGCTAAAGCTACATCTTAGGAAACACCTTGTTTCCACTCATGGCACATGAAATAAGAAGTTTTCTGCATTCCAGGGGTAAGTGTTTTTCAATAAGTACATTGAAGGAAGTAGTATCAGTCACCAAGTGCTGCCTAAAATTGGGAGAAAAACATATTGATTAAATCAACACTCATACACAATTAACAGAAAACATATTTCACAATGTACACTCCAAACAGTTGGTTTTCTTTGGGTAATTCAAACAAATAACATTTTCCACTTGATGCATGCATATGAGTGGAAATTCTAGTGTCAGCAAGAGTCAGTAACAGTAGTTACAATAGACAGCTTGATATAAGCCAAGAGTAATAGGGATAGCAAGATATTGTAGGACCTCACTACAAATTCATAAAAACTTTTCCACGCCTTCAAACTAATACAAAACAAAACGGCATACCTAGTGGAAGCATCAGTCTGACAACATACCAGCAAGATTACCAGTAGAGTACAGTAGTACAATATGGGACATGTGATCTTTAATTACTAACATTGAGTGATATGTAGCTATCTTCAGGAGATTGGGCACTCGCAAAAAAAAAAAAAAAAAAGGCTGCAGGGACACCCCCCTATATAACGTCTCCAGATTATGTAACAAATTCTAGATAGCCTCAGTTTTGTAGCAATAAATGGGAAGATCATGAGAACAGAGGAGAGGGTCCCGAGTCTTGTGTCCTGCATTATACTCCAGGAAACGGATTCAGCTGGTTAGTAAAAAAAAATCCTAATTTATCAGTTGTATAGTATGGAACATAGTATCTGTCAAAAATCAGTCCAATTGAGGGGTGGGCAACACAGAAAATACAACCAACAGGTCCACAGCTCTCAACAGACTCAGAGAGCAGCTTGTAGCACATTAAGCCCAAAACTGGCATCAGAGGGCCTGAACATTCAGCTGGTAGAACCTAAGCCCAGGTGGCAAATCTGAGAAACAGATGCCTAATGCTGAAAAGAAGCCGTAGCCAAGAGGCAAACTTTACCACATCCAGACAGTGGAGAGAAATTTCCTTGGACTTTTCTGGAACAGGATGTGAAGAGGTCAACACAATGTCCTGGTTAAGGTGAAAAAAAAAAAAAAGCCCCAGCCTTATCCAGTAAGGAACGCTTCTTAGAACTGCACAAGGGCAAGGCTGCTTACTCAGAGACTCACCACCCAAAGGTGATGCCAACAAGAAACGTGATTTTGCGATAAAGTCCAACAAAGAAATATCCCTATTAATAAAAAAGGGGCCAAGATAACCAGATTTAAGTCCCAAGAAGAAACAGTAGCGCGTACCTGGAAAAGACATTTGCAACACCCTGAACAAACCAAGGATAGGCCAAGAGCATTTAAAACAGAATGGCCAAGGCAGAGATTTGTCCCTTAACCACTTAACAACTGGCCCATACCCGAATGACGACTAAAGGGTGGTTCGATACCCCTGGGAGGGCATACTATGACGTCCTCCCAGAATCGCGAACCCGCGCGCCCTCCGGGGTGCGCACACGGAAGCATCTGTGACCTCGACCCGGCGCATCATGGAAAATAGCCGCTGACAGCGGCCGTTTACCACATGATCGCTCAGTCAAATGACGGAGCCATCACATGTAAACAAACCGGCGTGATATCAGGTTCTCTCTCCCCTCCCCGTCCAGTGTGAGCGGAGAGGGGAGAGATTGGATGCAGCAGCGCTGCGGGCTGGATGTGTAGTGCCCACAGCGCTGCTCAGTGACAAATCCTGCCATCCATCCATCACTCTGTATAAACCATCCACGCTCAGCCATGCTGCCATCCACGCTCAGCCATGCCGCCATCCACGCTCAGCCATGCCTCTGTCATACTTATCCAGCCCATCCATACTTAGCAATACTCAGCCATCCATCCATGCTCAGCAATCCCATCCACCCCCAGCCATACTGAGCTGTACCCAGCCATGCACAGCCATACTCGGTGATACCCAGCCATACTCAACCATACCGAGCTGTACCCAGCCATGCTCAGCGATACCCAGCCGTGCTCGGCCTCTGTATGTGGCCAGGCTGTGGAAGTCTCGCCCATACTCAGGAGGAGTTGGAGAATATATTTTGGAGGTTTCATTTTTGGTATGTACATGCTATGTGTTAGAAATATTGTATAAATGGACAACTGTGTTAAAAAAAAAAAAACTGTTTTAATTTTCTTTCCACATTTTCCAAAAATTTGTAGAAAAAAAATGACATGTTCAAAAGACTCAATATGCCTCATAGATTATACGCTGGGGCGTTTTCATTTTCCTGGTGCTCCAGGGCCTTCAAAAGTGTAAGAGGTAGTCAGGAAATTAGATGCAAGTGTAATTTATGCTCCAGAACACCTGATAGCGCTCCCTGCCTCTTGGGCCTCTGTGTGTGTAAAAGTCTCACACATGTGGTATCGCCATACTCGGGAGAAATAGCAGAATGTGTTTTCATAGTTTCATAGTTAGTAAGGTTGAATAAAGACATCAGTCCATCCAGTTCAACCTGAGCGAGTGTCTACAATTGTCCCCATCCCTGTACATTGCACACTCACATCAGTCCCTACCCTCAAGGTGCCCACAATCCAAGGTCCCCATTCATATACTAGGGCCAATTTTTGGACAGAAGCCAATTAACCTACCTGCATGTCTTTGGATTGTGGGAAACCGGAGTACCCGGAGGAAACCCACGCAGGCACAGGGAGAACATGCAAACTCCAGGCAGGAAGTGTCGTGGTTGGGATTCGAACCAGCGACCCTTCTTACTGCTAGGTGAGAGTGCTAACCACTACACCACTGTCCCGCCCCTATTAGGGTGTAATTTGTGGTATGCATATGCTGTGTGTGAGAAGTAACACACAGGGGTATTTGTACTTTCCTGGCATGTTAGGGTCTCAAGAAATGAAATGCTGTCAGTACTTCAGATGTGATCAATTTTCAGAGATTGGCACCATAGCTTGTGGACTCTAACTTTCACAAATACCAAATAATATACACCAATTTGGGTTATTTTTTTTACCAAAGATATGTAGCAGTATAAATTTTGGTCAAAATTTATGAAGAAAAATTACCAATTTGCTAAATTTTATAACAAACGAAGAAAATGCATTTTTTTTAACCAAATTGTTTTGTATTTTTTTTTCTTTTATAGCGCAAAAAATAAAAAACCCAGCGGTGATTAAATACCACCAAAAGAAAGCTCTATTTGTGGGAAAAAAAGGACACATTTCATATGGGTACAGTGTTGCATGACTGAGTAAATGTTATTCAAAGTGTGAGCGCCCACAAAAGCTGAAAATTGGTCTGGTTAGGAAAGGGGTTTAAGTGCCCAGTGGGTAAGTGGTTAATTATATTTAAAGCCATATACTGATTTAGACCAGATTGGACAAAGGACAGAATACATCCCACTGAGTATTTTCTAAGATGAAAGTTCCTTGACTTGCACTAGTCGAAGTCAGCCTTCTAGGTGCAAGGGTAAACTTTCAATTTCAATTTTCTAGCCTTCAAGTGGGTAGGGGTGATTGTGTCTGATAAGCCCCTGTCTCTCAAGAACATTTATTCAATATCCATGCCTTTAAGACAGTGACCGAGAAGCAGAATGGAACACTGGCCCTTGGAAAAGATCTGGATGATCCAGAAGTGCTCACCAAGAGTCCAGCCAGGAGTCTGAGAACGTCTAAGTAGCACATCCTCCTGGGCCAATACTGAGTGATAATAATCAATGGAATGCCATCCATGTTGATCCTGCTGAGCAGACAAGGGAGAATCTGAAGTGGGTCTTCAGAGTAAAGGCTTGAGAGCTCCTGGATATAGCAAAAAAACTGCCCAGTTTGTTGTTGAGTCTGAATGCCAGAAGATTATCCACATTTAGCATCCCCTACCCATGGCAAAGGATTCAGACTCTGAGGACTGAGATAGTCCGCCTGCCAATTTTCCACACCTGGGGTATGGATGATGGACAGGGTGGGAACATGAAGCTCTACCAAAGATGATCAAGTACACTTTTCTTTTAACTGGCGCATGTTTTCGTAAAACCTTGATAACTAATGTAGGCAACAGTTGTGACATTGTTTGACTGGTTTCTCATCATGATCTCTCACATTTCAGGGGCCCACAGTTAAAAAGATAACCAAATGAGCTCAAGAATGTTAATACGAAGGCAGACTTCCTCCATTCGGGACTGCTCCCTAGACCCTTCAGAACCTCTACATCTTTGGAGTAAAGGGTTTCCCCCGACTCCAGCACCAAGTTGGAAATCCACCATGCTAGAGAGTCTGATCATGGAGGGCAGAGCCAGGGAGGCCTTTTCCTTTAACAGTAGATTGTCCAGGAACCCCACAACATAAACCCCTAAACACGGAGCACAACCAAAATGGGGCAAACCCCTTGGTGAAAACCCTGGAGAGCATGGAAGTATTTACCCACTGCCAAATGCAAACTGCATTGATGTGGCGTAAAGATGATGATGTGTAAGTAAGCGCCCTACATGTCTTTTGAGGCCAAAAAATCCCATGAAAGGAGAGAGGCAATGACCAGCCTAGTAAGGGAAACTTTTGAATCTGTAAGAAAAAGTTAAGAGTGTTCAGATCCAGAATTTCGGTAACTGTAAAAAGGTTTGAGTATAAGCCTTTAAAGAGGAAGTAAAGCCTCCCCCCCCCCCCCCAAAAAAAAAAAAAAAAATGGAACCTGCAAGGCAAAGGCATAATGAGCTAGTATGCATAGCATACTAGCTCATTATGAATAACTTACCTGAGAACGAAGCCCTCGAAGCGACTCTCATCCACGACCTTCTCCGGCGCCATCAAGCCCGGAGTGACTTCCGGATCTCGCCGTTCCAGCGATGTCATTCGCTGGATCGGCCATGACGTCACTCCCGCGCATGCGCACGAAAGCGGCATATCGCAGTGATCTCGGCATGCGCAGTGTGCCTGCGCGCCGCTGTCTACAGCGCATGCGCCGTAGACAGCGATGCCTCTTTTTCTAAATATCTCCTAAACCATGTAGGTTTAGGAGATATTTATTGGACCTACAGGTAAGCCTTAATCTAGGTTTACCTGTAGGCCAAAGTGGTTTGTAAGGGTTTACAACCACTTTAAAGCAGGGGTCTCAAACTGGTGGCCCTCCAGCTATTGCGGAACTACAAGTCCCATCATGCCTCTGTCTGAGGGAGTCATGCTTGTAACGGTCAGCCTTGCCGAGAGGATTAACAAATTAACTGACAAAACACTGTCTAAAAATAGGATTTTTTTGTCATACCTGTAAAATCCTTTTCTTTGAGTACATCATGGGACACAGATTTAGGCTAAT
Organism: Lithobates sylvaticus; assembly: GCA_028564925.1. Lineage (NCBI taxonomy): Eukaryota > Metazoa > Chordata > Amphibia > Anura > Ranidae > Lithobates > Lithobates sylvaticus. The sequence goes on from CM053034.1 coordinate 139,670,544, forward strand.
ATTCATTACCTGCTGAGTTATACTTCATCTCCAGATGAATGGACACTGGTAGACCAAAGGTCTTTAGACAGGAAGTCATCCCCTATATAACCCCTCCCATACAGGAAGTACTTCAGTTTTGTAGCAAGCACTGAATCCTCAAAAAATGGGGAGGGACCACTGCGTCCCATGATGTACTCAAAGGTTTTTTCAGGTAAGATGAAAAAATCCTATTTTCTTTTTCATACATCATGGGACACAGAGTTAAGCTAATATTCATTACCTGCTGGGAGGTCCCAGAGCAATAGCCTTCTGGGGAGGGAGACACCCTGCCAAACAATTGGCATCAGACCTTATACGGCAGCCTGCATACACTGTGGCCAAAAGCCGAATCCTCGGCTACTCGAACATCCACTTGATAAAATCTTGTGAACGTATGCACTGAAGACCAAGTAGCAGCCTTACAAATCTGAGCCACAGATTTCCGATGGGTAAAGCCCAGGAGGTTCCTAAACCCCTGGTAGAATGAGCTCTCACCCTAAAGGGAGGAGCTTTACGTTTCAGACCAAATGATGGACCCAACTGGCAATGGAAGCTGCCTGCCCCTTGTTGGGTCCTTTAGGTAAAACAAAAAAGGAGTCTGATCCTCGGATCGCCGCAGATTTAAACAAATAAACCTTGACTGCCCGGACAACGTCCAAAGAAGGCAGTCGTCTCTCTTCCGCCAAACGAAGCTGAGAGAAAAAAGAAGCCAAAATAATGTCCTGATTTAAATGAAAGGACAATGCCACTTTTGGCAAAAAGGATGGAACAGGTCGTAACACGACCCTGCCGTGGTAAAGGATCAAGTATGGTTCCCTGCACGAAAGAGCAGCGACTTCGACAGCCTTCTAGCCAAGGTGATGGCCATCAGGAAGGCTAGCTTGCGTGACAGCAAGTCTAATGGAATTTCCTTGATATGTTCAAATGGTTGTTTCTGTAACACAGACAGCACCAAGTTCAAGTCCCAAGGACACATAGGTGGCCTAATGGGGGGAAGCAAGCAAGTTGCCCCCTGCAAAAAGGTTCGGATCAGTGAATAGGTGGCTTAATGCCTTTGGAAGAAAAATGATAGGGCCGAAACTTGACCTCTGATTGTACTCAAGGCCAATTTGATTTCCACAGCCGACTGTAGAAAAAAGAGAGAATTCTCCCAATCACATCAATCTGAGGATGCCATTTTTTGGCTTCACACCAAGCAATAAAAGTCTTCCAGATCTTATGATAGATCTTCCTAGTGTAGCGGCGACACTTTTATAAGGTGTCCGCTGTGTGGAAATTTAGTTTTTTCTCCTCAGAACAGTAATGGGGTTCTGAGGGTTAATTGTGCAGGTTTAACTTTGGCATCAGTTTGGCTGGGCTGTGCTAGGGTTCTGCCTGGTCATGGGTACAGTTAAGTACACATGACAGGTCTAGAACCAGACCTGGTTGGACGTTTTTGAGTATCAGCATTCCCCGGAGCCAATCAGTGGGTGCGTCTGGCCCCGCTGTGGAGTCTGGGGAAGGGTACTTAAGGTTCTGAAGTCACGTGTTCGGGGTTCGGCCATAGCTGCCTTTTTCTTGAATCTGGACCGGGGTCGCCCTGCGAGGGATCCCGGCCCGGGAGCGTTTGCGTTCCCGCAACATGGTTATTCTGATTAGCCCCATAGACCCGCTTGGTCTGGGGCAAAGGATCCATCTGTTCCCGAGTCTCGGAACCGGCTGGTCCGAGGCGCAGTAACTGAGGGAGGATTCAAGGCATCCAAGTGTGCTCTGAACTTGGAGGGGCATCTCAGCTCGTGTAAGCGACTGGGGAGGACTCTTCAGAGGAGGGCCAACAAGCTGGCATCCCAAGAAGTGCCTGGTTGCTGAGTTGTCAAGGACATTAACGAATCCACACTTTCGCAGTACTGCCAAGGAGACAGAAAACGGTTCAGGTACTGAGAAAAGGTTCCCCTTTCATTCTCGGTTGAGACTTTATTAAAGGTCAGAGACTTTGCAAGTACCGGATCAAGGTGCTGACTGCCATAATCTCTGGCTAGAGATTGTTCAGCTTTGAAGTGCCCAGCTGCGAGTGGCTACTCTCTGGGTTTGTGTTAGAGACTTTCTAATTGTCAGCAGTTCAAGGTGCCTGAGTGCCTGAGTTTCTTCACCCTTGTCCTCTGTTCCCATAGGAGACTGGTTAGAAAAGGTTAGAAAAACCTTTCTAAAAGGACTTTTATGGTGTCAGCGTCCAAAGTTGTTGGGTACTAAGCCTGGGAACCCCTAGACATGGAAGAACAAGTCAAGCGGAGGTAACCGGTAAGCCCAAAAGTCAAGGCCGCCCCACCGAGAATTATGGCCGCTACACGTGGGGGCGCGTAGTCCGGGATTTACAGTTACCTCGCATGGTCTTAGAAAAGGGGCGAAGTGTTTTTTTGAACTGCGCCATCAAAGATCAGCACCATTTTGGAGAGACTTTCACCGAGGTGCGTAAGTGTGGGAGCAGCCTGTACTGAAAAGCCCGCAAAATTACACAGAAGCCAGCCCCAGGTGGGAGGAGTTTATGCTGATCTTTTCCCGCATGAGGCACCGTGTGAGAGTGTTTTGCGGAAGAAGAGGTGTGGTTGATTTCTCGGAGTGGAGAAAGATACCGTTACCTTCTCGGAAGAATGCACCAGTTCCCGAATATGCAGCCAGCACCTGGACCCAGGGTGCCTACAGCGAGGGGTCCAGCAAGCGTACAGATGCCAGGTACCGTGATCACAGACACGGGCATTCGTCTGCTGCCGTAGGGGCGGTTCATCTTGTGAACCATCGGAGAAATGGAAGCCCTGGGAATGCTGTGCAGAAGATGTGATGGGTTAGTCGCAAACCCTCGGCCGTTCGCTAGGTGCCGAAGGTGCGGCGAGTACACCTTCAAAGTGGAGCAGCCCACCGAACTGCCTCTAGCTTTCCACATGGACTGGGCCACAGGTATGGCCACTGAGGAACACATCGCTTATGTTCCAGTTAAAGGGCCGGAGATCCGGGTTTCATCCACTATTGCCGGTACTCCCAACAAGGACATTGTTCCTGCACGGGGTGGGGAGTCGACCCCAGAGGTGATGGACACAGCTTCGTCCACCCTCACGGATTTTACCACCATGCCTGCCTTTGAGGAAGTGGAGCCCTTACAGCCTTCACCCAGTCAGAAGAAGGGTTCACAGTCCCCTCCAATAGCAGCTCGCCGGGCAAAAGATATTGCCCTGGAAAGGCCACCGCCGTCTACGGGAGAAAGTACAGAGGGGTCCGGGAGTACAAAAACCCTGAAAAAGTTTGTGTCTCGGGACTCTGACACATCCCAAGAAGTGCCTGGTTGCCAAGTTGTCAAGGACATTAACGGATCCACACTTTCGCAGTACTGCCAGGGAGACAGAAAACGCTTCAGGTACTGAGAAAAGGTTCCTATTTCATTCTCGGTTGAGACTTTAAAAGTTCCGGATCAAAGTGCTGACTGCCATAATCTCTGGCTAGATTGTTCAGCTTTGAAGCGCCCAGCTGCGAGTGGCTACTCTCTGGGTTTGTGTTAGAGACTTTCTAATTGTCAGCAGTTCAAGGTGCCTGAGTTTATTCATCCTTGCCCTCTGTTCCCATAAGAGACTGTTTGTTGGATGTTACCCCTGCAAATAAAAACCTTTCTAAAAGGATTTTTATGGTGTCAGCGTCCGAAGTTGTTGGGTACTAACCCTGGGAATCCCTAGACATGGAACAAGCCAAGCGGAGGTAACCGGTAAGCCCAAAATGTCAAGGCTGCCCCCCCGAGGGTTATGGCTGCTACACTAGTGACCGATTTTCTAGCATTCACTAGGATAGACACCACTGGTCCCGAGATGTCACGGCCCTTTAACATCCTGGCTTTAATAGCCATGCCGTCAAATTTAGAGACTGTAAATTGGATTGAAATATAGGACCTTGAGACAGTAGATTTTTGATTGATGAGAATCTATAAAGAAGTACAATGAATGTTGATTAAAGAGAAAAAAAATGCAAAATGATAAACAATTCGTTTTCCTCAGGAGAGCTGTGGAAAAAGCATCAAACCTCCTAAGACACTAGCAAAAACTGAAGCATGACCGCTGGAGGTGGAGTTATACGAAGGCTGTTGTAACTTGGCCATTGTCTAAACCTCCTACAGGCAGAAGTACAGTATAACCCAACTATATTAGAATAACTACTTATCCTGTGTCCCTTGAGTAATAAAGGAAACCAAAACCAGGTGGTGTGAGCACATGCTTGTGAATAAATCAAGGGTAATATTACCCTGAACCACTAGATGGTGATCTATGCAATTCTTAAGATTAAAGTCTGAATTCCACGTTAAAGTGATTGTAAAAAAGTCTCAAATTGAAAAAATTAAATAAAACAACAACAGACATATTATACTTACCTCCTCTGTGCAGTTGGTTTTGCACAGAGCAGCCTGGATCCTCCTCTTCTCAGGATCCTCTTCGCTGCTCCTGGCCCCTCCCTCCTGTCGAGTGCCCCCACAGCAAGCAGCTTGCTATAGGGGCACCCGAGCCGAGTCACAGCTCTGTGTGTCAATTCAGACAGGGAGCCCCGACCCAGCCCCCTCTCTCTTCTGATTGGCTAATGGATATTGATTTACAGCCGTGGGAGCCAATGGCACCGCTGCTGTGTCTCAGCCAATCAGGAGGAGAGTCCCAGATGGCCAAGACACTCGTGGACATCGCTGGAGAGAGATGGGTCTTAGGTAAGTAATTAAGGGGTGCTGGGGAGGCTGCTGCACACAAAGTTTTTTTATCTCAATGCATAAAAAGCATTAAGATTAAAAAACCTTCTGCCTTTACAGCTCCTTTAAGTTGCATTGTTTTGGTGAATGGCAACAGGAGCAGTGTAAATAAGGTTTAATGAGAAAACAAAGCTTTACACAGTTTAATCAAAATATATTAGAGATAAACTAGAGAAATACCAAATTACTTTAACAGTTTTAACCACTTCAATACTGCCTTATAGTCATATGACACCCACAAGGTGGATCTCCCATCCTGCAGAAACGGAGCATAGCGGGCACAGACGAGAGCGGGTGTCAGCGGATGCTCATCCGCTGACACCCGCTATCCCATAGGGATACATGTATGTCCGTTTTTCATCCGAAAACGGATGGATGAAAAACGGACATACGGTCCGTCTGTGTGAAAGAGCCCTTAGTGTCTACACGCTATGGTGCCAATCACTGAAAATTGATCACACCTGAAGTACTGAAGGCCTAGTTAATTTCTTGAGACCCTAACAAGCCAGGACAGTACAAATACCCCCCAAATGACCAATTTTTGGAAAGTAGACACTCAAATGTATTTAGAAAGAGGCATGGTGAGTTTTTTTTAAGTTGTAATTTTTTCCCACAATTCTTTGCAAAATCAAGATTTTTTTTTTCTTTTTTTCACAAAATTGTTATATTTCTCTCACACAGCCTATGCATACCACAAATTACACCCCAAAATACATTCTACTACTCCTCCCAAGTGTAGTGATACCACATGTGTGAGACTTTCCCAACATGCAGAGAGCACCATCAGGCGTTCTAGGAGCATAAATTACACATCTAATTTCTTGACTACCTTTTGCACTTTAACCACTTGACCACTGGGCAGTTAAACCCCCTTCCTAACCAGACCAATTTTCAGCTTTCGTTGCTCTCACACTTTGAATGACAATTACTCAGTCATGCAACACTGTACCCAAATGAATTTTGTGTCCTTTTTTCACACAAATAGAGCTTTCTTTTGGTGGTATTTAATCACCGCTGGGTTTTTTTTATTTTTTGCGCTATAAATCAATAAATACTGAAAATTCGGTAAAAAAAAAAAAAAAAAAATTCTTTGTTTCTATTAAAAATTATTGCAGAGTATTGGCAAGTATTGGCAGAGCATTGCACAGTGGTGGCAGAGCATTGCACAGTTCTGGTAGAGCATTGCACAGTCCTGGCAGAGCATTGCACAGTCCTGGCAGAGCATTGCACAGTCCTGGCAGAGCATTGCACAGTGGTTGCAGAGCATTGCACAGTGGTTGCAGAGCATTGCACAGTGGTTGCAGAGCATGGCACAGTGGTTGCAGAGCATGGCACAGTGGTTGCAGAGCATGGCACAGTGGTTGCAGAGCATGGTACAGTGGTTGCAGAGCATGGCACAGTGGTGGCAGAGCATTGCACAGTGGTGGCAGAGCATTGCACAGTGGTGGCAGAGCATTGCACAGTGGTGGCAGAGCATTGCACAGTGGTGGCAGAGTATTGCACAGTGGTGGCAGAGTATTGCACAGTATTGCAGGCACTGACCAGCGCTGTGGGCACTACACATCCAGAAAAAAGTGTTTTTTGTTGACCGTGCTAGTGTTTCTGTCCCTGAGTATAAGGGGCAGAGGGATAATATGTTTTCTGTCAGCCCTTTATATCATACCCAATGTGTTTGTTAAGCCCCATACACACGCTCGGACAATCCGCGGACCAGGTCGGTCGGACTTTGTCCGACGTACTTTGTCCGATGTTGGCGTTGCGTACACACGGTCGGACTACGTTGTCGGAATATCCGGTCCGGAAGAACGTCGTGACGTAAGTCGTCGTCCACGAGATTACAAAAGGGAAGTTCAGCACCACGTCAGGCACCCGTTGGGCTCCTTCTGCTGATCCCGTGTTTATCGAGAGTTAGTGGAAGTTTGGTGACTTAAGATTCGCGCTTCTCAGTTTTCTGACTCAGATCGTTACTGCTCTTCAGTTTGTGCTTGTCGTGCGTATCTGTTTATTAGTGCGTGTAGTCAGTTCGCATTTGTTGGTCATTGCGGCCTATATCTTGATATAGGACGCTTTGATTTGCACTGCTTATTGTCTGCTCGTTGCTGGTATTCACTTCGTTCTTTCAGGCCTTGCTGTTTATCGGTGCTTTCTGTTTGTCCGTTCTGACCAGCCGACCTTTTGTGACCTTCTGAGCGATGTTTCCCGTGCGTACTCGTCGCCGAGTTCGTGCTGTACGCGGAATTGGTGTCGGGCTTTTAGCTTTGAGCCAAGACCCGTCCATGAACAGAGTGACGAGGAGTATGTGGACCAAGAATTGGTTGCTTCAGCGTGACCAGTTCTCGCACATGCCTTTGCTTCGTGAGATCCGGGAGAATAATCCTGATGATTTCAGGAACTTTCTCAGGATGACGGACCCCGATTTTCACCGTCTTTTGGCTTTGCTGACCCCCTTTATCAGCCGGCAGGATACCTGCATGAGACAAGCCATTACTCCGGAGCAGAGGCTTGTTGCCACGTTGAGGTACTTGGCGACAGGGAGAAGTCTTCAGGATTTGAAGTTCTCTTCAGGTATCTCTCCCCAGGCCCTGGGAATCATTATTCCAGAGACCTGTTCTGCCATCATTCAGGTCCTGCAGGAGGACTATATTAAGGTAACATTTCTACTTTACTATTCCCTTCTATGTATGCTCTGTTTGCTAATGACTTGTATTTTTGACCTCCTTCCCTAATTACCATGATTGCAATATGTTCTAATATGCTGTGCCCCTTTTCTCCTTCATGCATTTTTCCCTTCACTTACCTCCCCAGCATGCTCTTCTGCCCCAATAGACACCTATGGCCTAGTCACTTAAGCAATGTCTTTTGTCTGCTGCATAGTATTGTTTGCCCCCAAACACCCCCTAAAATATGCACAAATGTTTGCTGTGTGGTTTACTTCATGTAGAGCCCCCTTTTTTTTTTCTTTTGGTGGGGGGGGGGGGCAAACTCATTAGGAACCCCCTCCCCCAACTGCTCTGTCAGATGGTACCAATCCTTTATCTGCTGGCTTTCCCAAGGTCCATACACACTATATACCTACCTCTTTATAGTGGGCATCTTTAGGGATGAATTCAGCAAAGCATGTAGTGCAAGGGGCTGCCTCCATACATTCCATTTCCTATTTTTTTGTCTTCTTTCCCTCCTATTAGCTTGCTTGGTAATTTAATAATGTCACACTGTGCCTGCCTTTTTGGGGGGGGGGGGGGGGGGGGGGGGGGGGGGGTTGAAATGTTATTTGATCTTTCCTGTGGCCTGCCAATAGTGTTAAGTACAGAGGGTCTGGCCAAACTAGCCCACATTATTGAGCCATTTGCCAATCAATGAAGTGCAGAGGGTTAGCTGTCCACCCCCCCCCCCCAAAACCCTAGTTATTGCCAATGTCCCATCAGAAGTGGGGGGATTGATGGGGGGGGGTGAGTAATCTGTGAAGGGGAGCCTCTACTTTTCTGTGCAAATACTTTCCAGCCTCCAATTTTATACAATGCTCTTGTTCCAAGATGTTGATTGTCTAATCTGCTTGCAATGTTTAGGTGCAAAGTGACTAATTTTTTTTTCTTGTTTCACTCCACAGTTCCCTTCCACGCCACAGGAATGGCAGACTGTGGCCTCCCACTTTGCCAGCCGTTGGGACTTTCCTAACTGCGGAGGGGCAATTGATGGGAAACACGTCCGCATCGTCCCACCGCCCAACTCGGGGTCCTACTATTATAATTATAAAGGGTTTAATAGTGTAGTGATGTTGGCGGTGGTGTCGGCAACATACGAGTTTATGTATGTGGACGTGGGGATGAATGGCCGGATATCGGATGGTGGGGCCATTACGCACACGGAGTTCTACTGGCGTCTCCAAAGTGGCAGTCTGTGCTTGCCACCTCCAGAGGAGAATGCCGAAGGACTCCCCTTCGTCTTTGTCGCAGATGAAGCGTTTGCGTTGACTCCCCATGTGATGAGGCCGTTCCCGATGAGGACCCTCACCCCGGACCAGAGGGTCTTCAACTACAGGCTGTCCAGAGCCAGAAGAGTTGTGGAGAACGCTTTTGGCATCCTGGCCAGCCGCTTCCGCCTGTTCCTGACGGCATTTAACTTGGCGGAATACAAACTGAACCACATAGTTCTTGCCTGTTGCATATTGCACAACTTCCTCAAAAGACATAACAGGAACTATGTGGTGCCCGTTGGCCCAGATGTGGAGGGCCCTCCAAATGCGGAACTCACAGCCCTTCGAGTGGCACGTCCAGGCTTGCCCCCTCTAAATGCCCGTGTTGTCCGGGACCAATATATGGAGTACTTTGTGGGTAGGGGGGCCATTGCTCTGCCTGACGATGTGTGAGAGGCAATTTTTTAATAAATCTGATATTTTAACCAACCTATGATTTCTTGTCATTTCAGTCTTCTTTTTAGCTTATTTTACTTTGACATTTTTTCCCTTTGCCTTCGACAGTGGGAATGCACTTTCTGGGCAAAAGGAGGTAACAGTCTCTTCTTCCAAAAAGATTATTCTCATGTTGTGTGTTTGCTACCTAATCTTTGGTCTAGAGAAGGTTTGTACTGCTTAACTGACACCCAAAATACTCCTTTTCATCACCAGGTCTGACATGTGTGTATTCTCCAAAATGCTGTGCTCCGTGTTTTCGTACAAAGCACTGTGGGTGTCATTTACATAAGTCAAATCCGCTATGCTCTACAAGTGCATTGAAAAAGTTCCCAGGGAAAGAAAATTGGAGTGCAAAGTGGATTTGCCTTTAGTAAATAACACCCATTGCCCCCCATATCCTTTTCATTTTACATACATAATGCATTGTGTTTTTTAAATAAGGAAGCCACACATTTAGAAAAATAAAAGTTTACTAGGAAAACATTCCCAAGTGCGTTTACAATCTTCACGCCAAAACTGACAACATCTTGGTTATTTACAACATTGTTTACAAACATTCCGCAATTGGTAAAACCAGGCATGGAGCAAAACAGAACCTAGGAACTTGGAAAGTTCAACTTTGTAAAGTGAAGACAAGATCAGACATGACTATATGTTCAAAGTGTGTTTGATCTTGCCTTCATCACATGGGGGGGTCACCCCCGAAAAGTGGAAATTTGGAACATGCACACAATTTGGGTCTGAAAATGGTCATTAGATGGGAAAACACATGCCTAGAAGCTTCAAAAGTGCCATTTTCCATCATGGGGATGAATGGACGTTTTTTGGGGGTGCAACCCCTTCACCACAACCACTTTCGTAGTTCGTAAAGTGTTTGCACCCCCAAAAAAACGTTGCCATTCATCCACCATGGTGGGAGCTAGCACATGTGGACACAATGTGTGCATGTTCCAAATTTCAGACAGTTTTTAAGTTGCAAATGTGTTCAGAAGCTGGCACAAATGTGTGTTAATTACTTGGTGCGTTTTCATATTTTTCCTAAAACATCAATGATGTTCTTCAATTTTTGTTGAACATCATTGATGTTTTGCTTTATGTAATCTAGATCTCGATTGCAGACCATTATCTCTCCGATGAGTACGTGGGCACTCTCTGTGGTAAAGTGCGATTTTTCTTCCACAACATCCACGTCACCTAAAAACCACAAACAAACAAAAATGGGGTGTTGGAAATGAGGCAGCCATACATGGATTAGCTTACCAGTAGCTGTGTTCTCCCACACTCACCTGTTGTGGTGACAATTTCTCCAAGTTCGATGATCTCTCCTTCCTCCTCCTCCTCCTCCTCCTCTGCTTCTGCTCTTTCCCCTTTTTTGGGAGGTGTTGGTTTGGGGGTTTCCGCAGACGGCCCAAGTTTTCGCTCCCCTATGAGAATGTCCAAAAGGAAGATTTAGCAACACAAACTATTGAGGGCAGAAATAGGAAATGACAAATATTGCTTGAAAGTGACGGACACTATTTTAGTTTGGCCAGTTACAAATGTCAACTACATGAATGTAGTCACTTTGTAAAGGTGCTAAACTGACTAGCTTTTTGGTAGAAGTTTGTGTGATGGAGACCCCCCTCTAGTATCCACTGGAGCACATGTGTGGAAAAGGCTAATAAAAAGGGGGTTTGGGTGTCCCAGCACTAGTGCTCTCGAGTCCAGATGGGTAAACAGCTACTGGGTGACCTCTCCTTTACATTGAATAAATTGGCTTTACATTCTGGATGACATTTCTAGGGAGAACAAACTTCCTTTCCCCCAAAAAAACACCAAACATCGTATTATAAGTGGCCGCACGATCGAGGTTGCGTACGATCGAATGGACACACACACGACCATGACAGTGGCAGAAAGATCGAGGCTGAGTACGATCGAATGCACAGACGAACATGAAAGTGGCCATTTTGGAATGTACAACTTTGTAAAAATCAAACCACATGGAGCAGTATGCAAGCAAGAAATCAAACACAAAACACAACTACTTACTTTTTTGAAGAATTCTCTTGATCTTTCTGTACTGATCGGCCTCCCTCAGTTTCAGGTCTGACCAGCGTTTCCTCAGTTGCTCCTTGGATCGTTGTACCCCAAAATGATTGTACAGCCTTCTCACAACTTTAGACATGATCTTGGCCTTGCGGACATTGGGGTTGAGGTAAGGCCCATACTTCCCATCATAGTCGCTCCTCTTTAATATGTCCACCATCTCCAACATTTCTCCAAATGACATATTGGAGGCCTTGAATTTCAGGCTCCGGGATCGGGACGTTTGTGCCTCCGGACTTTCCTCGTCCACCTCCTCGTTGGGGGGATATTTGGGGGCGCACCTGCTGTGTCCCCGCCATGTGCTCTCCCCACTGCGCCGTAAAGAGAAGGGGTGGGGAATAGACGAGAAAGATCGTCAGGGGCGGGTGGAATTTGACGCATGCGCACTGTATATAAAACGTCACACGCCTGTGTCGTAGCCACGATCTGGGAGACGAGGGGAGAGAAAGCTCACGCACGAGACGATCGCTAGAAACGAAGGTACAATTTGACGTTAGTACATAACTAGCCTAGACTGATTCGAACTTGAGGCTTCTTTATGGAGAAGATTAGGAGAGTTTAGGCTGACATTATTTATATTGTTTTGTGTGGCGTTGTGTCTTGCAGAGGTGATGGAGGCGTTCTACAACGTGAGCTTTCTCCCACACTTCATTGATAAATACCAGCAATTCCCCCTCTTATGGTAGGCGAAACACAGGGATTATAGCAACAGACCAAAGAGGTACGCAGCCCTGCTGAAACTGGTGGCATTTGTAAAGCCTACCCTGCCCATGGCAACCGTCGCAAACTTAAAAGTGAAGATCACCAACATGAAGACTACCTATTTCCGGGAGCGCAATAAGGTCCTGAAGTCACAAGCATCTGGAGCTGCAGCAGCTGATGTCCATGTCCCCACGCTCTGGTACTATGACAGGCTCCACTTTCTCAAAGACCAGGCTACTGTCAGGAAGTCACTCTCGACTCTTCCTTGCACGCGTCCTTCCACGCACGCCACCCCTGATGAGGCTTCCGAGGAGCAACCTGGGCCTTCCAGTATGGAAGATGTGCAGGAGCCCAGCTTGTTCCAGGTATAGTAGTTTTGTAACCAGTTTGTTGAATAATGAATGATGTTCAGTTAATTCAGGATCCCCAATTGCTTATTTCCTAACGTGATTGACATATCAACAGACAGTGGTGTGGGAGACATTTTTGGGAAGAATCTAAACTGCAGGGCTGAGAATTGTATGGTTTTGTATTTGAAAACATTTTGCAACAGTCACTAGATGAGAATTGTGTGTGTTTGATGAACAAATAACTGAAACTATGTCCCTTTTTCATACACAGGAAGACCTCAGCCAGGAGGTGGCTGTGGAAGGTGGCAGTCAGGAGGAGGCAGGGGGTAGTGGCAGCCAACAGGGGGGTAGGTGTAGGAGCCTGACTGTCTCCCAAGTCTCTCCCCTCCGCCTTCCCTACAGAAGGGCGAAAAACATGGGGGAGGTGGGAGAGTCAGCGCTCCAGCTGATAAAAGATGCCTCAGCCTCCCTCTATGCCACACCCACCTACGAGGAGGCCTTTGCCTCCTTGGTTACAAGTAAATTTATGGGTATGGAGGCGGGGCAACGCAGCATGTGTGAGGAGGTCATCCTCAAAATACTAAATGAGGGGATGGCTGGGGAGATGACTCCCCTCACACATGTTTGCGAGAGTGACCTTGCTCCGCCTCCTCCTCCTCCTCCTTCTGCCACCCCACCAGCACCAGCACCACGGCGTGGAAGGAAGCGTACAAGGAAGACAAGAGAGTGATGACCTTGATTCAGTCTGGTCTGAGAGAAGATGGAGCCTCTCGTAGTACCAGAGCCTGGGGACCTAGATGGCATCTGCTGCAGTTCCGGATGTTTTGGACTTCAGGACCAGATTGCGCTCCCTTATTATTTAGATAGGTAGTCTTCATGCCCCCAATTGTTTAAGTCTGTAAAATGATGGTTGCCATGGGTGTCCAAGGCTTTGCAAATTCCCCAAGTTTCACCATGGCTGCGTTCCTCTTTGGTCTGTTGCTGAGACCTAAATAAAGGTTTTTTTGATTTGAAATAATCATTGACTATTGTGTTTTACTTTTCTACAATGACAGTTTTTCTTTGAGTAGGCAGGTACATTTCACTAATCCTAAAGTAGAATTAACAAGGGGCACCAACAACCAACAAACTCCTAGTAAATGTAAGCAAGAAATACAAATGTTAATAATGTGGTTTTGCTAAGTTGAGACATACAAACCCCCTCCAAAAAACAAAAAAAATCTCCTTCAAATATGTATTCCCCAAAAAAAAAAAAAAATCAGGGTAAAAAAATAAGAAAGATTGTATTACGATCTGAGTAAAAAATAAACATGTAGTGTATAAATGCTGCAAAGTAATAAAGAAGTAAGTTTGTGAGAAGTGCGGGTGAATAGGAGCAGCTAAAAGATGTCATTCTTGTTGCATTGTAAAGAAAAAGAGAATGCGCTGCATTAAAGACATTTTAACATTGCAGCGTGACGAATGTGCTGTGTCGATTAGGAAAGGTAGTTTTACCTGACCGAGCGCTTCCGTCACAGAATTTCTTCTGAGCATGCGTAGCACTTTGTCCGTCGGACAAGCGTACATACGCTCGGATTTGGTGTGATCGGACCGGGTTGACGGCAAATCTTTCCAGCAGGAGATAAGACTTTGTCCGATGGACAAACCGACGAACACTGTCAGATGGTGCATACACACGGTCTGATTTTTCAACAACCTTGTCCGATCGGACCAAATTGATGAAAAAGTCCGACCGTGTGTATGGGGCTTTAGAGGGTTGATATCGTAGCCAATAAACGCATATATGAAAAAAAACACTCAATTTTTCATAGGGGATACCAAGAAGGGGCAGTCCCATATGAAAATGAGTGCAAAAGAAGCTACTGCAGATATCATGGAAAAAAAGGGGGGGGTTGAGAATTAATGCTCAATAATTATCAGAAAAACTAATTTATTAATTACAAATTATAACATTGCTGTTGAAAACGACAAGAATTGTCATGTCACATACATGGAATATTTCCTATGGTTTAAAATACCCATCCTCCGGGGCTACACATGAAACACGCAACGAATAAAGACAAACAAAGAGTAGACAAACATACAACAATAACGGTTGGAGGCACCTCCTTAGTCACTAATGTGTCAATATTCCCCGATGGGGTATCCAAGTGATGGACCACAGTGTGGTCGTATTTGTATATTGGCACATGAGTGATCAATAGGGGTATAGAGAAGGCTATGCTACCTAGGCAATTGATAAAAAGGTGGGATATAATCTCCTAATGGCTGCTAATGACATTACATAGTAATTATAGATTAATTGAAAATCGGTGGCAAAAAGCAGTCCATAGAGTTGCAACTTGTAATGCAGAATAAATGCTGACTAAGCAGCTGATAGTAGATTGAGATATATTTCTCTGTTAGCTGCAAAATTGCATGGCTCTTCAATTAGAGCTTGATTATAATCCAGTGATAGTTTAGGAAACAGTCCGTGAGATGCAGTTTTTGTTGCAAGTATTAAGGTTGGTTTCCTGAGTAAAAGGGTATTAATCTATCACTTTTATTTAAGCGGAAAAGATATAAAAGCACATTTAGAAGTTGCAGGAAAAAAGGTAGTTTGAAAAAAAAGGGAACCGAAAGGCATGTAGCTGGAATGTTCACATGGAACCAGTTGAAAAAATATATATGATGACAGCCAGATACGTGCTGTTTACCAACATAGATGTCAGTATAAAGTTCTTTCTTTATTTGTACAGATGTAGCAGGTTATATGTTGCAATATTATTCCTAAACAGGACAAAATTCTGTGGCAATTAACCTGTGCGAGCACCTGTTAGACTAATGTTTTCAAAACAGCTCCGCTTGTGTCCTCATGCAGTAAATGAGCACCGTTAAGTTAGAATGGGCGATTGCTAGCCAGCTGGCCATGGTATTTGTGACGCTATTTTACCTGCTACTTGATGTACCGTATATACTCGAGTATAAGCCGAGATTTTCAGCCCTTTTTTTAGGGCTGAAAGTCCCCTTCTCAGCTTATACTCGAGTCAGTGCGGTCTGCCTACATGAACAGCTTGTCATGTAGACAGACGGCACTGTTCAAAAGCCGCGCCGCCTCCTCCCGCCCATCCGTGATAGGCGGACACTAATTTTCCCAGCAGTACAGTGTTCTGTCTATCACGGATGTTCTGTCATTCTCATCTCATGGACGAGGATGAGAGAATATCTGTGATAGGCGGAACACTGCACATGACTGCTGGGAAAACCGAGTGTTCCTCCTATCAAGGACGAGGAGGAGGTGCGGCTTTCAAACCTGCAATGGCGCCTGGCGCCTCAGCGTGTACGCTGATCGGCAGGACAACCGGACAGCGCCCCCCCGAGGGACACCGCACACCGGACAGCGGCCCCCGAGGGACACGGGACAGCGGGACACCGGATCGATCGGCACAGGTAGGCTGCACTGGGGACACGGGGGACATGTAGATGGGCATTTGCTGACACTCTTTTCCACTTACAGTAGCTGCTCCATTCCCCCCCCCCCCTCGGCTAATACACGGGTCATTAACTTTTCCCAGTTTTTTTGTGGTAAATCAGGGGCCTCAGCTTATATTCGGGACAGCCTATACTCGAGTATATACGGTAAGTGCATCTCTTATCCTTATTAAATTGGTTATACTGATTTACACTATAGAGTGCCCTCTTTTCATCTTTTTGTGTCCTACTGCTTGATTGCTTTATGGGTATATTGGACAGAGTTATCCTACCTGCCTTTGGGTTCATCACTGTGTGGTCAAGCTGTGATTGCATTCCTGCTTGATACCCCTTTATTTGCAAGCCTTTATAAGCTTGCCTTCCGGTAAGCGTGCATTTTAGGCGGTGGTGGATCACATTATTGGGTGCCATTTGAGTTCTCATTTCATTTCACTGGATAATCATTTTATCTGTGTTTTCATTTCACTTCACTGGATAACCATCTTATCTGCCTTCACGGATATTTTTCCTTTTTGTTCAGGATGATTTAATTGGGACTATTCACTTTGTATATATTTTTTCAATTTATATATTGTCCCTTTTATTTTATATCTCATAATTTTTATTATCAATGATACATATATATATTTTTTTGAATGGGTTCTTCACGGATTTCCACATCTAATTATTAATTTTTTCTGTATTTTGGTCATTAAGCGCAGCTTTTTTTCTCTGTTTTCCATTTTGTTATTTGTGCATATCTCACAATTTTGAACTGCAGCTATTCTTGTATATTTTTTGTTTATTTTAGTCACTAGGTAGCACGGTATTTCTTTTCTGTTTCCCTTTATGGATGGATGAGAGTATTGCTGAGTATGGATGGATGGATAAGTATTGCCAAGTATGGATGGATGAGTATTGCTGAGCATGGATGGATGAGTATTACTGAAGATGAATGGATGAGTATTACTGAAGATGAATGGATGAGTATTACTGAAGATGAATGGATGAGTATTACTGAAGATGAATGGATGAGTATTACTGAAGATGAATGGATGAGTATTGCTGAGCATGGATGGATGAGTATTACTGAAGATGAATGGATGAGTATTACTGAAGATGAATGGATGAGTATTGCTGAGGATGGATGAATGGATGAGTATTGCTGAGGATGGATGAGTATTGCTGAGGATGGATGAATGGATGAGTATTGCTGAGGATGGATGAATGGATGAGTATTGCAGAGTATGGATGGGTATGGATGGCTGAGCATGGATGGATGAGTATTGCTGAGCATGGATGAGCATGGATGAGCATGGAGGAGCATGGAGGAGTATAGCTGAGGATGGAGGAGTATAGCTGAGGATGGAGGAGGATAGCTGAGGATGGAGGAGGATAGCTGAGGATGGAGGAGGATAGCTGAGGATGGAGGAGGATAGCTGAGGATGGAGGAGGATAGCTGAGGATGGAGGAGTATTGCTGAGGATGGAGGAGTATAGCTGAGGATGGAGGAGTATAGCTGAGGATGGAGGAGTATAGCTGAGGATGGAGGAGTATAGCTGAGGATGGAGGAGTATAGCTGAGGATGGATGAGTATAGCTGAGGATGGATGAGTATAGCTGAGGATGGATGAGTATAGCTGAGGATGGATGAGTATAGCTGAGGATGGATGAGTATAGCTGAGGATGGATGAGTATAGCTGAGGATGGATGAGTATAGCTGAGGATGGATGAGTATAGCTGAGGATGGATGAGTATAGCTGGGGATGGAGTAGTATAGCTGAGGATAGAGGAGTATAGCTGAGGATGGAGGAGTATAGCTGAGGATGGAGGAGTATAGCTGAGGATGGAGGAGTATAGCTGAGGATGGAGGAGTATAGCTGAGGATGGAGGAGTATAGCTGAGGATGGAGTAGTATAGCTCAGGATGGAGGAGTATAGCTGAGAATGGATGAGCATAGATGGCTGGATGAGTGCAGGAATTGTCACATATCAGCGCTGTGTGCAGTACATCCAGCCCACAGCGCTGCAGCACTTGATCTCTCCCCTCTCCGCTCACACTGTACCGATCGGTACAGAGAGTGGAGAGAGGAACAGGACGTGACGTCGGTTTGTTTACAAGTGAGTCACGTGGTAAACGGACGCGGTCAGCGGCAATTAACTGTGATGCTCCGGGTCCTCTGGACCCGGTGGTCACGGATATTCCCAGGTGCGTGCCTCAGGTGGCGCGCGCGAGCAAGATTCTGGGATAACGTCCATGGACGCCCTCCCATTATAAGCCGACCGTGCTGCAGCTGTCTTTTGGCTATGGCCCGGTCAGCATGTGGTTAACATGAGTTTGAATGCGATGTCTTAATTCTAAACACAGCTACATTCAGTTATAAGAGGGTGTGCACACTTATGCAACCACATTATTTTATTTTTTTAGTTTTACTTCCCTCTCCTAAAAGATTTCAGTTTGTTTTTCAACTGAGTTGTACGGTTTAAAGGTCACATTACCCACTTGCTTACTGGGCACTTAACCACTAAGTATCCCTCTTTTTTTGAAGAGGGATATCTCGGTAACGGCAGCAGCTGCTGCCACAACCGAGGTATCCCTCTTAACGGTGAGCGGTCCCCTTTCCGATAATGGTGGTCATTGCGGCGGATTCGCCGTGAGATCACCGTTATCGGCGGCGGGAGAGGTGCCCCCCCTCCCGCCTCTCTCCCGTGCCTTCCGCCGCTTACTGGAACCGTCGGCAGCGGCGGAGGCGATCGGGTCCGTTCCCTGCCTGTGTATAGAGATGAGTGACGCTACGATGGCCGCCACTCATCTCTATACCATAGGAGGGCGGAAGCGACGTCAAAAACGTCACTTCCGCCCATACGTCTTAAAGGGGAATTTACTAATTTTTTTAAATGACATTTTTTTTTTTTTTTTTTTTTTTTTATCTTTGAAGTCCAAATATGAGATCTGAGGACTTTTTGACCCCAGATCTCATATTTAAGAGGACCTGTCATGCTTTTTTCTATTACAAGGGATGTTTACATTCCTTGTAATAGGAATAAAAGTGTTAAATTGTTTTTTTTTTTTTTTTAAAACAGTGTAAAAAATAATACAATTAAGTAAAATAAATAAGAAAAAACAAAAAAATTTTTTTTTAAAACACCCCGTCCCGACGAGCTCGCGCGCAGAAGCGAACGCATACGTGAGCAGCGCCCGCATATGAAAACGGTAGTCAAACCACGCATGTGATGTATCGCCGCGATCGGTAGAGCGAGAGCAATAATTCTAGCCATAGACCTCCTCTGTAACTCAAAAAATGCAACCTGTAGAATTTTTTAAATGTCGCTTATGGAGATTTTTGAGGGTAAAAGTTTGACGCCATTCCACGAGCGGCCGCAATTTTGAAGCGTGACATGTTGGGTATCAATTTACTCGGCGTAACATTATATTTCACAATCCAAAAAAAAATTGGGCTAATTTTACTGTTGCCTTATTTTTTTATTCAAAAAAGTGACTTTTTTCCAAAAAAAGTGCGCTTGTAAGACCGCTGCGCAAATACGGTGTGAAAAAAAGTATTGCAACGACTGCCATTTTATTCTCTAGGGTGTTAGAAAAAAAACAATATATAATGTTTGGAGGTTCTAAGTTTTTTTCTAGCAAAAAAAAAAACTGTTTTAAAACATGTAAACACCTAAAATCCAAAACGAGGCTGGTCTGGAAGTGGTTAAACATCCTTCCTGCCCAGACCAATTTTCAGCTTTCGGTGCTCTCACACTTTGAATGACAATTACTCAGTCATGCAACACTGTACCCAAATGAATTCTTTGTCCTTTTTTTCCCACAAATAGAGCTTTCTTTTGGTGGTATTTGATCACCTCTGGGTTTTTTATTTTTTGCGCTATAAATGAAAAAAGACCGAAAATTTTGAAAAAAAACGAATTTTTCTTTGTTTCTGTGATAAAATTTAGCAAATTATTAATTTTTCTTCATAAATTTTGGCCACAATTTATACTGCTACATATCTTTGGTAAAAATAACCCAAATTAGTGGATATTATTTGGTCTTTGTGAAAGTTATAGAGTGGTGCGAATCATACAAAATTGATCACACCTGATGCACTGGTGACCCATCTCATTTCTTGTGACCCGAACAAGCCAGGAAAGTACAAATACCCCCCAAATGACCCCTTTTTTGAAAGTAGACATTCCAAGGTATTTAGTAAGAGGCATGGTGAGCTTTTTGATGTTGTAATTTTTTCCCACAATTCTTTGCAAAATGAATAATTTTTTTTCCACAAAATTGTCATTGTAATAGGTTATTTCTCTCACATGGCATGCGTATACCACAAATGACACCCCAAAATAAATTCTGCTACTCCTCCTGAGTATTACGATACCACATATGTGGGACTTTTACACAGCCTAGCCACTTAGAGAGGCCCAAAATCCAGGGAGCGCCATCACGTGTTCTAGGAGCATAAATTACACATCTAACTTGTTGACTACCTATTATACTTTTGAAGGCCCTACAGCACCAGGACAATGACACTTGACACTGATGTGGCACTGATCAAAGGTGGCACTAATACGGGGCACTGATGACATATGACACTGGTGACAGATGGCACTAATATGTGGCACTGGTGACAGATGGCACTTATATGTGGCACTGATATCATGTGGCACTAATACGTGGCACTGATGACAGATGGCACCGATACGTGGCATTGATGACACGTGACACTGATAAAAGATGGCACTTGACACTGATATGTGGCATTGATGACAGATGGCACTAATATGTGGCACTGATGACACGTGACACTGATATGGCACTGATGACAGATGGCACTGATGACACGTGGCACTTATACATGGCACTGGGGACAGGTGACATTGGGGATAGGTGGCACTGAGCACAGGTGGCAGTGGTGACAGGTAGCAGTGGGGACAGTTGGCAGGGGGGACAGATCGCACTTGATTTTTTAATTTTTTTTTCCATTTTACTTACGGCGCCGCTGCAGCCGTTCATCTCTCCCTCCACACACGCTATCTGTGTGAGGAGGGAGAGCGGCGCTGAGAGATGATCTCATATGTTTACATATGAGATCATCTCTCATTGGACACGCCGATCGCGCTGTAAACGGCCGATGTGACTGGCGGTTTACAGCGATCTGTGACTGGCTGTGTCCGACGGACATGGCCAGCACAGAACTTCCCCGATGCTCGCTCTCAGGAGCGCGCATTAGGGAAGTAAACAGGAGGACATCCAGGGACGTCCTCCCTGCAGGGAGCGTCCGCGCGGCAGCCGTCTTTCGGCTATAGCGCGGGCGCAAAGTGGTTAAAGGTGGAAAACTTTCTGAAATTATTTAGCTGTCTCATTTGTTTACATCACAGAAACCTGACATTTTAACAGGGGTGTGTAGACTTTATATCCACTGTACATCCATCCTGTGGCTCCTTGTCTTTCAGAGTCTCCTTGTAGCCACCTTTATGTAAACTCTCCCAAGATTATGATGTAGGCAGAGGCGGCACATACACAGATGATCTGTGAGCTTCAGCGCTGCCCCATCTACCAGCTTTTAGCTTCATGGGTGACTTTCATCTAATGGGCACTTGCATTTTTAATGCAACAGTGTGCTTTCCCTGGCAGGTGTCAGGAAAGTGGCAGAGACTGATACAGCAGTGCTCATCTGTAAAATGGGAGCATTTACCATATTTATCGGCATGTAACACGCAAAAGGCATATAGCACGCACCTTCATTTTAAGAGGGAAGCTTCAGGAAAAAAACATTTTTTAAATAAACAACTTTGAATTAAAATAAGGGTTAGTGCCCATCTGCAGCCTCCTCATCTCCCATCAATGCAGCCTGATTAGTGCCCATCTGCAGCCTCAAGGCAGCCTAATGCCCATCTGCAGCCTCGAGGCAGCCTGATGCCCATCTGCAGCCTCGAGGCAGCCTGATGCCCATCTGCAGCCTCGAGGCAGCCTGATGCCCATCTGCAGCCTCGAGGCAGCCTGATGCCCATCTGCAGCCTCGAGGCAGCCTGATGCCCATCTGCAGCCTCGAGGCAGCCTTATGCCCATCTGCAGCCTCGAGGCAGCCTGATGCCCATCTGCAGCCTCGAGGCAGCCTGATGCCCATCTGCAGCCTCGAGGCAGCCTGATGCCCATCTGCAGCCTCGAGGCAGCCTGATGCCCATCTGCAGCCTCGAGGCAGCCTGATGCCCATCTGCAGCCTCGAGGCAGCCTGATGCCCATCTGCAGCCTCGAGGCAGCCTGATGCCCATCTGCAGCCTCGAGGCAGCCTGATGCCCATCTGCAGCCTCGAGGCAGCCTGATGCCCATCTGCAGCCTCGAGGCAGCCTAATGCCCATCTGCAGCCTCGAGGCAGCCTAATGCCCATCTGCAGCCTCGAGGCAGCCTAATGCCCATCTGCAGCCTCGAGGCAGCCTAATGCCCATCTGCAGCCTCGAGGCAGCCTAATGCCCATCTGCAGCCTCGAGGCAGCCTAATGCCCATCTGCAGCCTCGAGGCAGCCTAATGCCCATCTGCAGCCTCGAGGCAGCCTAATGCCCATCTGCAGCCTCGAGGCAGCCTAATGCCCATCTGCAGCCTCGAGGCAGCCTAATGCCCATCTGCAGCCTCAAGGCAGCCTAATGCCCATCTGCAGCCTCAAGGCAGCCTAATGCCCATCTGCAGCCTCAAGGCAGCCTAATGCCCATCTGCAGCCTCAAGGCAGCCTAATGCCCATCTGCAGCCTCAAGGCAGCCTAATGCCCATCTGCAGCCTCAAGGCAGCCTAATGCCCATCTGCAGCCTCAAGGCAGCCTAATGCCCATCTGCCGCCTCAAGGCAGCCTAATGCCCATCTGCCGCCTCAAGGCAGCCTAATGCCCATCTGCCGCCTCAAGGCAGCCTAATGCCCATCTGCCGCCTCAAGGCAGCCTAATGCCCATCTGCAGCCTCAATGCAGCCCGCTTAATGCCCATCTGCACCCTCAATGCAGCCCGATTAATGCCCATCTGCAGCCTCAATGCAGCCCGAATAATGCCCAACTGCAGCCTCAATGCAGCCTGATTAATGCCCATCTGCAGCCTCAATGCAGCCTGATTAATGCCCATCTGCAGCCTATCTCCCATCAATACAGCCTGATTAATGCCCATTTTTAGCATAAATGCTCAGCTGCAGCCTCACCATCTCTCATCAATGCAGCCTGAACAGTGCAGGAATTAGGAGGGGAAGGAGGGGGACGAGCGCCGCTGGAATTCACTGAGCCATCATTTCCTGTTTACTTGTCTCTCATTTGGCAGTCACACACACAGTCCCGCCTCTGCAATTGGCATTGGACCAGCTCCTGTGATAGACAGAACATTGGGCCAATGCTGGTGGCGGAGGCGGGACTGTTTGTGTGACGCGAGAGCTGAGTAAACAGGAGATGACGGCTCAGTGAATTCCAGCGGCGCTTAACCCCCTCCAAGGTACACTATCAGCGTATAGCACGCACCAGTGATTTGCCCCCTATTTTCAGGGGGGAAAAGTGTGCGTTACACGCCGATAAATATGGTATTTGTTGGATCAAAATTAGGAAAACAAAAACATTGAGATTACTGATATTAACAAAGATCAAGATGGAAACATTCAACAATTAAACATTAAACAATAGTTTAAAACAGACGTGGAAGATGTTATAATCCAAATGGCAACACATTTACATACATTTATTTACATACATAAAAAGATTACATTTAAGGCTTACCGTTTCATAAGAAGCTCCAGGTCAGCAAGCGTTACAGTTTTTCTGTTGGCATGAGCAGCGTATGCAGCCAAATCACTAGTCATCTGGTCCAAGAACATTTCTAAACTGTTAATATATTTACAAAAGTAAAAATAAGCCAGTAAGTCAAATTATTCACTAGATGTCAGTTCATCAGGTCATTACAAACTGTAACTGGTGAAAAAACATAAGTTCGAAGAGATTTTATTTCAGGAAGAAATAAAATGCAGCAGGTCTAAGGTGCAAGCAGCCCTGGTACAGTGTATTTTTTTTCTGCACATAAAACTTATTTAACTCTTCGTCTTAGAACTAAATGGATAACAGTGAGAATGACTGGTATTTTGCTTTATCAGAATTGTATTCATTAAAACATGACAATCCTTCACATTATTTTCAAACTATTTTTGAACTTCTATTGATAAAAGTGGTTATATTCTGTTAAGTTGACATACAGTACTAATGTGCTTCACAGGTCACTTTGGAAAACCACAGCATTGTCTGGGAATGATGGAACATGTCCCTTAAAGGGGTTGTAAAGGTTCAGTTCAGGTCCCTCCACCGCGCTCCTAGCGCCTATTCTTCTCGAGTGTCCCGCCGGAGAAGCTCTCTCAGTGAGGGGTTAACCCCTTTAACGAAGCAGCCTGAGAAATAATTTTGTGAATTCAAAGGGAAAGGGCTGCACTGGAAGCCAGATATCAGGACCATCTGATATAATGGAGCCCCATCTTCAGCAAAAGCTGCAGCCCTCAGATAAGTCCTTATATCCCTTACTATATTTAGAAAGTGAAAGACAATCTTATTAGGATGGGAGGGTGCTGGATAAAAGGAGGAAAGCAAAATGCCCTTGTTATGATGGAAATAAAACACAACCTAGAGCAGAAAGCAAAGTCTTAGGACTAAAATATTCCTCCGAAGCATACATTCAGAGGAAGACTTCTAGAAGGGAAAGGCTACCATCTTGGAGTCCCTCTTAACCAAACTGATGGTTCAGCCATCAAGCCATACCATCAGGGAGGAATGTGATAGGCCCCAAATGTATTCTGCATCAGGACAACGACCCCAAACATACAGCCAATGTCATTAAGAACCATCTTCAGTGTAAAGAAGAAAAAGTCATGGAAGTGATGGTTTGACCCCCACAGAGCGCTGATCTCAACATCGAGTCTGCCTAGGATTACATGAAGAGACAGAAGGCAGCCTACATACAGTATACAGAGTTAGTTCTCAAAGAAGTTTGGAACAACCTACTTGCTGTGTTGCTTCAAAAACTGTGTGCAAGTGTACCTGGAAGAATTGATAGCATTTTGAAGGCAAAGGGGTAGTCACACCAAATATTGATTTGATTTGGATTTCTCTTCTGTTCATATATTTATTTTTTATTATTTTTTGTCAATTTGATAAAGATAAACTATTAACACTTCTATTTTTCCTTAATTCTTTCTTTTTATTGCTTTTCATATTGCAAAAGTAAAAAACATACAGCGTCATGAAATATATAATATTGCAGATTTGTAAAAAGCAAAAACATTTATTGTTCTATATCCTCTCTCCCTCCCTCCCGGCCTAATCCCACCCCCCACCACACATCACTCAATCATTATCAGTACCTGTCATTATGTCTATTATCTATCTCTATAACCAAAGAGAGGGCATCCTCACCATGGGCAAATAGAAGATTTGGGCAAATAGAATGGGCATTGAATAGAATAGAATGGGCAAATAGAAGATAGAGAAGGACCACAGGGTAGAAAGGAAAAAGAGAGAAAAAAAAAAAAAAAGGAAAAGGCGGAGACGGGGACTCGGCGGCAGGCCTCCATCCCCTCATACGGGACATCCCATCTCCTGCAGCCAAGGTCTCCACATCTTCTAAAATTTTCTGATGTTGTCCTGTCTAATATAAAACACTCTCTCGCTCCAAACCATGAAGTTAATGGTTTCAATCCAATTCTCCACTGTCAGGGGGGTCTGAGCCTGCCATTTCTGTGCAATTAATTTTCTCGCTTGGAACAGACATCTCTACACTACTTTACTGGTACCAGGCAAGACTATGTTCCTCCAAGCACCCTAATAGGCATGTTTTGGCCTCAGGTTCTAATGAGCTCCTAAAGGTTTTATTTAGCCTAGTGATTATCTCCCCCCAGTATCTAAAGAGCTTTGGACACTTCCATACCATATGGATAAGGTCTCCTGTCGCCTTGCACCTAAGGCACTCATCATTTTGTTTCCATCCAAGTTAAAACATTTTTTGGGGGTATAGTAGACTCTATGGATTAGAAACCGATGGGAGAGCTTCCGCGAGGGGCAGATCGAGACCAGGGCTCTTTGTTCTAGGATCTTGTCCCATTGTGCCATTTTGTTTCCATCCAAGTTAAAACATTTTTTGGGGGTATAGTAGACTCTATGGATTAGAAACCGATGGGAGAGCTTCTGCGAGGGGCAGATCGAGACCAGGGCTCCTTGTTCTAGGATCTTGTCCCATTGTGCCATAATTATTGTCCCTACGTCTCTCTCCCACCCCTCTCTACTCTTAAGAGTACCCACTTCGCTTATAATTCTCTCCCCAAACTAGCATACATCTTAGAAATTAGACCTTTAGTAGAGTCTGAATTGATGATTTTCAGGAGTACAGGGATCTGGGTCCACTCTATAATTTGAGACCTGAACTGTGCTTGAATGGCATGTCTAATCTGCAGATATTTATAGAACACCTTGTTTGATATGTTAAATTCCCATCTTGGGTCTAAAAAAGACTTCATAATGTTACCCTCATATAACTGAATCAAACAGCTAATACCTTGCCTTTCCCATTCCCATTGTCTCTCTATACCCCCTATTTCAGCCAAGTTTTTATTATGCCATAAAGGGGTATATTCTGTTACCCCGCTGTACCTCTTTAGTGCCTTCGTTACCTGCCACACTTCAGGCATCTGTGAATAAAGGAGTCTGTATCCAGTGCCTCCACTAGTGTATTGTGTGGGACCCCCTTTATCATCATTCTATTATTAGAATTCCCTCCACCTAGGGTTCCACAGCCCACTAAGTGTTGCAGCTGAGATGAAAAGAAATATAGTCTCGGGTGCGGGATCGCCATGCCACCATCTTTGGTAGTTGCAATGTTTGCAAGCTAATCCTAGATTGGCACTTTTTCCAAATGAATTCCCTAAAAAGGGTTTCTATTTTTTTTAAACCACTTTTGACCTATGCAGGTCGGAGCATTGTGAAGCGTGTACAATATCTGCGGTAGCCATATCATCTTTACTAAATTACAGCGCCCTGCAACAGATAGGGGGAAGCGGCACCAAGTATCTCTCTCTTGTTTTTATTTCAATAACAATGGGGCTAGGTTATTATTAGCATACTGGTTTGTCACTCGTAATCCAAACACCCAGGTATTTCAGCTTGGCCACTACTTTCAGGTGGGAAATTCCCGGTGATATCTGATCACCAAGTGGGTCGATCAGTAACAAAGCCGACTTATCCCAATTGATGACCAGACCGGAAAAGCTCCTGAACTCACCCATAATTTGTATCACTGAATTTAGCGAGGTTTCAACTTCCCCAAGAAAGAACAGGACATCATCTGCGAACAGTGCTATCCGGCCCTCTTCTAGCTGGCGTCGAAACTCCTCTATGTCTGGCCTTGATCTAGTCATGATTGCAAGGGGTTCCATTACAAGGGCAAACAATAGGGGAGGCAAGGGGAAAACTTGTCTCGTCCCTCTCTCCAACTGGAACACTTCCGAGTATTCGTTTTTTGCTCTCAGATGCGTCTATGGTAGGCAAAGTAGTCCTGGCCCATTCCCCTCTAATGCCGATAGGACCGCGGCTCTCTTAATAGGATGCCCTAGGCCCCGAACATTCCATGAGGTTATGCCGACTCTTTTCTTGCATGATATAATGAATAAAAATAAATCAACGCTAGAAAGCAACTCAAAATTAGGTGAACAGTGATCAACCTAGCAATCACACTCACATCTCTTGGACTCAAGTGAATTTTCCAATCTCTGTATTTCTCCCTTTCTCCATAACCTTCCCCTCTCTCAATTTGTGCCTTACAAACTACTAATGTTAGTGATGTGTGTTTCTTAATCCACACCCTACTCCCTCCCCACCGCCCATACCTGACCCCACCTCTACCCCCCCACCTACTCATACCCCCCCACCCCTGCCCATCAGGGCCTACCCTATACCCTAAGGGCTTCACCTGTGACCTTGTCATACGACTCCCATCTTACCCTCCACATATTCCGAACCCGTGACTTTAATACAAAGCATAACCATAAGGGTCCCTTACACTCTCCAACTCCCCTACTTACAAACATACACCCCCAAAAAAAAGAAAGGGTGTCTCCCCTTCTCCACTCTCTCCAATCTGGACAGAAAAGAAAAGGATTTTACAGGTAAGCTGTTATAAAAATCCTATTTTCTTTCTCGTACATCACAGTACACAGAGTCTCAGTAATTACTGATGGGATGTCTCAGAGCAATGCTATCTGAGGGGAACCACACAAAGTAGGGTGTAATTAGACCTGAGGACCTTGTACCGCTGCCTGCAGCACACTACGCCCAAAAGCGATATCCTCATGCATTCTCACATCCACCTGATAAAATTTGGTGAATGTCTGGACTGACGGCCAGGTTGCAGCCTTGCAGATTTGAGCCATGGAGGCCTAATGATGCACTGCCCACAAAGCACTAATAGCCCTAGTGGAGTGCGCCTTGATCTGAAAAGAAAACTTTCTGCTTCAAACCATAAGCTTGAACAATTACTTGTCGAATCCATTTAGCAATGGTAGATTTCGACGCTGCCTGTCCTTTTATTAGGACCTTCTGGCAATACAAACAAAACATCCGTTTTGCAAACCTGAGCAGTCGCTTCCAGGCTTTGACTGCTCTCACTACATCCAATGAACGTAGTGACCTTTCTTCCGTAGAACAGGGATCTGGAAAAAAGGAAGGCAGAATAATATTTTGGTTTAGATGAAAACCTGAAACCACCTTCGGTAGAAAGCTAGGATGAGGGCGTAACACCACTCTATCCTTGTGCATTATTAGATATGGCTCTTTACAAGAAAGAGACGCTAATTCTGATACTCTTCTGGCAGAAGAGATGTCCACCAGAAAAAATGTCCTTGTCAAGAGCACTAAGGGAATCTGACGTATTGGTTCCAAAGTATGCTTCTGTAAAGCTGACAGAACTAAATTCATATCCCAGGGGTTTAGAGGTGCCTTAACCGGAGGATTACCCCCTGTATAAAGCTTCAGACCAAAGAATGCGAAGCAAGTGGACGTTGAAACAGAACTGATAAGACCAAGACCTGGCCCTTGATGGTACTTAAGGCCAGCTTCATCTCTAACTCCATTTGCAGAAAGTCAAGAATTCTGCTTATGACATATTTTCTGGGATGCCAACCCCTGGATTCACACCAGGAGACATACGCTTTCCGAACTCTATGATAAATCATTCTGGAAGCTGGCTTCCTTGCATTAATCAAGGTTGAAATCACAGGGCCTGAAAGCCCACGACTCTTCAAAACGTGGGTTTCAATAGCCAAACCGTTAAATTTAGCGTTTGTAAGGCAGGATGGTACACTGGTCCCTGTGATAGCAGGTCTGGACGTGACTTGGTATGCAGAAATAGTGAAGATGGCGGTAGGTTCCCCTTGGACCCTACCGCCATCTTCACTATTTCTGCATACCAAGCTCTTCTGGGCCACGCTGGGGCCACCAGAAGCACCAACTTATTTTCTTGCTTGATCCTGCAAAGCAGTCGTGGCAGCAGCAAAATAGGAGGGAATGCATAAATCAGAGAGAACCGGAGTCACCAACGCATCTGTCTCGCATGCAAGTGGATCCCTTGTTCTTGACACAAAGTTGTCGATCTTGTTGTTGAACCTGGACGCAAAGGGATCTACATATGGAACTCCCCATTTTTGGCATATGGCCAAGAAGATGTCGGGGTGACTGCTGGGGGTTTGGTGTGCTCCTGTACCTTTAAGAAGGGGTGGCTCCCCTTCAGTCCACCTGCCCTCATCTACCCATTAGAATGTATGTTGCTCCACTGCGGGGACACTCTTAGTTTAGTGTTAGGACCACAGATATCAGGGTGCCTTGACGAGGCTCTGTGGCTTACGCATGCGTTTGCAAATGTGTGCGGACTAAACCCCTGTTTTTAACGCATACTGTTAGACAGGTTAATTTGGTTGTCTGCAAGCTGGTGGTAAGTAGGCTTGTTTTTTTCCTGGGCATTCCCCAGGCTTTGTTGTTATCTGCTTTACCCTTCCAATGCCTCTTACTGCGATAGCCAGCTGTAGATTGGGGCGGTGGCGAGTTTTTGTTATCACATAGTTCAATCAGCCTTGATGGACAGCATCCAGATTACCACGCACTTCTGGCAGGACTTTGGATGGATATTGAACCTCAGCCCTGACCAGGCAGCTGAAGTATCTGGGCCTGATTCTCGATACAAATCTGCAGCAACTACGTGATGCTATCATGTCAATATGGACCAAAATCTCTCAGGAATGTTTCCAACACCTTGTTGAATCTATGCCACGAAGAATGAAGGCAATTCTGAAGGCAAAAGGGGGTCCATCCCTGTACTAGAAAGGTGTGGTGGCTGGTGAGTGTATATGTAAGTGATATAACTAAAAGCTTGTTGGGCAAGGTATGTATTTTTGCGGATAATACAAAGGTGTGCAATAGGGTTGATATCCCTGGAGGTTTCTGTAACATGGAACATGATTTGGCATCGCTGAAAGATTAGTCAAAGCAGTGGAAACTGCAAATCAATGTTTCCAAATGTAAAATAATGTACCTAGGAAAAAAGAATCCCTTGAGCGAGTACAACATTAAGGGTACCATGTTGGCCAGCACTACAGAGGGTCCTTATTTTAGATGATTGTAAAATGAGCAAACAGTGTGACCATGCAGAGGACAAAGCAAATATACAATTCTAGGATGCATCACTAGAGGGATCACCAGCAGGAGGAAGGAGGTCCTGATTCTATATAAATCTTAAGTGAGATCTCATTTAGAATACTGAAAAAACAAAAAAACAGCCACGCACTCCTTGATTCACACTTTTCCCACCACTTCCACCATGGGGCTTAAATTTTGTTCATTTGGTTCACCTCTAACCTCCATTTGACAGCATTCAGGATATTCCCTTTCTTACTCTGTGAGAAATTAGCTTTCCTGGTTGCCATCACTTCAATGCAGCGAGTGTCCGAGTTGGTGACCTTGTTCTGTAAGCCTCCCTAAGTCTTCTTACTTCCGGAAGTGGTGTCAGCTTTTCACCTGAATGTGGACTTTGTCCTTCCCTCCTTGTGCCCTTGGCTGTCCCATCCTAAGGAAGTGACATTGTACTCCTTGGTTGTGGTCCGTGTGGGTTGTGTGTTTTTATCTGCTCCGGCCTCCTGGAGATCTCACTCTATTTTTGTGCTCACAGACAGCCAGAGGAAGGACATAAGGGACTCCTCTGTCACTATTTCCCGTTGGATTGGGCATTTGATTCTTCAGGCGTACGCCCTTAAAGGGACGAGCTCCTCCCCTGCTAATTTTGGCCCCAAGTTTGACAGGCTGTGGTTTAAGGTTCCTGTGGGCCCTTTTTGTGGTAGTTCTGGAGGTTGGCGTATTTGCCTAGTTGCTTCTTTGCTTTGTTGGCCCAGAGCTAGTTGTGTCACTGCTTTGGGATGTCCCTATCAGTCTTAAATATGAAGAGAGAAGCTGTGTGTCAATGAATGAAAGAATTTTTGTTTTTGATTGGTGATGTGCTTTAGACCTTTTGGCTTGGATGTTGTCACTGCAATGAGTGGTTGGTGGTTGTCATGTGCTGACATCACTTCTATATATATATATATATATATATATATATATATATATATATATATATATATATATATATATATATATATATATATATATATATATATATATATACACACACACACACACACACACACACACACACACACACACACACACACATACACACATACATATACATATATATATATATATATATATATATATATATATATATATATATATATATATATATATATATATATATATATATATATATATATATATAGGCCATTATCTTTGCTAGTTTGTATTGGTACGATTGCTGAAAGTGGTGCATAAAATCAGTTTGATATCTGGATGGATCATTGGTAGGTTTTCTTCCCTTAAAGGAGTTCTTAATATGTGGTATAATGTCATACCGGGAAATTTGCCTGTGGCATAAATTTGTGATTTTTTTTTTTTTTTTTAACCTACGTGCTCCTAATTATTCATTCTTTGGGACCTTCATTTGCTCTATTACCTACTGACTACTCTCCTGCTTACTGGGTATATACAGGTGTTTCTTTGAACAAAGAAAACCATATACATATGGGAATATATTATTTGGATAATATAACCCACACTTTCTCCTTAGGGGTATTTGTGGTTTAATTATATATGACTGTTGTCATTCTTGGGGGTATTTTTGCCTTGAATTAATTGAAATGTACAGCCATGGCCAAAAGTTTTGAGAATGACACAAATATTAGATTTTCACAAAGTCTGCTGCTTCAAAGTTTTTAGATCCTTTTGTTACATATCACTATGGTATACTGACTTATAATTATAAGCATTTCAGAAGTGTCAAAGGCTTTTTTGACAATTACATTAAGTTTATGCAAAGAGTCAATATTTGCAGTGTTAAACCTTCTATTCAAGACCTCTGCAATTCGACCTGGCATGTTGTCAATCAACTTCTGGGCCACATCCTGGCTGATGGCAGCCCATTCTTGCATAATCAATGCCTGGAGTTTGTCAGAATTTGTGTTTTTTTTTTTTTACTTGCCTCTTGAGGATTGACCAAAAGTCCTCAATGGGATTAAGGTCTCAGGCGTTTCCTGGCTATGGACCCAAAAGTTTGATGTTTTGTTCCCTAAGCCACTTAGTTATAACATTTTTGCCTTATAACCAGGTGCTCCAGCATGCTGGAAAAGGCAACACAAAACTGTTCTTGGATGGTTGGGAGATGTTGCTCTTGGAGGATGTTTATGTAACATTCTTTATTCATGGCTGTGTTCAAAATTTTGAGTGAGGCCACACCCTTGGGTGAGAAATAACCCCACACATGAATGGTCTCAGGATGCTTTACTGTTGGCGTGACACAGGACTGATGGTAGCGCTCAACTCTTCTTGCACTCATACCTGCCTGCTGCTATTCCTGAACAAGCTCTGCACTGGTGATGCTCCAATCCCGCAGCTGAATCAACTATAGGAGACGGTCCTGGCGCTTGCTGGACTTTCTTGGGCGCCCTGAAGTCTTCTTTACAAACGCAGAAATGTTTTTTTTATGGGATTAAGTTAATTTTCATGGCAAAGAGGGATTTTGCAATTAATTGCAATTCATCTGATCACTCTTTATAACATTCTGAAGTATATGCAAATTGCTATAATAAAAACTGAGGCAGTAGACTTTGTGAAAACGAATATTTGTGTCATTCTCAAAACTTTTGGCCACGATTATACGTGTGTGCTGAGCCTTGGTTTGGAAGTGCTGTTGCATCTTCGCACATGTAAGACCATGCTTTACCAGCTTTTTCAAAATTTCTCTTCTGCTTCAGCATATGTATTTTTACTTAACTACTTTTTATATATCCAGACTCTTGCCGCAGTCGCTGGTGTTCCTTGTGCTCATTTCTGACTGCTGTGGTCGATGCTGGGTGGAGGCATCCTTCAGTGGCTTTATTTTAGCTTAAAGGATAACTAAAAGGTTCCTTTTTTAATTTAAAAAATTGGTCTGTTGCATGTCCCTCCACAACTCCTGCGCGGTGTGGGTTTTTTCCCCCAAACAGGAAAGTTTTAAAACTGCCTGCTGTCGTTTACCCCTGGCTATGCTGAAGTTGGTGGTGAAGGTGTTACGCTGACCGGATGAGGAGGCGGTAGAGGATGAGGAAGCGGAGTAGGAGGAGTTAGCAACAGGAGGCAAACTTCGGTGGTGGAAGGACATGGGCCTCAGGCCCCATCTGCCTCAGGCCCAGCCGCCACTGCATTTACCCAGTGTGCTGTTAGGGAAATATAACGTCCCTGACCATGCTTACTGGTCCACGCATCCATAGTTAGACCTTGCCACAGATGGCGTTGCGCAGTGCACACCTGATTTTGTCCCCCACTTGGTTGTGCAGAGAAGGGATGGCTCGCCTGGAAAAGTAGTGGCGGCTGGGCACGATGTACTGTGGGACAGCCAATGCCATCATGCTTTTAAAACTCTGCGTCTCCACCAGACGGAATGACAGCATTTCGATGGCGAGGAATTTGGAAATGCTGGCATTCAGGGCCAGGGATCGCGGGTGGCTAGGGGGGAAATTCCTCTTCTGCTCTAGTGTTTGGGAGATAGAGAGCTGAACGCTTCCATGGGACATTGTGGAGATGGTTGGTGACCCAGGTGGTAGGGTTGCTAGCAGATCCTCTGTTTGCGGGTTGGCAGGTGCCACTGTCACTACATAAAGAGGCCGAGACTGCAGCAGAAGAGAAAGCAGGAGGAGCCAGAGACCTTTCTTGGTTTTTGAGGTGTCTACTCCACTGCAGCTCGTGCTTTGCACTTAGATGCCTGGTCATGCAGGTTATGCTCAGGTTGGGAGGACCATTGAGACCGTTTATGCCTTGCTTCAGGCTCTGATTGCACAGCGTGCAAACCACTGGTGTCTTGTCATCAGCACATTGTCTGAAGAACTGCCATGCTAGGAAACTCCTTGGACCTGGCTTTGGTGTGCTCGGTCCCTTGCTGCGTTGGGCAGTAGCAGACGTACTGTCTAGGGGACGGACGCTCCGCTTTTGCACCCTGCTCCCTCTTCTGCTGCGCTGGTGGCTCTGTGCGACCACTGATTCTTCCTCCGAACTACACTGGTCACCTGCATGACGTTGATTCCATGTGGGGTCGAGGACCTCATCGTCCTCCACATCATCTTCCACCCAGTCGTCACCCCTGCCCTCCTTGTTGGTCTGCACAATTGCGAAAGCAGCAACAGTTAGCACCTGTGTTTCGTCATCATCCGAGACGTGCTGCGATGGTCCTCCCATGTACTCATCATGAAACATAAGTGGTTGGGCATCGGTGCACACAATCTCTTCCACTTCTGGGGCAGGGCTAGGTGGATAGCCCTGGGAAACCCTGCTAACAAAGTCATCAAAAAGCAGAAGAGACTGCTGCATGATTTGGGGCTCAGACTGTTTGGCTGATTTGCAAGGGGGTGAGGTGAAAGACTGATGGACATCGGCTGCAGGTGCCAACTCTGAACTTTCATCAGGAGACTGGGTGGGAGACAATGTTAAGGAACTGAAGGCACTGTCAGCAACCCAATCTACTATCGCCTGTACTTGTCCTGGCCTCAACATTCGTACAGCCTCATTAGGCGCGACCAAATACTGCTGCAGGCTCTGTCACCTACTCGCACCTGAGGAAGATGTTTCACTTGTGTGTGTAGCTGGCACAGATCGACCACGTTCTCTCCCTGCAACCGGAGCTCCACCAGCAGCACCACGACCGGGGCCACGTCCCTTCTTTGACGTTCTCATATTTTCCAAATTTAGGATCTTGCCCTAAATGAGTGTTTTTGCAATAGCAGAATACACCCAGAGTATGTAAACGGTATATCTCACATCTACAGAAATGCAGAAAATGCTATTCAAATAAAATGGTTTTGCCCTAAAAAAAAATTTGAATAGCACAATAGAAGAAAAATATATACCGTATTTATCGGCGTATAACACGCACCCCAAGTTTAGGAGGGAATTTTAAGGAAAAAAAGTTTTTTAGGAGAGAAGTTTAGGGAAAAAAAAAAAAAAAAAAAACGTACATTTAAGCGTCATTTGCAGCTTGCCCAGCGTCATTTGCAGCCTGCCCAGCGTCATTTGCAGCCTGCCCAGCGTCATTTGCAGCCTGCCCAGCGTCATTTGCAGCTTGCCCAGCGTCATTTGCAGCTTGCCCAGCGTCATTTGCAGCCTGCCCAGCGTCATTTGCAGCTTGCCCAGCGTTATTTGCAGCTTGCCCAGCGTCATTTGCAGCCTGCCCAGCGTCATTTGCAGCCTGCCCAGCGTCATTTGCAGCCTGCCCAGCGTCATTTGCAGCTTGCCCAGCGTCATTTGCAGCTTGCCCAGCGTCATTTGAAGCATGCCCAGCGTCATTTGCAGCTTGCCCAGCGTCATTTGCAGCCTGCCCAGCGTCATTTGCAGCCTGCCCAGCGTCATTTGCAGCTTGCCCAGCGTCATTTGTAGCTTGCCCAGCGTCATTTGTAGCTTGCCCAGCGTCATTTGTAGCCTGCCCAGCGTCATTTGCAGCCTGCCCAGCGTCATTTGCAGCCTGCCCAGCGTCATTTGCAGCTTGCCCAGCGTCATTTGTAGCTTGCCCAGCGTCATTTGTAGCTTGCCCAGCGTCATTTGTAACTTGCCCAGTGTCATTTGTAACTTGCCCAGTGTCATTTGTAACTTGCCCAGTGTCATTTGCAGCTTGCCAGCGTCATTTGTAGCTTGCCCAGTGTCATTTGCAGTTTGCCAGCGTCATTTGAAGCCTTGCCGACGTTTAAATTTCCCACCGCCGAGACAGACCGCGCATGTGCCACCGAAAAAGAAGCGCGGCCGAAAAAGGACGAAGCGCGGCCGAAAAAGACCAAGCAGACTGTTCGGCTCCGCTCGGAGTCCCGCCTCCCTGCTGTTTCGGGAGCAAGCGCAGGGAGGCGGGACTACAAGCGCAGCTGAACAGTCGGCTTCGGTCTTTTTCGGCCGAGCTTCGGCTTTTTTCGGACGCTATTTTTCGGCGCTGCAACCTATTTTTGACATTTTTTTGGGGGGTATTGGCGTATAACACGCACCCACGACTTTCACCCGATTTTAAGGGGTAAAAAGTGCGTGTTATACGCCGATAAATACGGTAAATTGGGTATGTCACACCTGCACATATGCAGAAAAACACTGCAAAATTTTTTTTTTTTTTGCACTAAATGTCTATTTTTGCAATAGCAGAATACACCCAGAGTATGTAAACAGTGTATCTCAAAACCTACAAAAATGCAGAAAATGCTATTCAAAAAAAATGTTTTTGCCGTAAAAAAAATTTATTTGAATAGCACAATAGAAGAAAAAGATATAAATTGGGTATGTCACACCTGCAGATATGCAGAAAACACTGCACATATTTTTTTTGCCCTAAATGTACAGGGCATATCTCACAGTAACATATGCAGTGCTGGTGCACTGAGCTTGCAGATAAAAGTTATATTTTCTCTGGCACTGGGCTCCTGGCAGTGTAAAAAGACTGTGCACTGCAACCCAACCAGGTAAATCTCTGTAGATCGCCGACTTATTAGAATAGATTTCTGAATCTGGACTCCTAGATAATTCTCTCTCCCTCAAAGCAGAAACAGGAACATTGCCCTACACTGTCTATCTTTTCTCACAGTGCAGTGTAAAAAGCTTGTGCACTGCACCCACAAAACTAAATCTATGTAGATCGCTGACTAATTAGAATAGATTTCATGAATCTAGACTGACTCCTATCATGTAATTCTCTCCCTCACAGCAACCTTTCCCTACACTGTTTAAAGCAGAGTGACGTGCTGTGCTGTGTGCCTCTAGCTAATATAGAGGCTGGGTCACATGCTGCACTGGCCAATCACAGCCATGTCATTAGTAGGCATGGCTGTGATGACTTTTAAGGGCACACCAGTCAAACGAACGTTGATTGGCTGCCCTGCAGCTTCTAAAAATGCGCCATTACATCGCTGAACACCGGACCCGAACAGTCAATTGTTCGGGTCCGGGACCCAAAAACCCAAAAGTCTGGTCTCTACAGGCTTGGAAAATTTTTTTTTTTCGTCATACTTGCCTGTAAAATCCCTTTCTTTGAGTATATCATGGGACACAGGATTAGCCTAATACTCATTACCTGCTGGGTTATACTTCATCTCCAGGTCCCAGAACACTGGTAGACCAAAGCTCTGTAGACAGGAAATGATCTTCTATATAACACCTCCCATACAGGAAGTACTTCAGTTTTGTAGCCAGCACTGAATCCTCAAAAAGAGGGGTGGGACCTCTGTGTCCCATGATGTACTCAAAGAAAAGGATTTTACAGGTAAGTATGACCAAAAAAAATCCTATTTTCTTTTTCATACATCATGGGACACAGAGTTAGGCTAATATTCATTACCTGCTGGGACGTCCCAGAGAAATAGCCTAAAGGGGAGGGAGACACCATACCAAACAATAGCCATCAGACCTTATACATCAGCCCGCAGTACACTGCAGCCGAAAGCCGAATCCTCGACTGCTCAAACATCCACTTGATAACATTTTGTGAACGTATGCACTGAAGATCAGGTGTCAGCCTTACATCTAAATCTGAGCCACAGATGCCTGATGGCGAAAATCCCAGGAGGTCCTACACCCCTGGTAGAATGAGCTCTAACCCTAAAGGGAGGAACTTAAAGTTTCAGACCATAGGCCTGAATGACCAATTGACGGACCCAATTGGCAATGGAAGCTGCCTGCCCCTTCTTGGGTCCTTTTGGTAAAACAAAAAAGGAGTCTGATCCTCAGATCTACGCAGATAGACAAATAAATCTTGACGGCGCTGAACGAGGCTAAGAGAAAAAAGAAGAAAAAATAATGTCCTGATTTAAATATAAGGCCGACACCACTTTTGGCAAAAAAGATGCAACAGGTAGTAACATGACCCTGTTGCGGTGAAGGATCAAGTATGGTACCATGCACGAAAGGGCCACCAACTCCGACACCCTTCTAGCCGAGGTGAAGGCCATCAGGAAGGCTAGCTTGTGTGACAGAAAGTCTAATGGAATTCCCTTGATAGGCTCAAATGGTTGTTTCTGTAACAGACAGCATCAAGTTCAAGTCCCAAGGACACATAGGTGATCTAATGGGGGGAGGGGGGAAGCAAGCAAGTTACCCCTGCATAAAAGTTCGGATCAGTAAATGGGAGGCTAAAGGCTTTTGGAAAAATGTTAATAGGGCCGAGACTTGACCTCCGATTGTACTTGAAGCCAATTTGATTTCTACAGCTGACTGTAGAAAAGAGAGAATTCTCCCAATCACGTATTTCCGAGGATGCACACCAAGAAATATAAGTCTTCCAGACCTTATGATAGATCTTCCTAGTGACAGCTTTTCTAGCATTCACTAGGGTAGACACCACTGGTCCAGAGATGCCACAGTCCTTTACCACCCTGGCTTCAATAGCCATACCGTCAAATTTAGAAACTGTAAATTGGGGTGTGTAGAGGGTCAGCCTGGGGCAGGTTAAAGAAGGGGTAAATTGAAGAGGGCAGGTACTTTTCCTTCAGACCTGCTTATTGTCAGCTGGGCTGAAAGTGTAAGAGGAGAGCTGTTTAAGTAGGAGAGACAGACACACAGCAGCACGCTGTGTGAAAAGTTCAATTTCTGGATTGGGTACTTGCTGGGTGAGCTTAACCACATAAAAGACTGTAGCTCTGAGTAGAGCCATGAACTATTGCCCTTAAGCTGCGGAACTGTGAGCTTTACCTGTGTGCATAACTGTATGACAAGACAGCCTGTCGTGTCTGTTTTTGCCAGTTTGCTGAATAAAGCCATTTTTATTTTTACTGGACTTTCTCTGAGCCCCTCTGAGTTCACCCCTCTGATCCCCTACAGGGTGGAATATAGGACCTTGAGACAGTAGATCGGGGCGACGTGGAAGCGTCCATGTCCCGTCTATTGTCAGTCTCAATATCTTCGGGAACCAGGGCCTTCTGAGCCAGGCTGGTGCCACCAGAATGACTGGAACTCCCACTCTCTGAATACTGCGCAACAAATGTGGAAGAAGAGGGATTGTAGGGAAAGCATAAACCAGGGAGTACTGGCTCCATGGAACTACCAGAGCATCTGCTCCGATTGACAGAGGATCTGTAGCTGTAGCTTGTTGTTGAACCTGGATGCCAGTAGGAAGACCTCTGGCCATCCCCAACATTGGCAAATTTCCTGGAACACCCCTGGGTGTAGGGACCATTCCCCTGGGCAGATCTGCTGGCGGCTGAGATAATCTGCCTTCCAGTTCTCTACTCCCGGGATATGGACTGCCGATAGAATTGGCACATGTCCTCTGCCCAGGCTAGTATGTGGTTCACCTCCTTTAGAGCTGAACGGCTCCTGGTACCCCCTTGGTGGTTTATATAGGCCACTGCAGTGGCATTGTTGGACTGAACCCTGAAAAAGGCAGTCCTGAAGCTCCGCCGTCCAGGACTGTAGGGCTAGACGTACTACCCGTAATTCCAGGACGTTCCAGGGGCAGGATCTGTTCTCTCCTTGACCATTTCCCCTGAGCTGTGAGCCCTTCTAGGGTCGCTCCCAGCCTGAGAGACTGACATCTGTAGTCAGTACTCTCAAAGTTACCGGAAGGAAGGATCTTCCCTTTCGCAGGTTCTGATCCTGCAACCACCAGTTTAGGCTTAAGCGTGCCCGAGGAGATAAGAACATTGGATAATCCAGGGCTTGTCCTTTCCTGTTCCAAGCCAACAAGATGTCTTATTATAGAGGCCTGGAATGGAACTGGGCATAGGGCACCGCCTCAAAGGAAGATACCACCCTTCCTAGAAGACTCATACAGAGTCGAATGAAGGGTTGTCTGGTGCCCCTTATCTAACGCACCTGATCCTTCAGGACACAGATCCTTGTGGGTGGCAAGAATACTCTTGCTTGGACCGCATCTAGGATCAGACCTAAATACTTTAGACTTTGAGCTGGCCTCAAGGTTGACTTTTTGGTATTTATGATCCAACCTAAGCTTTTCAAATACTGTACTGTGTACATTATGCTCTGTTATAGAGCCTGTAGTGAGTGATCTCTGAGAAGGAGATTCCCGAGCACCAGGATCCCTTGGGCCCTTAAAAGACCCAGTACTGGTGCTAGGACCTTTGTGAATACCCGGGGAGCTGTAGCAAGCCTGAAGGGTAGAGCCCCAAACTAAAAATAATGTTCCTCTACTGAAAATCGCAGGAACCTCAGAGTGGCAGTATTCGCGTATGATGCGAATCCTCGTGCGCCCAGATAAAGGCCACGGCGCATGTGTGGCGAAGCCGCATGCTCCATGGATGGCAGCCAAACAAACTTCTGAGCCCAGCGGTGCTTTTGTGAACGCACATGCGCCATGGCGAACCAAGGCAAAATGGCGTACCGTTGTACGCCATCATACAGGTAAAAAACAGCCAGTCACAAGCAAAAAAAAATACACTTTGCAAACAGCCACAGCTAGCCCAAAAACTCCCCCGTATGGTCACCGCACACAGGTGTCCAGCCTCTAACTAGCTTTACTGATTGTTACAATCACTGGGAAACCCCACAATAATAATAAGGTTTAATAAGTTTCACTTACCAGTCCAGGCGCAGGGCAGCTTAGAAACTATGAGCCCAATCTTCACCCTTCATGGCAGGTTCCTGTCACTTGAGGACCTTCAAGGACTGGGAACCCTTTTCATGTTTAGGGTCCACTCCCTTGGACCTATACAGCCGCATTAAAGGCAAAACCTTGCAGGATCTTGAGTCTTCTTTGCGAGGCTCGGGTACCATTTATCTAAGCATATAAAGCCTGTGACAAATGGATCTTATGGTTCAATCCCTTGATTCATTTTAAAACCATTTGTGGGACTACAGACCTGGAGCCCAGAGAGCTCAAACAACCGTGCCACCCACCTTGCAGAGACTGGTAAAAAACTGAAGTACTTCCTGTATGGGAGGGGTTATATAGGGGATTATTTACGCAACACCACTCAGGGTATAAATTTGCTGAATGGGTTTAAATGGAGAGAAGGTTTTATCATAGCCACAGCATATATGGCTTCCCTTTATACGGTAATATCCCACCAGCATGGTTTCGAGGCAGTACATTTCAATCTCGAACAAGATCACTCCCTGTCTTCATTGCAGAGGGACTTTGTTATGAAACTTCTATGTTTTGCAACTGGACACAATTATTTTTGGTTCGGTGATTATTTCTTTTTGCAAACGTGTGGTGAAGCAATGGGTGCCAAGTTTGCACCTAGTTTAGCAAACTTGTTTATGGCCCAGTGGGAGCAAGAGGTCAGAGACACTAATCCCCGAGAGAGCTACGTCGCTGGAAAAGATACATTGATGACGTGCTCCTTGTATGTGAGGGTGACTTGACCTCGCTTGAAACTGTTATTTCTTAAACTTAATAACAATGATAGAGGTATTTCATTCGAATATGAAGCTAGCAAAACTCATGCGAACCTCTTAGATCGTAATATTACCGTTAAAGCAGGGCGTTAATTGCAAGTACTTTTTTTAAGGAGACTGACCGCAACGCTTACATTCCTTTATCCAGTTATCATAAATCCTGCCTAACTGCAGTCACTAAAGGACAATTTCAGCGTATAAAACGCAACTGTACTGAGATTTTTGAGTATTTCCAACAAGAATCTATTCTCAGACAAAGGTTTATAGCTAAGGGATATCTCAAAAATGAAATAGATGAGATTATTTCTAGCGTTGCCGTCATGGATAGGTCTGAAATGTTGAACAATACTGGTAAAGCTAATCCATCAGTAATCAGACCAGGAATCAAATAAATATGGATGGTCTATGACTACCCGGTATTCTAATCTGCATTTTTCCATCAAAAAAATCCTCAATAAACATTGGGGAATTTTGAAAAATTATAAAGTACTTGGTTCTAATATACCTGACCGCCCTGTGGTCATTTTTAGAGGGGCCCTGTCTCCTAATATAGCTCCTAATGTAGTCGACCCCCCTAAAACGTTATTTTTTAAGACCATGAAAGGATTCTTCCCTTATCGAAAATGTAGCATTTGCCAATTAAATATTTTTAGAGGGCGCAAATGCGAGACTTTCCAATCGTCTGAGACAAATAAGTTATACAATATTGAGTCATTCATCACTTGTTCCACTCAATACGT
Source organism: Lithobates sylvaticus (assembly GCA_028564925.1). NCBI lineage: Eukaryota > Metazoa > Chordata > Amphibia > Anura > Ranidae > Lithobates > Lithobates sylvaticus. The sequence goes on from CM053034.1 coordinate 139,713,034, forward strand.
TGTTTATCTCATTCAAAGCCCATGTTCTAAACAATACATCGGTCGCACTAAAAGGGAATTACATGTGCGATTGTCAGAACATGTTGATAACATCAAGCGAGGTTTTAAAAAAACACGACCTTTCTAGGCATTATGATGAATGCCATGATAGGAAACTTGATGGAACCCTTTTTCTGGCTATAGACCATATTCGTCCTCACTGGAGGGGGATCAATATGATCAGATCTATTTCCAAACTTGAAACGAGATGAATTTTTTACATCAAAACCTATCAGCCTTATGGCCTCAACATTGATTGGGATATCAACTGCTTCATTAGTAAATCCTAGATTTCAATTTGCTATATGGGTATTCTTCATTTACTTTTTTATACTTTTTTTTAATAAAAAAAAAAAAAAATTAAAACAGTGTCATTATTGTTACACACTGATTAATAACATATATTTTACATATTATTTGTATTTTTGTACATTTTAGTATTCTTTTATAGTGGATCAATGGTTCTCACACTCTACACGGCCACTTCCTCCTTCCCTTTTGGACTTCAATGTCTTTACATACTTTCCATCTATTTTTTCTTTTCTGTCTCTTTAACATATATAAACACCACTAGATGGCAGAATTGCTATACAGCCTATTACTTGCTATTTATTTAATTTACCCTTAATGCGGCTAGTAGTTAAAATGGTGATGGCGCTTTTCTCTATATAAAAAATTCCCTTTGCCAGTAGTCAAAATTGCACCGGATGAGTATATAACCACCTAACGTAATGACAATGGCACCTGGCCAATAGAGATGGCCTTGCGGTTCGCCCAGCGGTCGGTTCGCGGCGAACTTTGCTCGTTCGCGATTCGCCAAACCGGCGGACATATGGCGCTGTTCGCGGCGGCCATATTTGTTTACATTATGAAGAACTTTGACCCATGACACATCCATCATGGGGTACAGGACAGCCAATTGAGACATTTCAGCACATGGACATGCCCCCTACCTTATAAATAGACCTGATCTGGCGGCCATTTTACATTCTGTCTTTTGTCAGTGTAGGGAAAGGACGCTGTGTGGAGCAGGGGCAGTCAGTCTGTAATCACTAGCTATTACTATTAGGTCCACAAAAGTCCTTTTAAGGACTGGTATAGGTGTACAGTATATAGGGTTGTTGTAATACACTTATAATATACTTTCTTTCAAATATAGAAAGCATATTATAGTGACTGCAGTGCTGACCGATTCTGAAGCTCTTTTCTCAGTGTAGGGACAGTTTGGTGTTTGGAGCAGGGACAGTCTGTAATTCACTAGCTAGCTACCATTAGGTCCACAAAAGTCCTTTTAAGGACTGGTATAGGTGTACTAATTGGTGTGCAGTATATAGGGGTGTAATACACGTATAAAATACTTTCAAATATAGAAAGCATAGTATAGTGCATTTCTACTGTGCAGCATTGTGACTGCTGAGTGGTTCTGCAGCGATACTACAAAGAGTGACAAACGCAATTAGAAAAAACTATTATAACTGTTGTGATAGACCAGTGGCCCCCCAGATTGAAGCGGGGTGTTCTATACCTTCTTACACATATACTGCACTTCTCTAGAGACTTTAGTCACAGGGTAAATTCAAAAATGACAGGCAGAGAAAGAGGCGGGCCCTTCCGCAGGGGTGGTAGGGCAGGAGCAACAGGCTTGAGCCAAAGTGGGAAGTTGCAGAAGGTGCGTTCGATTACGTCAAAGGATGCACCAGACTTGGTTGAGTGGCTCACTCAGCCTTACTCTTCTGCACCCTCCTCATCCTCTTGATCTGCACCCTCTTCACTCTCTGCTGTGTGCACCCCCAAAAGACACTACCACCAACACCACCACCATATACCCTCCGCTTGAGTCACAGGAATTATTTTCCGATCCATCATCACAAGACATTTCCGATGCAGCCATTCTTGGCATTGGATCAGGAAGAGGAGGTAGCAACAACCGCCACTCAGCAGTCTGACGACAGTACCCAGATCAGCCCAAGGAGGTTGGTCCCCGCTGTTGCTGCCTACTCTGAGATTTCTAATTATAGCGGTGGGGAAGGTGACGTAGATGATGACGTGTCTAGGGACATCACGTGGGTGCCCACAAGAGAGGAAGAGGAGGGGAGTTCAGAGGGAGAGATGGACCAGCAGATAGGGAGGAGAAGCAGGCGGAACTTACATTGCACAGGAGGGACAAACCAGACTAATGTACCAGGAGTGAGGCATCAACCATGTACGGTCACATCTGGCGTTCCCAGGACGCCGGCACATGGCTCCGCAGTGTGGGATTTTTTTTAACGTGTCCGCTGCTGACAATAGTGTTGCCTTTGCAGTCAATGCATAAGTCGCGGTAAGCCCAACACTCACCTAGGGACGACCGCCTTAAGAAGGCACATGAGCTGCCATCACCGATCCCAGTGGGAGCAACGCCGTCAGAACCCACAAAGCCACACTCCAGGCTCCCACCGTCCAGCCTCTTCTACTTCTCCTACTCCCCTCTTCTCAGAATTGTCCTCCACTCCACCTTCCATCATGACGTCCTCATGTTTTTCTGGAAAAAGGCAGGCATCCGTGGGTCAAATGTTTGAGCGTAAAAAAATGATGAGGCCGGATAACCCTCTTGCCCAATGGTTGCCCGCTGGCATGTCAGAACTGATAGCCCGCCAACTACTGCCATATAAACTGGTGGACTCGGAGGCCTTTCGAAAATTTGTGGCCATTGAAACACCACAATGGAAGGTCCTAGGAAGGAAGTATTTCTCACAGAAGGGCATCTCAGAGATATCTGGCCATGTTCAGCGGCAAGTGAATGTATCTCTGGCACACAGTGTCAGTGCCAAGATATATCTGACCGCAAACACGGGCAGGGAAAGTATATAACTTTTACTGCCCACTGGGTGAACCTTCTGATGGCTGTCAAGCATGTAACCCGTGGCACCCGTGTAGATTTGGTTTTACCGCCACGGATTGCATGCAGGCCTGCCTCTTCTCCTCCTCCTACTCCATCCTCCCTCTCCTCCTCGGCTGACTCCTCCTTTTCCGCTGCTACTGTCTCTTCCGCTGCGCCGCCCAAGATCCCCAGAACCTATTCGACATGCCAGGTGAGACATTGCTATACTGTGCTGCGTCTGTTATGCCTGGAAGCCAAGAGCCACACTGGCCCTGCACTCCTTTCAGCTTTGCGTTCACAGGCAGATCAGTGGCTAACACCGCTCAATTTGACAGTTGGTAAAGTGGTGTGCGACAATGGTGCCAATCTGCTTAGCGCGTTGAAACAGGGCAAAATTACACATGTGCCACGTCACACGTCTTAAACTTGGTCGTGCAGCAATTCGTTGTCAAATACCCTGGGGTCCAGGACATCTTGCGGCAGGCAAGGAAAATCTCGGCCCATTTCAGAAGATCTTACAAGGCCATGGCTCGCCTTGCTGACATTCAGCGGCGACACAATCTGCCGGTCAGACGTCCTATTTGTGATAGCCCGATGCGATGGAACTCAACCTTCTATATGCTTAATAGGCTGCTCCAGCAGAAAACGTGCAGTTAACGACTACCTGTACGAACTCTATGGCAGAACAGGTTCTGGGAGCTTGTTTTTTTTTCACCGCGCCAGTGGCTGCTCATGCGCGACGCATGCAGACTTCTGCGGCCATTTGATGAGATCACCAAACTAGTCAGTCGCAGCCATGGCGCCATCAGTGACATCATACCTTACGCCTTCTTTATGGAGCGTGCATTGCATCGTGTCATTGATCAAGTCGTTGAGGAGCAGGAGCAGGAAGATGAGGAACTCGCAATGCTGGATGAATTCCCAGGGGGGCTACTCTATCTGAGACAAGTCAACAACAGGAGTCTGAAGAGGAGTCAGAGGAGGATGGTGTCGGGGCGGATGACGAGGAGCAAGAAGAGCAGGCTTTAAACCAGGGATATGCAATTAGCGGACCTCCAGCTGTTGCAAAACTACAAGTCCCATCATGCCTCTGCCTCTGAGTGTCATGCTTGTGGTTGTCAAAGTCTTGCTATGCCTGATGGGACTTGTAGTTCTGCAACAGCTGGAGGTCCGCTAATTGCATATCTCCGCTTTAAACCTTTCTGGGATCCCTGTTGTTGTCCGTGGATGGGGGGAGGAGAACGAAGAGGACATTATCCTGGATGATGAGCAGGAGCCAGGCCACCACACCGCTTCCAGTTTAGTGCAAATGGGGGCCTTCATGCTCCAGTGTTTTAACAGGGACCCCTTATAAAAAGCATAAAGGTCAAGGACCAGTACTGGGTGGCAACGTACTTAGACCCCCGGTACAAACACAAAATGACGGAAATGTTACCACCATCACAGAGGGCTGTCAGAATGGAGCACTTGCAGGCCTTGCTTAGAGAAATGCTGCATTCTGCTTTTGCGTGCGCTGGCAAAGGAATTCCCACTCCCAGAGAAAGAGTTGCGGGTACCAATCCAACAGCGCCTGCAAGAAGAGGGCGGTTTGAAGATGTGTTGGTCACTTCTGACATGAGATCATTCTTTCAGTCGACCCATCAACAGGTGTCATCCGGATCCAGCATCAGGGAACTCCTAGACCGACAGGTGTCCGACTACATCGGGTTAACGGCCGATGTGGATGCTCTGAGAAGTGATGAACCCCTGGACTACTGGGTGGGCAGGCTTGACCTCTGGCCAGAGCTTGCACAATTTGCAATGGAACTGTTGGCTTGCCCCTCGTCCAGGGTCCTGTTCGAAAGGACTTTCAGCACAGCAGGGGGATCGTGACCGATAAGCGTACTCGCCTAGCTCAAGACAGTGTTGACTACCTCACATTTCTAAAAATAAATGAGCCATGGATCTCGGAGGAATTCAACACGTGACCAGTAGACCATGTATATGCATAACTCTATAAACGATTTATATAATATAGCACACATACCTTTTTTCTACCTTTGGCTCACTTGTACAAAAAAAGCACACCGTACTATATGCCCATACCCTCCTGTTTGAAGAGGTTGAGCAGTGTCATATTTTTTGGTCCCGCAGCGAGTTGCTGGTGTCGGTTCTCTCCATCTCTGTGCTGGTGTCAGTGCTCTCTATTACGGTGCTAGTGTCAGTGCTCAGTCTCTATCATGGTGCTGGTGTCAGTGAGAGAGATAGCAGCGGAGAAGCCAATCAGCAGGCAGTGCCAGCACCATGGCTGAGGATCAGCACTGGACTGGCACCTCCGGACCACCGTAGTGGAGCCCTGCCTAGGTGGTGGTAAGGGCCGGCAGAGGGAGGGGTCAGGGGCTCAAGCACAGGTTGGCACACTGGGACATTGGCACAGGACTGCGCTGCCCTGACTGTGGCACTGATCATCTCCTGCACCCCCTTCATAGCCTGGCCTGTCCTCCATGGCCTTTAATTGACAAAATTTCACAGATAAAAAAAAAAGAATGGTTGTCGTCCTCGATCCCAGATTCACTTAATACTTCTGGTATGTCAGTGTCCATGTTGTGGGACTATGTGTGCACAGCTAATAAGTATTTTGTGGCTTAAAATATGACCTGGAGGTTTTTAAGGTTCGCCTGCCATTAAAGTCAATGGGGCCCGCCGCAAACCTGAGGTTCGCGAACATTTGGGCACGTTTGCGGATCGCGTTCGCAAAACGGCCCGTCGGAAGTTCGTCCATCACTACTGGCCAATCCCCAGACGTCCTATTGATGAAACGCGTAGGGTGGAGCCTATGACTGACGTTTTTTTCCTTTGGAGACGGTGGATGGTTTGTCTGTTTCAGGAAGTAGAGAAAGGCTCGTGGAGACACTGCGACTTCCATGTATCCACATTATATGATCCGCAGTTAAACTACTATAGTGTAAGTGCAATACCTATCTTTTATTAAACTCCATTTGCGTTTTTGATATATTACACTATGGGAGCCTTTCTTTTATATTTTTGAGCTACACGATTTACTATCTGGCGACACTAGGAATCATCCTTTGAAGGCTTTAATCACCACCTTGGTTTTGGGGAAACCATTAAATCCCTGCGCTGGGCGAGACTGCCATCGCAGTCATCGCTATCTGGTAAGCAGATTATTATAACACTTTGGGTGTGCGGAGTCGGATGCACTACGCTCATTGTGTGTGAAAACTACACATTTTTTTATTTTTCATGGATGGACTTTATATAGACAGAGATTTTTTTTATGTGATGGGACTCTGCTATAGTTTATTTTTTCACTTTTCTTTTTACAACACAATTTTTCTCATTTATTAGCGCTGTATCCACTTTTTATCATTTGTTTGAAGTTTTGTATACTGGACTTTTTGGCAATATAATTTAGTAGTTTTGCTTGTGATATTTATATTATCCCATTTTTTTTTGTTGTTTTTATTGTTCTTAGCGCAGCGCTGTTCCTTTGGGTCCTTTTTTCTTATATAGGGGGTCACTTACTGTGTAAAGACCTTTGGTCTACCAGTGTCCATTCACCTGGAGATGAAGTATAACCCAGCAGGTAATGAATATTAGCCTAACCCTGTGCCCCATGATGTATAAAAAAGAAAGATCAATTTGTAAATGGATAGAAAACTGTCTAAAAGACCACATTTAGAGAGTAGTGGTTAATGACTAGTACTCTGAATGGTCTAAAGTTATCAGTGGTGTACTCCAAGGTTCAGTGCTGGGACATTTACTTTTTAATATCTTTATAAATGATATAGGGTCTGGGATTAAAAGTAAAATTTCTGTCTTTGCAGATGACCTATTCAGTTAAACAACGTCCTTACAGGATGTCTCCAATTTACAAGCCGACCTCAATGCACTGTCTAATTGGGCAACTAAGTGGCAAATGAGGTTTAATGTTGATAAATGTAAAGTTATGCACTTGGGGGCTAAGAATATGCATGCAGCATACATACTAGAGGGCGTACAACTGGAGGAATCAATGGTGGAGAAGGATCTAGGGGTTTTGGTAGATCATAAGCTCAATAATAGCATGCAATAATGCCAAGCTGCGGTTTCCAAAGCGAGCAAAGTAGTTTCTTGTATTAAGAGCGGTATGGACTCCAGAAAGCGAGAGAGAGATATAATTTTGCCCCTGTAGAAATCATTAGTAAGACCTCATCTGGAATATGCAGTTGAGTTTTGGGCACCAGTTCTCAAAAAGGATATCAGGGAACTGGAGAAAGTGCAGAGAAGGGCAACCAAACTGATAAGAGGCATGGAGGAGCTCAGCTATGAGGAAAGATTAGAGGAACTGAATATATTCCCTCTTGAGAAAATGTGGAATAGACTCCCTCCAGAGGTGGTTCTGGCAAGCTCAGTCGATTGCTTTAAAAAAGACTTAGATTCTTTCCTAACTGTACACAATATAACTGGGTATTAACATTTATAGGTAAAGTTGATCCAGGGAAAATCCGATTGCCTCTCGGGGATCAGAAAGGAATTTTTTTCCCAGGCTGTAGCAAATTGGAGCATGCTTTGTTTTTTTTTTGCCTTCCTCTGGATCAACCGTGGGTGTAGGTTTGTGTATATGGGATTGTAGTTTTAATTTTTTTTGGTTGAACTTCATGGACTTTTTTCAACCTATGTAACACTTTGCTACAATGTAAAGTAGTGAGTATATATCTTGTATATCAGTGTCAATTTGCTGTCCCCTCAAAATAACTTAACACATAACCATTAACCCTTTCACTGTCCAGTTCGTACGCCATACAGAGCTACAAAAGTTCCTGCAGGTGGCCAAGTCCGTACGGCCCTCCTTTCTCCCTCTGCTATAAAGTCATGGTCACTTCAATGACCGCAAGCTTATATCAGAATTTTTCAGAAGACTCTGCTAAACAATTCTATAACTCTGATCAACGAATTACAAGCCGATCAGAGTTATTAACCTGAAATGTGACCCCGCCCCGATCCATGCGGCGGCTTCCCTGTGTCCTGCCTCTCCACCTGCCACCGCTGCCTTCCACCTATAATCCTCCCCCCCACTCTTTCCTATCCTTCATCCCCCTTCTCCCCCCCAGCATGTGTTTATCAAGCCCCCCCTGTAGTACAGTGGGCGCAGGCAGCGATCACTGCATATTGCTCCTATATGTCCAACTGACAGCTGATATATAGTAACTATGAGTGTTACTATGTATCAGACTGTCATTTTATGAATGAATTAGGAATCTCTATACAGATTCCTTATTCATTCAAGTAAAGTGCAACAGAGCGAGGGACTATCTTCAGTCCCTTTCTCTGTCTCAAAAAAAAGATATGGGGGTCTGTTTACACCCCTGATATCTCATCAAAGCCCCCCCCCCCCCCTCCAAAAAAAAGTAAAAAAAATAAAACATAGTAAGGCCCAGTAACTTTTGGGGGGGATGGCAACCCCCCCAGGTCCGCCTGCATTTAGCTTCTCCACGGTGACACCCCACCCTGCACTCACCCCCTCCATGGCCTCCTCGGGCAACCCGATCGCCTCCTGTCTTGATTGGCCGGGAAGAGAAGCCGGAAGACAAAAAGCAAATATTAATTTGCTATTGTCACAAGTGGGTGGGTTCGGGGTGCAGTGCTCTGCGCCCCGAGAACAACCTTTTTCAAGCTAATTAGCGCATTAATCATGTGGCTTGAAAAAAAAAAGTTCATACTAACGGAACCCATGCACCCCTAATGGACCGGCCGCTCCTGGTAAGACCCCTTTCACATGTACTTGGTCAAGCAGATCTGCCTGCTCAGCGGAGGATCTGTTTGCTGATCCCCACTGAGCAGGCGGATGACAGATCTGTGACCGCTAATGCAGAGTGGACACAGCCGATGTTTTCTATGGGGTGGTCAGATGGAAATGGACCGCCTGTCCATTTTCATCCAATACCATCCGATTTGATCTGCTAGATGGATGGGGAATGGGAATCCCTATCCATCTGTTTTTAGCGAACTGGACCGGATCAGATGCAGGCGGGTGTAAAAGGACACATGTCCATTTACATCAGCCTCTCCATAGAGAACAATAAGTGGTCCGATTTGGCCCGCCTGAAAAACGGACAGGCAGACCCGATCTGTCTGCTTGTGTGAAAGGGGCCTAAGGCCTTGTTCACACAGGGCATACACAGCATACCTTTACAGGGATGCACAGGTGTTCCGTGTATCTCTGTTCAGGCAGTCCCCATTGATGTCATTTGGGATGCAGCAACTGGACAAACAGAGCCGTTGCTCCCAATTTTACATCCATGTAGGTCTGCATGCATGTCCCTGAGCTCACACTGCCTGCGTTCAGGGCCATGTACCCACACAGATGTCAGATTGGAAGCAACAGCTATGCCTGTGCAGCCTTTGCATCCAAATTGACATAAATGGGACTGCCTGTACAGGGATACACGAAACAGCTGTGCATCCCTGTGCAGGTAAACATGGCCCTTCATGCCACAAATGAACGATGCTTTAGTAGCAATTTAGCAGGAATTTTGTAAGTAATGTTGATGCAAAAATATTGTTTTGATAAACATTTGCGCAAATATCATGATGCCTTAAAAATATCAGTAGCACCTTCTTTTTATTCTACTAGTGCATTCAGAAAATGTATGGTTTGGGGGTCTTTTACAAATGCTGAAAGCTGCAAGTAAAAAAGGAAAAGCTCCAGATTTTCTAATGCCACGTACACACGAGCAGGTTTTCCGTCGGAAAAAACTTGGATGGTTTTTAAGACGGAATTCCGCTCAAGCTTGGCTTGCATACACACGGTCACACAAGTTGGCTGAACTTTCGACCGTCAAAAACGTAGTGACGTACAACACTACGACGAGCCGAGAAAATTAAGTTCAATGCTTCTGAGCATGCGTCGAATCGTTTCCAAACATGCGTAGGAATTTTGCCTTTAGGAATTGGTAGAGACTATCGGAAATTCCGATCGGAACTTTTTCATACACACCGTCGCATTTTTCGACCAAAAGCTCTCATTTGTCTTTTGCTGGCCGAATTTCCGATCGTGTGTATGCAGCATTATAATCTTTTGTGTACGACCAATTTTCACCACTCAAAGAAAAAAAAGGTACTAAGATTTGTTATTCATTAACTCAATACAGCTTAAGCTTTTATATTTAGTAGGAATTTAGCAGAAATTGTCAAATTTGCTGTGTTTGTATCTGCTAGTAATGATTTTAGTGTTTTTTTGAGCAAAAATATTGTAAACATTTGTGCAAATATCATGGGGCCTTAAAAATTAGTAGCACCTTTTTATTCTAATGGTCCTATGCTTCCAGAAAAGATATGGTTTGGGGGGTCTTTCACAAATTCTGAATACTTTAAGGGAAAAATGAAAAACCTTCAGATTTCAAGAGAAATTTGTATATTTACATTTTTGCGTAAGTTCGATTTTAATCATTTTTCAAAAAGGCGCAATGTAAAAAATTACAAATTTGTAATGTATTAATTCCATACAGGTTAAGCTTTTATATTTAATTGGAATTTAGCAGGAATTTTGTAAAATTGGCTGCGTTTTTATGTGCTAATGGGTTTTAGTGTATTTTTAGCAAAAAATATTGTTTTGATAAACATTTGCGCAAAGACTCAGGGGCCAAAAAAAAAATCTGTAGAATCTTATTTTTATTCCAGAGGTCATATGCTTTCAGAAAATATATGGCTTGGGGGGCCTTTTACAAACTCTGAAAGGTTTAAGTGAAAAATGAAAACCTCCAAATTTTTGGAGACATTTTTGGGTACATTAGATTTTCACCATTTTAAAAAATTTACAAATATTTGTTATTTATTAACTCCATACAGGTTAAGCTTTTATATTTAGTAGGGATTTAGCAGGAATTTTGTAAGATTAGCTGTGTTTTTATGTTTAAAAAAAAAAAAATGATTTTACTGTTTATGTTTTGCGAATATATTGGTTTGATAAACATTTGCGCAAATACCGCAGGGTCTAAAAAATCTGTAGCACCTTCTTTTTATTCTATAGATCATATGCTTTCAGAAAATATATGGTTTTTGGAGTCTTTCACAAATTCTGAAATCTGTAAGGGAAAAATGAAAACTTCGATTTTTTGAGACCGTTCAATTTTCACCATTTCGCAAAAAGGCGCAATGTAAAAGTTACAAATATTTGTTATTTATTAACTCAATACAGGTTGAGCTTTTATATTTAGTAGGACTTTTGTAATATTTGCTGTGTATTTATTTGCTAATCATGATTTTAGTGGATTTTTTGCAAAAATATTGTTTTGATAAACATTTGCGCAAATATCGTGGGACCTTAGAAATCAGCAGCACCTTCTTTTTATTGTACTGGTCAGGTGCTTTCATAAAATATATGGTTTGGGGGGTCTTTTACAAACTCTGAAAGCTATAAGTAAAAAATAAAAAAGCAAAGGCAAAAAAATTGCAAAGATGGTCTGGCCACCTGAGTGTACAAAATTGAGCACAGGGCCTGGCAGCGAAAGGGTTAAGGTCTAAACCGCTGGCAACAAAATGAGTACACCCCTAAGTGAAAATGTAACCTTATTTGGTTCAGATGGTGTCAAGCGCGTGTGGCGGCAACCAGGTAAGGAGTACAAAGACAAGCGTGTCTTGCCTACAGTCAAGCATGGTGGTGGGAGTGTCATGGTCTGGGGCTGCATGAGTGCTGCCACCACTGGTGAGCTACAGTTCATTGAGGGAACCATAAATGCCAACATGTACTGTGACATACTGAAGCAGAGCATGATCCCGTCCCTTCAGAGCCTGGCTCACAGGGCAGTATTAAAACATGGTAACGACCCCAAACACACCTCCAAGAGGACCACTGCCTTGCTAAAGAAGCTGAGGGTAAAGGGGATGGACTGGCCAAGCATGTCTACAGACCTAAACCCTATTGAGCATCTGTGGGGCATCCTCAAACGGAAGGTGGAGGAGCGCAAGGTATCTAACATCAACCAGCTCCGTGATGTCCTCATGGAGGAGTGGAAGAGGACTCCAGTGGCAACCTGTGAAGCTCTGGTGAACTCCATGCCCAAGAGGGTTAGGGCAGTGCTGGAAAATAATGGTGGCCACACAAAATATTGACACTTTAGGCACAATTTGGACATTTTCACTTAGGGGTGTACTCACTTTTGCTGCCAGCGGTTTAGACATTAATGGCTGTGTTGAGTTATTTTGAGGGAATAGCAAATTTACACTGTTATACAAGCTGTACTTTGTAGCAAAGTGTTATTTCTTCAGTATTGTCACATGAAAACATATAATTTAAATATTTACAAAAATGTGAGGGGTGTACTCACTTTTGTGAGATACTGTAGGTGTACCAAAAGTGGAACTTCCACTCATTGTACCCCCCTCTCCGGTGCCACTTTTGGCACCTTTCGGGGGGGGGGGGGGGGGACAGTATACCTGTCTTTCACAGGTATGCTTTCCCCACTTCCGGGAGCCTCAGCCGTGGGTATTGACGTCACGTCTGGAGCTGTCGCCAGGCCAGTAGGAGAGAGGAGCGGAGCCTTGTGCAAGCGCAGTAGGGTTTCCGGCGTGAAGCTGAAAGGCTATACTGCCGGGTTCCCTTAGGCGTCATGCTGATGGAAACATCTGCTGCGGTGCCGACATCGCTGGACTCCAGGAAAGGTAAGTGTCTGATATTTAAAAGTCAGCAGCTGCAGTATGTGCAGCTGCTGGTTTTTAATTTTTGTAGCGGTGGGCGGACCTCCGCTTTAAGAGAGGTAAGCTGGGAATGAATAGCCACAAGCCCTTTAGAGGAAGTCGTTCTATAAACTGAAACATGTTAAAAATATAATTTTTTTTTACTTGGGGTTTTCAATTATATGGGAAATGGGTTTGTAACATGAATGACCATTATTCTGTTTTTATTTATTTGTGTTAATTTAATACTGAATTGATATTGACACACCAGATCAACACCGGTTACGCTTGTTACCGATTACAAGGAAAAAGAGTTTGGGCAGATGGTGATAGAATGTAAGTGGTCTATCGCATTATTAAATGAACACAAAAATACAATATAGGCCTAGTGTGCATATACACAGCCAATACCCCTAGAGGATGCTTAAATAGATAGACACAAGAGAGGTGTATGCGGTTCAAAATTGAAGTAAGTTTTATTTGTTAAGGCAAAGAACTAAAATTCATAAAGATGAGGTGTACAGATATTTTGTCAAAAAGAGCATACATTCAGCATATACAATTTGACCACATAAAATATGTACATATAGTGATTTTACAAGATAACTTGCAATGCATGTGTAGTCTAGGAAAACGCCGACATGTTTCGGACTTTGGTCCTTTTTCAAAGGCAGTTTAACATCCTGTGATTTCACATCTATAATATGTGAATGAATAAACATTAGTATGAAGGTTATAAACAGGTAAACATATTATATGTTGCCATAGATCGACATATTGATGTACTTCTGTGGGTATGGTACTCACATGCAATGCAGGAGGTCTCTCCCAAACGTAATGAGCTGAAAGGCCAAATATGGGATTCATATATTAAATGTATGCATTGGTGTAATATCTGTGCTGATAAAAGCAAAGAAAATTGCCGTTTGGCAAGGCGATGAGCTGCAGAAAACCCTGATAGCTGCAAGATCTCTGACAGGACACAGGTCAAAAGCCCGTGGCCTGTGGGCATATAACCAATTGGTATGAGAAGCTGAAATAAATTAGAAATTGAGGGGTATAAGTATCAAATGGGTCATGTATTAGAGACCAAGCAAATAGTAAAGCATGAAGTATAAAAGTATGTTACCTGACTAGCGAGTATTCAGAATTTTGTCGTTTCCAAACGCCAGCAGAGGAACGGTATGTCTACAGCCGCCATTGCTGGCTATTTGTAATAGATGTGGAGATTAATCTCAGGTGTGAGTTGGCGCCACAGAGTGACGCGCCAGTGTCGCTGAGTGGTGATTGGTTATTGCAGCAGGGGAAACAGCCAATCTGGCTGTACGTATATCCCCTATGAGATCTCAGACGGGATGGCGCTGGGCGCGGTCCCGCTCAGTTGGGCGGGGCCGCGTCGTGACGTTACCGACGCGGGCAAGAAGTTCCCTCCCCGTCCGCGCTCCAGTCGGAACGCAAACAGGAAGGCACACACTAGTTGGGCGCCCAGAGGGAACGTAACACGCGCAGGTGCAGGGAACGACCCTGCGCGTATTACGTTCTCTCTGGGCGCCCAACTAGTGTGCGCCTTCCTGTTTGCCTTCCACCTGGAGCGCGGACGGGGAGGGAACTTCTTGCCCGCGTCGGTGACGTCACGACACTGGACGCGGCCCCGCCCAGCGCCGTCCCGTCTGAGATCTCATAGGGGATATACGTACAGCCAGATTGGTTATTGCAGCAGGGGAAACAGCCAATCGCCACTCAGCGACACTGGCGCGTCACTCTGTGGCGCCAACTCACACCTGAGATTAATCTCCACATCTATTACAAATAGCCAGCAATGGCGGCTGTAGACATACCGTTCCTCTGCTGGCGTTTGGAAACGACAAAATTCTGAATACTCGCTAGTCAGGTAACATACTTTTATACTTCATGCTTTACTTTACCACTATTTGCTTGGTCTCTATTACATGACCCATTTGATACTTATACCCCTCAATTTCTAATTTATTTCAGCTTCTCATACCAATTGGTTATATGCCCACAGGCCATGGGCTTTTGACCTGTGTCCTGTCAGAGATCTTGCAGCTATCAGGGTTTTCTGCAGCTCATCGCCTTGCCAAACTGCAATTTTCTTTGCTTTTATAAGCACAGATATTACACCAATGCATACATTTAATATATGAATCCCATATTTGGCCCTTCAACTCATTACGTTTGGGAGAGACCTCCTGCATTGCATGCGAGTACCATACCCACAGAAGTACATCAATATGTCGATCTATGGCAACATATAATATGTTTACCTGTTTATAACCTTCATACTAATGTTTATTCATTCACATATTATAGATGTGAAATCACAGGATATTAAACTGCCTTTGAAAAAGGACCAAAGTCCGAAACATGTTGGCGTCTTCCTAGACTACACATGCATTGCAAGTTATCTTGTAAAATCACTATATGTACATATTTTATGTGGTCAAATTGTATATGCTGAATGTATGCTCTTTTTGACAAAATATCTGTACACCTCATCTTTATGAATTTTAGGTGTTCTTTGCCTTAACAAATAAAACTTACTTCAATTTTGAATCGCATACACCTCCCTATATTGTATTTTTGTTACCGATTACGATTTGTTTCATAAATTAATTTTGAGGTTAAACCTTTAATTCACAGCAATAGTAGTGGTTTGTTTATAGTCATTGTACTCAAAATACACAGTGAACATTAGTTTAATTAAAGCGGAACTTCACCCAAAAAGGGAAATTCCACTTATCTGCCTCCACCCCCCTGCTCCAAATTTGGCACAGGTACCGCTCCTACTTCCAGTCAGATCACAGCACCCCCTCCCCCCGCAGCCTTGGGGGACACATCACCGGTCCCAGAAAGCTGTGGGACTATTCACAAAGTGAAGCACGGCTCGCCCATGCACAGTGGGAAGCCAGCTGTGACGCCACAAGCAGTCACAGCTGGCTTTCCAAAGTAAACATGCCAGTGCCTGAACCCAAAAGGTGGCTGAAGAGCAGGCACGGGGGGAGGACACCGCTGGATCCCTGAACAGGTAAGTGTCCTATTATTAAAAGGCAGCAGCTACAGTATTTTTACTGACTACATTTCTAGTCTGAAGAACTGCTTTAAAAAAAAAAAAAATACTTTGGGAGACTCCAAGTGAGTTTGTTATAGCTAAATAATGACACTTTCTTCCTGAAATTTACAGTTGTGGATGCCCACAGGGTCACATAAGTGGGTTTGGCTTGTATCAATGAGGGAAATGTTAATCTGCTTCTTTGCATAAATGATACTATATCCTTGAAAAATGTTAACAAATTAAGCACTTTCCTCTTAGCTGTTAAAGTGGCACGTATATAAGGCCCCTTTCACACGGGGCTGTCCGTATTTGGCATCCGCCTGTTCAGCGGGGATTGCTCTGTTGATCCCCACTGAGCCAGCGGATGACAAGCCTGTCTCTGCACTGTGTGCTGGGATGGACCTGTCAGAGTCTGCTCTCCCCTATGGGGGGGAATCGGATGATTACGGACCACCTGTCACGATCCACTGATCATGGGTGCAATGCTTTGCAGGATCTTACATTTATTATTTTTCTCTTCAGGCCAATTCACACTATGTGCGGTGACCAACGTTTTTACCATGCGTCTGTCACTGCAAGAACGCACAGGAAACAGTGGTTAATCTACACGGCAACAGCCTAGTGATGCGATAAAATGCAGACATGCTGCATTTTATTGCAGCGCACCGGCCCAAATCAAACATTGCAGTAAATGAAGTGTACATTCTGCAAAAAAAAAAAAGAGGAGAAAAAAAGGAGCAGTGCAATGTGATGTGATAAATCGTGCACCACACTGCCCCCTAGCGCACCAGCAACAGAAAGCGCAGAAGCAGTGATTCGTTTCTGCTGCTCGGTGCTGCAGTGTGAATTGCTGCTTGAAGGTGAACATAGTTTACACGTCAGTGTTAACCCTGTGTCAGCTACGACATTCAACATGTAAAACAAAAAATCATATGTTAATTCTGAGTTTTAGCAATAAAAAAAAAAAAAAGTAAAATAAAAAAAAAAGAATGCTTACAATTTTTCAGCATCAGTGGAAGCGTTCTTAGACAGTTGCATTTTGGCATGAAGACTAAGTATCCTCTTCACAAGGCTGATCTTAAATGCTGATCCATCTTTCTTTGTCTTCAAGGCAGTTTTCCTATGGATCTTCTTACCAGCAACAAGCTTATTAGGAGGAATCCTAACCAAAAAAAAAAAAATTGTAATTTAGCAGTGCTGTCCCTAATCTTAAAGTTAAAGCCAAGTTCCACCCAAAAGTGGAACGTCTGCTTTAAGCACTCCTTGTCCCCTTACATGCCACATTTGGCAAGTCATATTTTTTGGGGGGGGGGGAGTGGGTACCTTCTTTTTAGAGGGAATTCCTGTCCCACTTCTTCCTTCTGCTTCTCGCCTAGGCAACCCTCCCCCTAGGCGACCCCTCCCTCTCTGCAATCTTCTGGGACATGTCACAGGTCTCAGATGATTGCCTGGCAAAAAGCAGTGCAAAGCACGACTCGCACATGGGTAGCCATAAGCTGTCACGGCTGGGTGCCCACAGTTGCTATGACGGTGGGGGGAGTGGAGTGAGGCTACGGGTTGCTGCATCGCTGGATCGTGAGATCTCTTTTTCCAAAGTCTAGTGGGATCTCACCGTTGATCATAGCAACAGGAAAATTTGTAGGCACAGGATAAAAACTTTTTTTGTGAACAAAGTTCTATCTGTAAATATGTGCATTTTTTCCCCAAAGGAAAACCATATTATAATGCGCATGCGTAAAGCACAAAATAAACACATTTAATACATCTGATTCCACTCAACTAGAAGGTCTGGATGAAATTTTAAGGGTTGTCAAACTAAATTTGTTCACTCGATAGCAAGATCAAATGCTTTGACATTGATAAATGTAAAGTTATGCAATTGGGGGCTAAAATATCCATGCATCGTACATACTAGGGGGAATACAACTTGGGAAAGCAATGGTGGAGAAGGATCTGGGTGTTCTGGTAGATCATAAGTAGGGTTGCACCGATACCCCTTTTTTAAGACCGAGTACAAGTACTCGCCGATACAGATTACCAATACTTTTTTTTATGTCATGTGACAGTGGCACCAATAGCAGCACTGATGAGGCGTGGACTGTGTCAGTAGTTTTTTTTCCACAAATTTATTTTTTACAATTCATTTTTTTTTATTATTTTTTACAATTTATTTTTTGGTATTTGTTTTTAACAATGCTTTTTTCATTTTTTTTTGGGGGGGGGGGGGGGAGAGTGGACGGTGTCAGTGTGTGTTTTTATTTTATTATTTTTACAATTAAACCTTTTCAATATTTAAATTATTACAATTCTTTTTTTTATTACTATTTATTAATATTATAATTTTTTTTAGCCCTGTTGGGGGGTGATCACTTACGCTGTGCATTCCGAAAAGAAAGGAGCCGGTAAACTACATATTTACTGGCTCCTTCCTCCACTCTCCATCCTGACAGATAAAGGACAGAGGGGGAGCGGAGCACAGAGGTGGAGCGGAGCACAGAGGGGGAGGAGAAGCGGCTGTCAGCTGCTGTATACAGGGATATCGTGATTGCAACTCCCCAGCAACGCACCAATCGTCCCTGACTGTCCAGGAATTGGATTAAGCATGGGAGCATTTGCCCGAGTACAAGTACTCATGCAAACACTCGGTATGGGCACTGATACTAGTGTCGACATCCAACAACCCTAATCATAAGCGTAATAGCATGCCATGCCAAGCTATGGTTTCCAAAGCGAGTAAAATTCGTTCTTGTATTTAAAGCGGTATAGTATAAAGTAAGATAGAGAATCCGCGCTTAGGCCAAAAGGGTAATTAGGTGTGCAGCCTACCCTGCTAGATCCCCAAAAGGAGACTAGAGTATGAGTAAAAATAAAAATAAGAGTAATTTGGCACTCCCTATATAATAAAGAGCGACAGACCCACATCACTTATGTGGTGCCACTAATGTGATGAGATATGGACGTGCAGATATTATAACGTGATAAATAATAATAAGAAATAATAACCGCTGCTAATGCAGTGAAAAGAGATAGACCTAAATCAATTGGATCGCTTAGTGGTGGAATGTGCCACTAGTGCGATTAAATGTGCGTTTATCAAAAGGTGTGATACACTAAATCTTAAGTGATAATAACAATATAATACACAAACAGAAATTGATACTCAAAGACCTTCAATGCAAAATATCATAAGAAAAAGTCCAAGTATATGTGAAACAATAACTGTGAAAAAATAAATAAATAGAACAAGTCCAACGTGTAAAATCCAAAATACTTCAGGAACCAGCAAAACAAAAGTCTTTTATAATTCTTAAGTGCTTGGTGACTTCCTATTGTGACTGTGAACACAGGGAAAATCCAGGTGACTTTTAGTGCTCCCCCTCTTGGGTCCCCACTCACCAGCTCCAATCACCCCTACAGGGGTATCTCGCATGTAGGACAGCCTTGGTGCCCAGAAGAGGTTTCCAGCCTTGACATCCAGTATCCAACTCCTATGGATCACCCAAGGATATCTCACTTCTGGATCAGATTGGGTACAGTTGGAATCTCCAGGGGCAAAACACCCAGCTATGCCTCTATCCAATTTCTTTCTCTCACCAATTTCCAGTGCAGATAGGGGCATTCATGCAAATAATTAGATAAGGGCTCCCATAGTGTAGTATCAACATTTTTTGGGGGAAATGTTTTTATTGAAAATAAACATCAGGAAATATCCGCCAAAAAACCTACATCTACGGGGGAAAAAAATGATAGCTCCTGAGCCGTGGTGTCCTTCTCCTTGAATCATTTCATCACGATGTTAGATTGTACTTCAAAGTCTTCCATGGAATCGCAATTTCTGCGCAGTCGTACTAATTGACCCTTAGTGATATTCCCTTTCCACCTATGGTGGTGGCAGCTTGATGTAGGGATATACTCGTTTCGATCCGTTGCTTTGAAGAACGTTCAAGTGCATAAACGATCGCCTTCTTTGAAGATCTCTAGATCTAAGTAGTCTATTTGTTGATAATTCCATTAACCTGTGAACAAAATGCAATATCTGTTCACATTTAGGTTGTTCAGAAAATCTTCAAAGGATTTAGCATTACCATTCCATAGTATGATCAAATCATCTATGTATCTCCGGTACAATTTTATCTGGGGTATCCGCCTATTATACACGTTCTTCTTCCCACATATCCATGAAAAGGTTTGCTACGCTTGGTGCGTAGCGTGCCCCCATGGCTACCCCCTTAGTTTGTACATAGTAATTTTTATTATACCAGAAATAATTGCATTCCATGTATAATTGCAAACCTTCCAGGATGTACCCAATCTGTTGTTGTTTCATTTCCGTTGTTTCGTGTAATGCTTTTTTTACTCCCCTCAGCCCATCTTATTGTATTATACAATGAGTTCACATTGATTGTAGCTAGTAGGTAAAGCTCCACTCCTTCAATGTTTTTAAGATCTTGGATAAGTTGTGAACTATCCCAGGTATGCTTTCCCCTTCTTTACCAGCGGTTTGAGAAATTTGTCCAAATATTCTCCTAGTCTCGAGAAGACTGAATTGATTCCACTGATGATAGGTCTCCAGGGCAGGTTCTCCATCTGGGTCTTTGTGGAATGTGATACAAAATATTCAGCTTCTTTGTCATTCAGGATGCCCACTCCCTTCCCTTTCTTCAAATAATTCTTCAGCTCCTTTTAAAAATTTTTCTTAGGGTTACCTTTCAGCTTCTTATACGTATTTTTCACTTGCAATAACTTCTCCATCTCTTCCTCGTAGTCTTTCTTATTAAGTATGACTACACCACCCCCCCCATTTATCTGCCGGGCGTATTATTACTCCATTTTTCTTCCCTATTTGTTTAATGGTGTTCCAGATATTTTTGGTTCTGGTGTTCTTCTTTACCAATTTACCCAAGTCGTCTTCCACCATCTTTCTGAATGCCCCCAGGCATTGATTCTCTGGGGTTTTGGGGTTGAAAACGTAGTAATTTTTAAGATTAGTCTGTATATATGCTGCATCTTCCATAATTCTGGTATCTTTATTAAATGCAAAATGCTTCTTCAAATTGAGCTGCCTCATAAATTTTTGCAGGTCAAGACCTCAAAATGTATCCAGTTATTTATCCTGCGCAAATTTTAATTCTAAAGCTAAAATTTTCCTCTCCTCTTCTGAGAATTGATCACTAAGGTTATAGATTCCTTCCCCTAGTATTCTCTTCTTCTCTTTCTTGTTCCCTCCCCTCTTTCCAGGTCCCTTGGTGGTAACCCCATATCTCTTTCTTGGTAGAATTTCCCCCCATTCATGAGGTTCATCTCCCCACCTTGTTCTTGAGGGAAATCTTCCATCATCCCATGATATCCTCCTCTCTGCGTATCTGCTCTGTTGCCATTCCATCCCCTCCAACCGGGGTTCCTGTAAGGGACCCTGGCTTTCCATCTGCCTGGAGGCCTTTCTCGCTGTCCATCCCTGATAAAATCCCCATCATCTCCAGCGTATCTTATATTTTGACGGTGTGCGGTATACCGATTATTCCTTCCTAGTGGCGAAAACCTGTTATATGTAGGTACATTGTATCCTGGTGTGTTGGAAGTTGGTCCATTACGTCTGGGTCTATTTGGTGTTCTATAGTGGTTAGGTTCTTGATAGTTAACTCTCCTGTTTTCAGGTCTATCTGGATACCTATTAGATAAGCGCTGTCCTTCTTGGATAGTACCGCCATGCTCCAATTAGCTCATTTGGTCTGGGTTCATCAGGCCCAAAGAGGAAACCGACAAGAGGAAAGAGAAGAGAGAGAAGAAGGGCAAGGAATCTACAACCTTAGTAATGTTCAATTCTCAGAAGAGGAGAGGAAAATTTTAGATTTAGGATTAAAATTTGTGCCGGATAAATTTGAGGTCTTTATTGACCTGCAAAAATTTATGAGGAAGCTCAATTTGAAGAAGCACTTTGCACTTAATAAAGGTACCAGAATTATAGAAGATGCAGCATATATACAGACTAATCTTAAAATTAACTCAATTTATAGCCCCAAAACCCCAGGGAATCAATGCCAGGGGGCATTCAAAAAGATGGTGGAAGACGACTTGGGTAAATTGCTGAACACCAGAACCAAAAATATCTGGAACACCATCAAATAGGGAAGAAAAATGGAGTAATAATATGCCCGGCAGATAAAGGGGGGGGGGGGGGGCGTATTCATAGTTAATAAGAAAGACTACGAATAAGAGGTGGAGAAGTTATTGAAAGTGGAAAATACGTATAAGAAGCTTAAGGGTAACCCTAAGAAAAAATATGAAAAGAAGCTGAAGAATTATGTGAAGAAAGGGAAGGGACTGGGCATCCTGAATGACAAAGAAGCTGAATATTTGGTATCAAATTCCACGAAGACCCCAGTGATCTACTATACACCCAAGATCCACAAAAGGTTGGAGAAACCGCCCGGGAGACCTATCATCAGTGGAATCAATTCAGTCTTCTCGAGACTAGGAGAATATTTGGACAAATTTCTCAAACTGCTGGTAAAGAAGGGGAAATCATAGTTCACAACTTATCTAAGATCTTAAAAACATCGAAGGTGTGGAGAATTACCTACTAGCTACAATTGATGTGAACTCATTTTATACGAGTATAATACAACAAGATGGACTGAGGGGAGTAGAAAAAGCATTACACGAAACAACGGGAATGAAACAACAGATTGGGTATCCTGGAAGGTTTGCAATTATCCATGGAATGCAATTATTTCTGGTATGATAAAAATGACTATGTACAAACTAAGGGGGTAGCCATGGGGGCACGCTATGCACCAAGCATTGCAAACCTTTTCATGGATATGTGGGAAGAAGAACATGTGTATAATAGGTGGATACCCCAGATCAAATTGTACCGGAGATACATAGATGATTTGATCATACTATGGAATGGTAATGCTGAATCCTTTGAAGATTTTCTCAACTACCTGAATGTGAATAGATATGGCATTTCGTTTACAGGTAAATGAAATCATCAACAAATAGACTACTTAGATCTAGAGATCTTTAAAGAAGGCGATCGTTTATGCACTTGAACGTTCTTCAAAGCAACGGATCAAAACGGGTATCCCTACATAAAGCTGCCACCACCCTAGGTGGAAAGGGAATATCCCTAAGGGTCAAATATTAGGACTGCGCAGAAATTGCGATTCCATGGAAGACTTTGAAGTACAATCTAACATCGTGATTAAACGATTCAAGGAGAAGGGCTATCTACAGGAGAATCTAGATAAAGTAAAGCTAGAAATAATGAAAATGGATAGAGATAGCCTTTTCCACAAATTTTTTTTTTAAAGTTGAACTACAATGATTTTGCTTTCATTACAGGGTTTAACAACCAATATAAATCTTTAAAAAAAATTATGAACAAATACGGGCCCATCCTGAAGGAGGATCAAGTTCTGTCTGAAATTTTGCCTTCAAAACCAAAATTCATATACAGAAGAGCACCTACCCTTCGGAACCAACTTGTTCACAATGTGCTTGAACCCTGAAACTGGTAAACATTTGCCCAGAACTGAGAGGTTTCTACAAGTGCCAAAGGTGCATACCTTGTAGAGTGAGCAAAAAACATGCAAGGAAAAAGGGATACATTTAAATCTAAGACTGATCACAAAGAGTACAAGATAAAAGCTCTAATTACATGCCATAGTACTCATGTCACCTTCAGTATGTGGTTAGAACCACCCGCCCCCTATATGTCCGAATAAGGGAGCATATTAACAACATTAAAAAAGGATTACTGAAACACAACCTCTCCCGACATTTTGATCAGGTGCACCATAGAGATGCTTCTGGTCTCATATTTTATGGGATAGATATAGTTAAAGACTATTGGAGAGGTGGCAATAAAACAACCCTCATTTCACAAAATGAAACAAGCTGGATCTACCATTTGGGTTACCTTGCCCCTAGGGGCCTAAACTTAGATATAGATCTGAATTGCTTCTTAGCCAATCCCTGAAAGGTTTATTCACAGGGGGGTATTTATAGGTGCCTTATCAGATGACATTTATAGTCCATTTTGCATCTTTAGATAGCTGCTAGATTAACACTATCTTTATTGACTAGATGGTATCCATTAGAGGGTATTAGAGATTCTGAAGCAGCGTATTATAATTATATCCATTTACTTTCAATTTACATAGTTAGTAAGGTTGAATAAAGACACCAGTCCATCCAGTTCAACCTGAGAGTCTACAATTGTCCCTATCCCTGTACATTGTACACTCACATCGGTCCCTACCCTCAAGGAGCCCACAATTCAAGGTCCCCATGCATATACTAGGGCCAATTTTGGACAGAAGCCAATTAACCTACCTGCATGTCTTTGGATTGTGGGAGGTAACCGGAGTACCCAGAGGAAACCCACGCAGACACAGGGAGAACATGCAAACTCCAGGCAGGTAATGTCATGGTTGGGATTCGAACCAGTGACCCTTGTTACTGCTAGGTGAGAGTGCTAACCACTACACCACTGTGCCGCCCTATGGAGTCATCATTTGCCTCTTTATGGAGTCTGTCTCAGTTAACCATTAGACTATATTGAGTAGTTACTCATCAGTTATAGTATTTGGTGTATTTTTCTGGTATATGTTTTATATGAGCAGCTGAAGGTTTTACCGGGTAATATCAGGTTTAACCTGACATTTTTTCCTACTCAAACAATTCTTGTATTCCCTCACCACTAGGGGGAGTTTGTAAACAGAGCTAAACTGCTGCATTTTTGTATATATTGTTTAATATCCTCATGTTAATATTAATTAGGATAGCTACGGCTATCTATATAGCTCTTTTTATCCCTTTGGGACTAATTATGTTGTAGCATCTGATCATGTTTATGTTCCTCATTTATAGATGTATACACATCATGTGTGATATCAATGTTCATGTACTGTTTCCTCTTTTATGGGCTAGCGGCTGGGCAGGTTTTTAATTTCTATTTAGTTATAATTCCCTTCTATAATTCCTATTACCACCTTTTACTAGTAATTTCTTTTAGCTTTTTATTTAGTAATGGTTGTATGGGTGGGTCCTGCTTGGCCGCCGGCCTATAAAGGGCGTAGAGATTAGGTACATGGCACCGCCTCAGAAGACGTTTGAGAACGAAACGTACGTAAGGCGGAGTCATCTACTGACGTCACTTCTGGGTGTGATAGCGGCATAGGGAGTCTGTGGAGCGCAGCTGGCACGCACGCCGGACACCACAGCTCTGGAGCCATCATTTTTTCCCCGTAGATGTAGGTTTCTTTTGCGGATATTTCAGCATATGGAATGCTTGTTTTTATTTATTTACGTTTTTAGAATCGGTCTACATTTTTTTTGATGTTTATTTTAAATAAAAAATGTCCCCAAAATGTTTTTGATACTACACTATGGGAGCCTTTATCTAATTTTTTGCATGAATACCCCTATCTGCACTGGAAATTGGTGAGAGAAAAAAAATTGATAGAGGCATAGCTGGGTGATTTGCTCCTGGAAATTCCAACTGTACCCAATCTGATCCAGACGTGAGCTATCCTTAGGTGATCCATAGGAGTTGGATACTGGATGTCAAGGCTGGAAACATCATCTGGGCCCCAAGGCTGTTCTACATGTGAGATACCACTGTAGGGGTGATTGGAGCTGGTGAGTGGGGACCCAAGAAATGTGCAGCTACTTTAAGTGTAAAAGAGGGTCAACAATGCCCATTTGCAGCCTTACTGTGCCCATTTGCAGCCATAGGTCCCCCGAACTTCAAACTTGGTAGTTAAGGGTTCCTAAATGTCCCATAGCTGCAGCGCAAATTTGGGGTCTCTGGACCCAAAGGGTTCCGAAATAACATTGCTGCAGATGGACAGTTTACCGATTTTGGGGCCCTGTATCTCGGGGCCACATGGTGCTATGAACCCCAAATTTGGATACATTGTAGTTCCACTGGGTTTGCACACCAAATTTCCTAGCACCAAGTGGCCCAAGATATGTGGCCCCAAAGTCGGCTCAGAAAATGTCCAGCACTTTTCTGCAGCAGAGAATGACATTTTCCGAACCGACTTTGGGGCCCCTTATTTAAAGGTCAGCAACTACAGTACTTTTAGCTGCGTACTTCTCATTGTCCAATGGCTGAATGAAGGTCCTCATCCTCATTCTTCACCTATTGCTCCAATAAAAAAAACAAAAAGAAAATTAAAGAGAATCTTATTAAAACAAAGCATTCATCGGGAGCTATGTTTGTGCCGTAAGTGCATGGTCAGTAATGTCACTGTAGGTTAAAGATAAATCCCAAGGAATAGTATATTTTTACATAGTTACATTAGTTCAGCCTAGACTAATGTAAAAATTTATATACCATATCTGGC
Organism: Lithobates sylvaticus; assembly: GCA_028564925.1. Classification (NCBI taxonomy): domain Eukaryota; kingdom Metazoa; phylum Chordata; class Amphibia; order Anura; family Ranidae; genus Lithobates; species Lithobates sylvaticus. Next base: position 139,739,021 of record CM053034.1, read on the forward strand.
AGATGCCCCTGAAAGTTGGAAATCAATGAAGTAGACACCGCTACTTCAGTGATCTTCACTTGCTTCCAGGTCCTATGCTGAGTAGCCAGCCTAATGCATTATCAAGACCTAATTGCAGGAAGGCCAGAATGTAAGGCAGAGTCATCTTTGGGATTGCAATGCCTGTGTTCACACCAAGAGGCAAAGGAAGATTTCTATGTGTAACAGTCGATCTTTATGGAGGTGTCTTTTTTGCTTTTAGCAAGGCAAGAACAACAGACTTAAAAGACCCTTCGATCTTTTAGGACCTTGGCTTCCACAGCCATGCCATTAAAGCTAGAGACTTAGAAGCGGGATAGAATAGAGATAGCAGATCTAGCCTGTTGAGAGGGGGCCAGGTGTGGTCTGCTATAAGTCTGAGTAGGTTTGTATACCAGGTAATTCTGGGTCAGTTTGGTGCAAAAAGAATACCTTTTTCTTATGTTTTTGAGCAGATGTGTCAGAATTCCCAACAGAGGAAAGGCATTATGAGGATAAGGCATCTGAAGCCAGTGCTAGAGGATCCTTGGTGCTGGCTACAGAGGAAGTTTTTGATGTTGAAGCTGAAGGCTGGGATGTTTACATCCAGAGTCTCCCCGATTCTGACATACATTAAAGATGTCTGAGTGAAGGGTCCATTCCCATTGATTCAGGAAGTGGCGACAAGTAGTCCACTTTCTAGTGTTTGCACTTCTTGGATGTGGACCACAGATTGCTAGACAGTGACTTTCCATCCATGAGATTATCCAGTTTGCTTCCTTCAAGGCTGCAAGCCTTCAAACCTCCTGGGGCCTCCTTGATGGTTAATGTAAACATTGTCTGACTGTACCCTTATTGGGTGTCCAAGAAGAAGGGTGATCCACTGTTGCAGAGCCATACAAGCTGCCCTTAACTCCAGGATGTTGATATTGCTTTGGATGTGTCCAGGACCTAACGCCAATATTCCAGTTGAAGAGAAGGCTGAAGAATTATTAAACGGATCACCCAAATTTAAGTCAGGAGCCTCCGAATTGTCTTGTGGGGGTTTGCCAAAGTGATGGAAGGGAGACCTTTGGGAGACAGTCATCTAGGTAACCTGTGAAGTGATTGACAAAAAAATTATACAAACTGGAAGTGATAGCCATTGCAAAATGCAAAAAGCACTAATGAGGTGGATAATTGGGAATGTGCAAATAGGCATCTTGGATGTCTATGGATGCCAGGTATCCATCCTCTATCTCAAAGAGGTATTTAACAACCCTGTGGCTTCCATGCGAAATTGCAGAGTTTGAAGGTTTTTTTTAGGAATTTTAAGCCGACTGTGGTCGGGCTTCTTGGGGCGCGCATTCAGAAGTAGCCTTGATCGCTCGTTTCACAGGACCCAGAGCATCTCAGGGTCGGGCTAAAGGGCCAATCACAGTGGCCCTATGAGCGATTACTTTGTCAACAAACCGGCATTATGCAGCTTTAGCTCTCTCCTCACACCGATACATCGTGTGAGGAGGGAGACACTTTGCAGCAGCGTGAGTGGGCTTGATTTGGTGTGCCCTACAGTGCTCATCAGTGCTACTACCTTGCTCATCAGTTCCCTATGGTGCCACCACAGTTCTCATCAGTGCCCTATGGTGTCACTACAGTGCTCATCAGTGCCCTACTGTGCCACTACAGTGCTCATCAGTGCCACTACAGTGCCCAATTAATGCTCATCAGTGCCACCTTATCAGCGGATCCTCAACAGCGGCCGTCAGTGCCGCACAAATGTGTAAAAAATGTGTTAAAAAGGTGTTTTCATTTTACAAAAACTTGTGGAAATAATGACACGTTCAAAAGACTAATTATGCTTTCCCAAATGAGGTAATTTTGTGGGCGTTTCCATTGTCCTGGTGCTCCAGGGTCTTCAAAAGTGTGATAGGTAGGCAATAAATTAGATGTGTAATTTATGTCCCTAGAACACCTGACGGTGCACCCTGCATGTTGGGCCTCTGTATGTGGCCAGGCTGTGTATAAGTTGCGCACATGCTGTATCGCCATACTCAGGAGTAGCAGAATGTATTTTGGGGTGCAATTTTTGCTGTGTGTTAGAAATATCTTAATCTACAAAAAAAAAAAAAAAACATGTACACACAGAGATGAGTTAACTCTTCAAAATTGATTGCGCATCTATAATTCAAGACAAAAATTAACAGCATGGGGGGCGTGGCCTGGACATGGCCTTGTGAAGACGTGTTTCCCGGTCCCGGCCTTTAAACCCTAGACATTTCATGGCAAAAAGTTTGGTATGCACCCGATGAAGAAACAGGACGAGAGCCACGACGAGTGAGACCCGATCCAGTCTTTCTTCCGTGATTTACACCCTTATTTTCAACCCAATCTGAGACATTCCACCGGAGCAAGAGCAGTTGCTCCACAAGGCAACGCACGTGGAGCTTCCCCTGAGGAACCAGAACAGGACGAGTGGCTACCAATCCGAGACCCTCCGGTCCCATTAAACAGCTCCACAGGTACCCCGGAACCTCCCCACTCGAGGATGGCATCTCCCAGGCACTCCCCAGAACCACCTCAGTCAGAACAGGACCCGAGGGCAATGATACAGGCCCTGCCGACAAGAACGGGCATTGAGTCCCTTGTACTCCACCTTGAGGAATCGCACAGGCGCGATATTCAGGAGGTAAGGGAGGATGTGCATACCCTCTCTGAAAGAGTGACCTCAGGCGAAGCCTCTTTCTCTACCCTAGAGAGACGAGTATCGGAGCTGGAGAGGGACCGTGACCGTCAACGCGATACCGCTATTTCCCTTCAGCTACACTTAGAAGATGTCGAAGACCGCAGCCGCAGGAACAACCTGCGGCTGCGGGGGGATACCAGAACAGACGGGCGCGGAGGACCTGGGGGACATAGTCCAGAACATTTTCCGCACGGTCCTACAGCCCAGATAGATGTGGATAGGGCACACAGGACCTTGGGCCCCAGGTCGGCTGATCCAGATCGCCCAAGAGATGTGGTCTGCAGGCTCTTGAGGTACCCACAGAAAGAGAATATACTCCGCAGAGCTTGGGACCAAGGAGATCTAGAAGTGGAGGGCGCCCACGTTACTATACTGCCAGACCTTTCCAGGGTGACCCTGAGACGCTATGCTCAGACCGATCCTAGAACTGGCCAAGCAAAAGGGGCACACATACCTTCAGAAGAGAAGGAGCGGCTTACTCACTTCAGACCCCGAGGGCTCTGCCGGGACTATTCCAGTTATTGGACGCTGACCCGATCCCGGTCCCAGACTGGCTTCAATTGCTCCCGCGACCCACCGGAAGATCGAGTCACCCGCAGTACGGAGGTCCGCAGCAACCTCGTCAACAGAGGAACAGGAGAAGGCCACGCGCAGCACCTGGAGAAGAAGGCCGTGAGTAGGCACTATGCCATTTGCCCTGACCGGATCCCTCTACTAATGTTACAACCCCCGCATTCCCCAAGTGTTACCTCCCACCCTACACTCAGCACTTTGCCCATAACAGGGAACAGTACCTAGAGCCACCACCTGACATTGCTATCCGGGGGGAAATGCCACCATATCGGTCTCCCCCCCCCTTCCCCGGGCGCCAGCTTGGAATGAGAGGGGCCTATTGATACACCTGAGATGTTGGGGTTATTGCGTAGGGCGATTGCCAGGTATTCCATGACAAAGACATAGAGAAGGGGAGATAGAGGGCAGTCTTGTCGTGTTCCATTATGGATGGCAAATGTGGGCGACAATGAACCATTTACCCGAATTCTAGCGGAAGGTGAGGAATAAAAGGGACATAATTCGGGATAGCATTTTGGGGCCCAGGCCTATCTGCTTCAGAGACATCTGAAGGAATTGCCAGTCGACCCGGTCAAATGCTTTTTCGGCATTGACCGTCAAAAGGCATAGAGGGATATCGTGGGTGCGGGCATAGTCGGTAAGAAGCAGGGTTTTCAGGGTGTTGTCCCTTGCCTCACGGCCACTTACAAAACCCACCTGGTCCAGGTGTATAAATCGGGGGAGCAGAAGCTATAATCTAGTGGCTAATATTTTGGCATATATTTTCAAGTCCACTCCAATTAACGATATGGGCCTATAATTTGCGCACAAAGTAGGGTCCTTATCTGATTTTGGAATAATGGTAATGTGGGCTTCAAGCGTTTGTGGAGGAAACGCTGAGCCTTCCGATAGGGATTTGAACATCTTAGCCAAAAAGGGGGTCAGTAGGGGGGCAAATGTTTTGTAGAATTTAGGGGTGAAACCATCGGGAACCTGGGCTTTTACCGGATGGAGTGGCCGCTATCGCTCCTACTACCTCATCCGCTGTAATTACTTGCTTCAGCTCTTCTACAGTATCGCCATCTATCATAGGGAGCTCAGTTTCCTCAATAGTTGGGCTAGAAGAGGCGCCGGACAGTAGATTGTAAAGTGTTTGGTAGAAATCTCAGAATGTTTGTGTTATCTTGGAGGGCTCGCTAAGCATTTCTCCAGAAGGGGACCAAATATGAGGTATAAATGTGGAAGACATGTTTGGATGAAGGGTGCAGGCCAACGGTCTATCGCATTTATCTCGGAATCGGTACTGATGGAAGGCAAGTCTGTCCACATAGGTACGAGCTGAGGCCTCGTATAGGTCCTTGAGTTGAGCTCGGGCCATTGAGACCTCGGTAAGAGTCACCAGCGTAGGAGCTCGTTTATGTTTGGTCTCAAGGTCCCAAAGCTTATTAGTTGCTGAGGTTATTGGGGCTGAACGAGCCTTTCAAGCGCGTCCCCATCTGAAAAAAGATTCCTCGCAGGACAGCTTTAAGCGCCTCCCATTGTAAGGGTTGCAAGGTAGTGTCCGAGGCATGATCTATTAAGAAATTAGAGATGGTTTCTGAAACCTTGTGGGAACATTCAGGGTTTGCGAGAAGGGAATCATTCAGCCTCCATTCCTTCACCGGCGTAGAAGGGATCGATAGTGTAAGATAAATAGGTGAGTGGTCAGAGTCGGAGTCTATTTCGCATTCAGGTGACCAATCTAAGCAGCTATGGTCAAGAAGGAAGTAGTCAATACGACTATAAGAGTGATGGACCTGTGAGAAGTGGGTATAGTTGCGATTCGTTGGAAACAGAACTCGCCAGATGTCGACTAAACAGAGGTCGTATATAGCCCGTTTGAATGCTTTTAGCTTAGGAAAGGAGATGGATAAGCGAGAGGTTGACGAGTCTAAGAGTGGATCCAGGGGGGCGTTAAAATCCCCGCCTATGATTAGTTTACCTTCTGCAAATCAAATTCTGACAGGATCCTCATGTACCGCAGAGCAGATGATATTTGACTAGTGTTTGGTAGGTAAAGGTTGGCTATAGTGAATTTGGTGCCCCATAGGTAGAACTTTACAAACACATACCTTCGCTGGGGGTCCGAGAGCTGGTCTATCAGGTCAATCTGAAGCGTTTTGTGGAAGGCAATAGAGACGCCTTTAGTTTTCCGAGAGAGGTTTGTACTGTGGAACCATCTGTTAAAGTACCTGTTGGAGCAGGAAGGGGTGGAGTTTGTGTGGAAATGAGTTTCCTGTAACAGTAACACATTGACCTGTTTATGCATTTGGTAGAGGATTTGTCCTCTCTTGGATGCAATATTGAGGCCATTTACATTGCAAGAGCAATATTTCAGGCGAGGACGAGATAGTACTGTGTGGGCCATAGTGGAATGCGTAAAAGAAAGTCAGATTATAGACAGTAGGGGGAGGCGGAACTTGTAAGGTGGCAAAGAGTATTTTGGGACAAAAACTAAGTAAGGAGGACACCTAGGTAAGGAGCCTAGTAAATCTAAGGGGTCCACTAAAACGGGACACCACGTGAGAAATCACGTAAATAGGCACAGTTCGTGCCCGGCCTATTGAGGGTAGAGGGTCGAGGTGGAGAATCTGAGCCGTGAGCCCAGTAGCAGGACAGGCATGTATAGCTTTACTGAGGCACATCAGTGTAACAAAACATTTAGGCAGCAGAACACACATCAGATCATCTGTGAAAGAGGGTGGAGGTCCGCATGGGCAAATGGCTCCATACCAGCCCAGCCTCTCTCCTTCACAGAGGAGATATCAGTCCGTGAGATACCTCACGGGGAGGGAGCAAACATTTTAAGTACATTATCTACAGACCCCAACAGGGGGCCCCTAAAACAAATCTGTGTAACGATACTGAAAACAGTTTAGGGTGAAACTATTCGGTGTATGAGAAACCGTAAACAGAAGACTACAGGAACCCACGTGGATAGTGGTAAGAGACCGCGGACCTGGGCGATCCATCCGTCGGCCCCTCCACCCGTATCCAGGTGGGACATTACCGCTAAACACCTAGAGATTAGACCGGTGCAGTAAAATATGTTAGACACTCAACATTTGCATATCTAAATCAAACATTAGAAACTTGCTGTACTGTTGCCTCTCCCTAACCCCAGCCAGTTACAGTACACTAGCAAAGGGCAGGGAGAAGGCCCACCATTTTGGTGCACCAACTGTCTTGAGGCATTAGGGTATGTAGCCTACCATCCCATCTCCCATTGTGGCATATCCAGTGGTAGTCAGGTGGAATAGATGACGGAACAAGTAAAATGAAAAGAGAGAAAAAAAAAAAAAAAACATTCGGTCTGTCCAGGAGACAAGAGATAGGCATTGTACTGGGATGGTGCTAGTCATATGGTGAGCATTGAGACAAGTCCAAGAAGTTGCTTCAATCTATCTAATCATCTAGAGAGGTAGGACGACGTGGTCTAGGGTCAATAGAGTGTGATCCATACCTCGGATGCCTGCGTCTTTGTGGGAGAGGGTCACGTGTTTGTACCCTGGCACGTTCATCTGGCGGGTCCAGCCAGTTCGGTACATCAGTTGGGTCTTGCTCCAGAAAGCTGAAAAAGGCTGGGAGTTGATCTGGGTCAGAGAGGACAAATTTATGCTCGGCCCTGGTCACCTTAATGCTGAAAGGGTGTCCCCATGTGTAGGTTGCTCCGGCTTGACGTATCAAGTCTAGCAGTGGGCGGACCATGCGGCGCATCTGGAGAGTGTTGCGAGAGAGGTCTGGGTATAGGTGGATGGCATAACCATCAAAGTCCACGGGACCCAAACACTATGCCTTGCGCATGATTTCTTCTTTAAGGGTGAAATAGTGAATAGTGGGCGGTTGCACTATGTTCCCTCCTGGGTCCCCCCACTCTGTGCACCTGGTCTATTTCAATAGGGGACGAAGCCTCTCTTCCCAGGACTATGTTGAGGATGGCAGTGACAGGTTTCAAGTCTGTATCCGCCGTGGCCTCCGGTATGCCTTGTAGCCGTATATTATTCCTGCGGCTCCGTTTTTTCCCTGTCTTCAATGCGTAGTTGATGTTGTCGAATACGATGCAGGTGTTTCTTGGAGGCCCGCTCGAGGGATGTGATGCGGGCTGCATGATCAGATTGAGTGTCAGTTAGAGCAGATATTTCTGTCTGATCAGTGGAGACCTGCTGTTGGAGGGACTGGAGATCTTTGTGGAGTGAGGTCTCCATTTTGACCGCCCAGGACTCAAACTCCGCTCGGAAGGCTGAGGCTTCAGATCTAGGCAATTCTTTTGAGGCTTGAGGGGCCACATCCCTAGGGCCTGTGTCTGGAAGCGGGGCGATAGAGGTGCCAGATCTGGACGCTACAGTTGGAGGGTCATTTGATTCCTCGCCGCTGTCAGTCGCCGGCTGAACAGGGGGAGAAGGGTTGCCCTTCCCTGGATTTCAAGCCAGCGCCATCTTGTCTTTGGGAGTGCGGGGATCGGACTGAGATGTGTGGAGCAGGTATCGCTGGATCGTGCCCTGTTGTAGATCCGCTGACTAAGTAGATCGAGAGCTGTGCGTGGACATGCTGTTCAGGGATGTGCGATGGCTGAAGTATAGCCTGTCTGCTACGGGCGGTCACGAAACTCAGCAGCTCATTTCTTTAGCCAGACATGATCGTCACGTTTCTCTGCAGAGTTGTACGGACGGGGCCACAGGTGGGCGCTGATCCTGCTGGAGTACTTTTGTGGCTGTGTAGGTAGTTATCCAGGCTCATAGGGGTGAGGGGGCCTAGGAGCATGTGTGCATACAGCAACTTGGGTGGAGCAAGATGGCCGCCTTTCGTGGTTTCTGGGGCCGTATCTGCAGCCTGCGTACTGATGGGGGTAGATGTTTGTGGGTGTCCCCGCCGATGGCCACAGTCTGCCAGGTCAGGATGTCCCGGAGGTTAGTGAGGCTTGGCTGGGGCCCAGAGGTGTGGGCTGCTGAGGTGTAGCAAGACGGCCGCCACTCTAGGTCTCCAGAAAGAAAAATAGAACAGCGCCAATCAGCAAACAAGCTCTTTAATAGCAAATAAACATGTCACAGTAACACTTACATCTGGGATCACGGAAGTATGCATACAAGTAAGTTGTAGTCACAAGTGTACCGCCTGGTCGCTTGTAAACTCCTGTGGTGTTGTGTTAGTAGGAAGCCGGGGGGGAGCTCAGCTGTTTCCTGCCATCTAGGAGTGCGGCTCGTGGAGAGTTCTTTGCCATGAGGCGCCATGTTGAACTTCCAGTAACCAATATGAGAGAGTGAGATAACACCAAATTTAACACACCTGTTCCCCATTCACACCTGAGTCACTTGATACCGGGGAGGGAAAATGGCTAATTGGGCCCAATTTGGACATTTTCACTTAGGGGTGTACTCACTTTTTTTGCCAGGCGTTTAAACATTAATGGCTGTGTGTTGAGTTATTTTGAGGGGACAGCAAATTTACACTGTTATACAAGCTGTACACTCACTTTACATTGTAGCAAAGTGTCATTTCTTTTTGTGTTGTCACAAGAAAAGATAGAATAAAATAGTTACAAAAATGTGAGGGGTGTACTCACTTTTGTGAGATACAGTATTGGTCCAGTGAGTATACTCAAACTAGAGAATCTAACCCAATTTTTAAATCTCTCTCACCCTTAATAGGTATACTCCCTTGCAGACACTGTAGTGTCTGCAGGTATGTGGTGAGGATCAAATCCTTTGGGGACTCTGAAGGGTAAAGGACGTATAAAATTAGATCATTTGTCAACTGCTCCTCCACATTCATAGTATATCAGATCATTTGTCCTTTCCTTCCCCAAGAGGATGGGGGAGCATTTGACAAATATATGGCAATACATTTTAGGGACATACATGGAGCCTCAACTAGAGGTTTTAAATGCATGGTAATTTACAAGCTCAAATTATCTGAAAGGAGGGGAGACTGGGATAAGGTATTATTACAAAAGGAATCAAAATGGATCTTTTTGTTGGATTATCACCAAAGGGGCTGAACAGTGATTTATCACATTTTTACCGTGCCACAGCTTTAGCAGATTTCAACCGACCGTCCAGTCAGCATGTAGTAGCACAATAAATATCTTCCAGTTCTTAATATGACCACTAGGCGCACAATTACCCTGTATTCCTATTTGATAGCATTTATCTATATCTAATGGGTTTGATTGTAGATAGGGTAGAAATGTATTTACAGGGATAGCATATAGCATGTGTATGCATTAACCGAGTTTGCAAGCATTAGTGGCTATGACCATTGTCTTTATCTTACTTTTGTTGTATTTTTCCCTTTTCTTTCCTCAAGATGCAGGGCGATTGAGGTAGGCTTCATTATATTATATATACTTGGTGCAGCTGAGCCGACAGTATTCACAGATGCACTTTAGGTAGGCCGTTAAAGATTTTAGTTATCGGTCACTTTAAAATTTGAGAAGGGGTGGGTCTTAGCTCTGAACTTAACGCAGTGACAGCTTACTGCCTAGTACATCCTGACCAAGTTTCGGCGGGCGGAACAAAACATGTTGACATAGGGACGGGCCCCCGCGTGGCTTACTAGGACTATAACTGGACCTGCCAAGCACATCATCAGCTGGAGCTGCCATGGCCCTTTTCTACACATGGGCTGCAAGTGGATCTCCTGTATACTGTGTATGACATGTCTCAAAAAGAGCAGTTTGTTAACAGACATCGTAACATCGGGAAGCCAGAGTGATGGACCAAAAGCCGTGAGTACTAGAGACCCCAATGTGCTCTGTGTATTATTCACATTGGCTGCATGATGCACGGGAACACCCCTATAATGCAGGCTGGACCTTAGGCACATTTGGAGAGTCTATATCATGTAGTACCCAGTCTGGATATAAGAATATCATGTGTTATCTGTTATGAGAATTAGTTACTCCCACAGTACTGTGAGCTGCTATCAGACTGTTATATTTGATACATAGTAGTAGAAAGGAACCGCTTCTCACAGCATTCTTCTGTTCATAGACTGTCATTCCTAGTATACAATCTTCCATCCAAAGACCAACAGACCTTGTCTGGGCTAGAGGTTTGTTTACGAGCGATGACCATGACTGATACTGTGTATGTACATGAAGATTGTGTTGTATATTATACACTAAGTGATGAACTAAGACAGGTTGACAGGAGTGAGTTTTGTCAGTCTTAACCCTGTCTTGTTCTAGCACCTCATTCACTCATTGTGATTTTAAGGCGGGGTGCTGGTTTTATCAGGGCTCAGGCGGGGCAGTGACCAGACTCGACGTGCAGGTGGCTTAGCGAGGAGTTTAGGGGGCCATTGTGGGGTGGGTGTGTCCCAGCTCCCACTGGAGGATTGTGTCCTCTATTGTAAAGGACATATATCTGTTGATATGCAGGGTGGGGGAGAAGCAGTGGGGGACTCTGGGCGTGATGCTGTTGATTTTTGTCTTGCATTATATATGTGCAATAAATTGTGAAACGGTAACTCATCTTGGGTGCGTTAAATTTATTTATTTTTTTGTAGACTTAGTATTTTTTTGATTACACCCCCTGTATATTAGGAGAGTACCACTTTCTTATATGTTCACTCTGCAGGGTTTCCATGATCATCGATTTTTGGAATATATTTAGAAATAACTTATAAATGGACAAGCTTGTTTAAAAAAAGATTAATAATAAATCTGCACATTTTCCAAAAACTTGCTGGAAAAAAATGACATGTACAAAAGGCTCATTATGCCTCATACAGTGCCTTGAAAAGCATTCATAGCCCTTGAAATTTTCCACATTTATCATGTTACAACCAAAAATCTAAATGTATTTTATTGGGATTTTATGTGATAGACCAACACAAAGTGGCATACTTGTGAAGTGGAAAGAAAATAAGTGCTTTTTCAAATTTTTTACAAATATGTGAAAAGTGTGGCGTGCATTTGTATTGAGCCCCCTTTACTCTGATACCCCTAACTAAAATCTAGTGGAACCAATTGCCTTCAGAAGTCCCCTATTTAGAAAATAGAGTTCATCTTGTGTAATTTAATCTCAGTATAAATACAGCTGTTCTGTGAAGCCCTCAGAGGTTTGTTAGAGAACCTTAGTGAACAAACAGAATCATGAAAGCCAAGGAACATACCAGACAGGTCAGGAATAAAGTTGTAGAGAAGTTTAAAGCAGGGTTAGGTTATAAATAAATATCCCAAGCTATGAACATCTCACAGAGCACTGTTCAATCAGACAAAAATGGAAAGTGTATGGCACAACTGCAAACCTACCAAGACATGGCCATCCGCCTAAACTGACAGGCTGGGCAAGGAAAGGATTAATCAGAGAAGCAGCCAAGAGGCCCATAGTAACTCTGGAGGAGCTGCAAAGGTCCACAGCTCAGGTGAGAACATATGTACACAGGACAACTATTAGTCGTACACTCCACAAATCTGGCCTGTATGAAAGAGTGGCAAGAAGAAAGCCATAAGAAGTCACGTTTGCGAGAAGCCATGTGGGGGTACACAACAAACATGTGGAAGAAGGTTCTCTAGTCACATTAAACTTTCTCGCCTAAAAGCAAAACACTATGTGTGGCGGAAAATTAACACTGCACATCACCGTGAACACACCATTCCTGAAACATTGTGGTGGCAGCATCATGTTGTGGGGATGCTTTTCTTCAGCAAGGACAGGGAAGCTGGTCAGAGTTGATGGGAAGATGGATGGAGTCAAATACAGGGCAATCTTAGAAGAAAACCTGTTATGCCGCGTACAAACGATTGGAGAATCCGCCAGCAAAAGATTGATGAGAGCTTTTGGTCGGAAAATGCGACCGTGTGTATGCTCCATCAGACTTTTGCTGGTGGAATTTCGCCAGCAAACGATTGAGAGCATGTTCTGAATTTTTCAGACGGAAATTCCGTTTGTGTGTATGCAATTCCGATGCACAAAAAAACACGCATGCTCAGAATCAAGTACGAGACGGGACCACTCGGACTGGTAAAACTACAGTTCGTAATGGAGAAAGCACATTCGTCACACTGCAAATTTTTAAATCTTTCAATGCAGCGCATTCTCTTCTTTATAATGCTAGAAGAATGAAGTTGTTTTGCAGCTCATATTCAGAGTTCTCAAACTTATTTCTTTATTATTTCTCGTGAACTCCTGAAAAATCTTTTTTGTTTTTAAAGCCAGATCTCCATAATAATGTTTAGAATTTTTTTTTATAGTGAATTTATTTTTATTTTTTTAAATCAAGATCTCCTGTTTATTTTTTTATAGTGATCTCCATATTTATTTATTTTTTTTGTATGTCATGTTTTCCACAACACCATTATTATCTTGTATTTTTTAAATGTACCTGCCTACTCCCAAAAAAACTGTCCCTTTAAAAAAAAAAAAAAAAACATAGGCAATTATTTTCATAACAAAAAATCTACATTTATTCTGGCTTATAATAACAAAATAAAGAGGGAGCTCAACGCTGGAATTTATGAAGCCTTTGGCCCCCAGGGCACACATTAAGTCTGGATAAAAAAATTGGTAGCTTGAGAAGTCCATATATAAGGGAGCATAATCTGGTCCAGGACTCCCAGAGATCAGGAACAGCAGCAGATGACATATGTCCCCAGGATGAGTCTTCTGTCAGACCAGACTGAACCCAGGCAATCACTTTGTTGTCTTCCCTGCAGCCTTCCCTCCACACTTACCTGCAGCCTTCCTTGGAAGCTGTGGCTCTGGAGGTGGACTTGTGGCAGGAGGAGGAGGAGGATGGGCGAGTGCACATAAGTGGACATCATCGGTCATTTGCCCCTTCAACCCCTTGTGAATGGCCTCACAAATAAATTTTTTTCAGTTGAGGCATTGGTCCTCCATTTTATGCAAATTTGAGGCTATATAGTAGCCAAAGGCCTCTCCAGCGTCCAGGGGGGCTTTCAGGGCCTCATTAGCCTCCTTAATGAGGGTAAGTGCTGCCTCATCCACGTTCCTCCTCTTTTGGGTGGAAGACGGAGGGGAGGCACCTGAGATTGGGTGAGACTAGGCCCAGCCACCTCCTGTCTGCCACATTCCAGAGCCTCGTCCTGGCTGAGGTCTTCCTGTGTATTAAAAAGGGACATAGTTTTAGTTTTTGGTTCATCAATCAGACACAATTTTCAGCTCATGACTGTTGCAAATTGAATGTTAATAAATAGAAAAGACCATCATTCTGACCCCAGCATTTTTCATTCTTGTCACAATCTTTTTTGGCCCCTACTGTCTACTGATATGTGAAACACTTTTTGTTAAATCATTCATTTGTTAGCAATAATAACATCATGTTAACAACAATAGTTTTCCCACAAAAAATGTTAAAAAATACTATACCTGGCTCAAACTGGGCTCCTCAATTTCTTCCAGGATGGAAGGCCCAGGTTGGTCCTTGGAAGTCTCAGCTGGGGTTGAGGGAAGGGTGGATGAAGGGGGGCCATTAGAGTCGAAAGTGATTCCCTGGCTTCAATCTGGTTATCCAGAGACCGCATCTTACCACAGACTGGGTACATACACGTCTTCTGCTGCTGCTCCTGATCTCATGGACCTTCTGAAGCGCCTTCCTATATGTGCTTCTCATGCTACCAATTTTCTTCTCCACAAACTCGATGTCTGCGCTGGGGACCTGCTTCTTCACTAATTCCAGCTGTTTCTCCAGCGATGCTTTCTTGCTGGTTTGTTGCGATATAAGGGGTTTTTCACCTCCCACAAATTGCGCATATCCCTGTATTTATCTATGAATTGGTCCATGAAATCCGGGCCTTTAAATTGTTTCATTTTTGCTGCAAGACCAAACAAAAGACAAAAACACTAATATCAGGCTAAACTCTACTAATCTTATCCCAATATAGGCCACTCATGTCCCAATTTAAAATGTTACCTTCGTCGCTTCTATTCCTCCTTCCTCCACTCAAAGATCGTACGTACGACACACGCGTGTTAGCATTATATACACTGCGCATGCGTGAAATTCCGCCCACGTCGCTCGCCCCTGATGTTCTTTCTAGAATATTTCCTGCCCCGTCTTTCGTCGCAGTGGGAGAGAAACATGGCGGAGACACAGCAGGTGCATAATAGAGGTAATGAGGAGGAAAGCCCGAAACCAGAAACATCACGATCCAGGCCTCAAATATGTCCTTTGCAGAGATAGCGAAGATGGTCGACATATTAAAGAGGGCTGACTATGATGGGAATTATGGACCGTACCCAAACCCAAATGTGAGAAAAGCCAAGATCATGTCTAAAGTAGTGAGAAGTCTGCTCCGGAATTTGGGGGTACGACGATCCAAGGAGCAATTGAGGAAAGGCTGGTCAGACCTGAAATTGAGAGAGCACGATCAGTACAGAAAGATCAAGAGAGTTCTTCTAAAAAGTAAGTAGTTGTTGCGTGTTCCTAATATTATTACATGCCTGCTGCACCATGTGCTTTTCTTTACTGTCGTAGTAAACATTGTTCTTTGCCAAGTAAATACAATGTTTTTGCCAGATACAGGGTCATAATAATTTGTATTAGAAGAAGTTTAGGACATTGTTGTCTAGATGTGTTTGAAACTAGAAGGAATTGCAAACTTGATTCAGTGTAATATAAGGAGAGGACACTCAGCAGCTGTTTACAGACCTGGTGCACTAGTGTGGGACACAAGAACAAACTTTTTAGGGTGTCCCACACAGGTGCTCCAGTGGATACTTGGGGTGTCTACATGTGTGAAACTTGTCTAAAAAAGTTAAGTATTCCAGCTTTGGTAAGGGAAACAAAATCATGTCTTCAGCTTGGAACTCTGTACCCCACTTCCAAGCAATGTTTCATATTCCTATTTCTGGCATCAAATATCTGTGTGCTAAATATACCTTTTGTTTCATTCTCATAGGGGAGAAAATACTCGGGACATCTGAGCACATCAGGCATTCCCCACCTCCTGAAGAAGGGGAACACAGGACACCACAACCTGGGGATGTGGAGGAAGGAGAGGTGGTTGAGATTGTCACCACAGCAGGCGAGTGTCTGACACCACAGATTTAGGTAAAAGATGTATGCTTGCATATTGATAATACATTTTTTTTAGGTGATGTGCAGGTTGTGGAAGAACAATCTCATCATTTGACCAGTGACAGACAACGGCTAATCCAGGACTTAATGTTTTGTAGTCGTGATTTAGACTTTAAAAAGCAAAAAACAAATGAGATTGAACAAAAACTGAAGAACATGATTGATATACTAGGAAGAATATAAATACCATAAAAATGCCACCATTTTTGCTGACAATTTTTTTATGCATTTTCAAAGCCACATTTTGAAGATGCACACAGTGTGTCAACATGTGCTATCTGCCATTGGGGAATATCAATGTATGCATTTTGTGGCTGCAACCCCTTCCTCGAAACTCAAGTAGGTGAGAGGAAGTGGTTGCACCCCCAAAACACATCCATTGATCCCCCATGATGGGAGATAGCACATGTTGACATTAGGCAGAAGATCAGGAAGGAAATCCCCAGTTTTGACCCAATTTGTGTGCATCTTCAAAATTAGTTATTTACAGGGGTGACATCACCCCATCTGATAAAGGCAATATCAACACATTTTGGACACTATTATGTCTGACATTGCCAAAGTTTAACTTTGTAAGTTCCTGAGTTGTGTAGGTTATGTTTTGAAACATGCCTGTTTATGTACCCTAAAAATTCAAGGTAACAGTTTAGGAAACCCAAATTTTTTTTTTTAATGTTTTACAACGTACATGTGCATGTGTACAGAGTAAAAGGTTTTATACTCAACAATGTGTGGTTTCTTCTTTCAATGATCAATACCCATTTTTGTCTTAAATGGGTTGTAAAGGTAAACATTTTTTCACCTTAATGCATTCTACTTACCTGACCCCTCAAAAGTCCCGAGCTTGCCCCCGACATCCTCTTCGCCACTCATCCTGGCCGTTGATTGGCTAGAGTGGATGGATTGAACGCAGCGCAGCCGAGTGATACAGTGAGCGGCTATAGCCGCTAGCTGTATCACGGGAGCACGCCCGCAAGCACTCCACAGCATGCGAGGGAGCTCGCATGAAGTTGTGGAGTCCTTGCAGGAGGTAGCCGTGACAGCCGCCGAGGGACCCCAGAAGACAAGGTTTCGGGGCCACTCTGTGCAAAACGAACTGCACAGTGCAGGTAAGTATAGCATGTTTGTTATTTTAAAAAAATGTTTTCCTTTAGTGTCCCTTTAAGTTGGTGTTTACCGTGACAATGGGTGTTATTTAATAATGGAAAAAACACTTTGCACTACAAGTGTACTAGAAGGACCTAGGAGACAGCAAAAAGAAACACAAGCAGTAAATGAAAATCAAGATTTTATCTGATAAAATAGAAAATGTATTACAAATTTGCTGGCAAAGCAATGGCTCCCTACCCGTAAAATATTAGACATAATATTTTTCCTGCACTTTGGGGGGGCAAGCCAGGACGGCCAGCTTCCAGGGCCGTCAGTGCTTCATTAAGTCCAGCCTCAGGCCCAACTGAGGCCACATAAGTTGGATTATTCCATTTTAAAAAGGTGTGCAGTATGCAACAAGATAACACAATGTGGTTAAGTTTGTAATCTGCCATATTTATGGCAGTTTGAAATAGGCGGAACCAGCTGGCCAGTATCCCAAACGCATTCTCCACCACTCTCCTGGCTCTGGCCAGCCGGTAATTAAAAACACTCTTCTCCAGAGGGTCCTCTGGGGAAATGGCCTCATCACATGATCACCCAGACCGAATGCTTCATCTGCGACGAACACAAATGGGAGTCCCTCAACGTTACCTTCCGCAGGAAGCAATCCCAAGCCACCACTCTGGAGATGTCGATAGAACTCAGTCCAGGCAAAGACTCCACTATCCGACATCCGGCCATTACACCCCACGTCCACATAGAGGAACTCGTATGTCGCCAACACCACCGCCATCAACACTATACTATGAAACCCCTAATGCCCCGTACACACGAGCGGATTTTCCGTCATAAAAATCATGGATGGTTTTCCTACGGAATTCCACTCAAGCTTGGCTTGCATACACACGGTCACACAAAAGTTCTCTGAACTTTCGACTGTCAAGAACACAGTGACGTACAACACTACGACAAGCCAAGAAAATTAAGTTCAAAGCTTCCGAGCATGCGTAGGAATTTTGTGTGTCGGAACTGCTACAGATGATCGGAATTTACGATCAGAACTTTTTCCGACCGAAAAATTGGGAACATGCGCTCAAACTTTTGCTGGCAGAAATTCAGCCAGCAAAATTCCGATGAAGCATGCACACGGTCGCATTTTCCAACGAAAAGCTCTCATGGGTCTTTTGCTGGCCGAAATTCCGATCGCGTGTACGCGGCACTATAGTTAAAATAGTATGACCCGAATGGGGTGGTGGGACGATGTGGATGTGTTTCCCATCAATTGCCCCTCCACAGTTGGGAAAGTCCCAACGATCGGCAAAGTGGGATGCCACAGTCTGCCATTCCTGTGGCGTTGAAGGAAACTGTGCAGCCAAACTAAAACATAAAAATTTGTCATTATGCACATAAACATTGCAAGCACATTAGACACAAACATTCTTGGCCAACATCAGTATAAAATTTTTTTGAAGGAGTATTTAAAGGCAAAAATATAAGGTCCACTTATCAGATTCCTCACCCCCTCTGATGGCTCCTTGGAAATATTTTAGGGAGGGTGATGTTTTGGACAGGTAACCCTCTCCACTTCATTGAGAGCTGAATGCAGTAATAATGTGTGTTACTTTGGCCAGCCCCTCCTTACACTATTGGCAGCCCACTGGACAGGTAACAAGTGTCGTAATACAAAAATATAAATACACACTGTACAAATGGAAGCACATTTTTACATTCTGCAATTATCAAAATAATAGGAGAACCAAATTTTAAACAGTACCATTTGAAAGTATTCAGGCAGGCCCTTGCACTACATGCTTTGGGGAATTTATCCATAAATATGACCACAAAAGAGGTGGGTATAGTGTGTATGGGTTAAGCAAAGTCGGCAGATAGAGGATTGGTATTGGTTGATTTAGCGGTTGGGGGGAGGGTTCCAAATGAGTTTGGGCCCCCCAAAAAAAAGCCTCTACCACTATGCATGAACTTAAGGACAACAATAATATTTGGACACACTTTAGGGGGTGTTTAGGGATAAAGTACTGCAATGGAGCTGTCAAAATACATTAAGTGACTAGGCTAGGTGTATATGGGCCCAGAATAGCATGCTGGGGAAGTTAAGGCAAATATGCACGAAGGACAAAAAAGGAACTTAAAAAAATTCCAGCATGCATGAGGACAAAGGGGACATTCACAGCATATTACAATCATGGTAATTAGGGAGTGATGAAAGAAAACATTAAATACATAGGATGTGATGTTAAAGGAGAAATCTTACCTTAATATAGTCCTTCTGCAGGACCTGAATGATGGCAGAACAGGTCTCTGGGATAATGATCCCCAGAGCCTGGGGGGGGATGCCTGGTCGAGAACTTTAGGTCCTGCAAACTTCTCCCAGTCGCCAAGAACCGCAACGTGGCTGCTATCCTCTGCTTAGGAGTGATGGCTTGCTGCATGCAGGTATCCTGCCTGCTAATATAAGGGGACAGCAAATCCAAAAAACGGTAAAAAACGGGGTCTTTTATCTGGAGAAAATTCCTGAAATCATCAGGGTTATTCTCCTGGATCTCCAACCAATTCTTCATCCATGAACTCCTCCTCGCCCTGTTCATGGACTGGGCTTGTGTCAAAGCAAGAAGCCCAACACCAAGCCCCCGCACAGCACGAACTCTACGACGAGTATGTACCCCCAACATGGCTTCAAAGCGTGTTGCATGGTCAGAACGAACTAAACAGAAAGCACTGAAAAACAGCAAGGCCTGAAAGAACGAGCTGAAAATCAGAAACGAGCGGACAAGGACGAAATGAAAATCAAATACGGTACTATAAATAGCACGCACTGACAAACAAATGCGAACTGACTAAACGCACTGAAAACCAGATACAAACCCACAAGCACAAACTGAAGAGCAGCAACGATCTGAAAAGCACGAGGCTGAAAAGCGCGAATCGTCTCTCACCAAACTTCAACTAACATGAGATAAACATGAGATTAGCAGAAGAAGCCCAAAGGGTGGCGCACTGGCTATTGAACTTCCCTTTTATAGTCCCATCGTACGTGATGTATGTCACCGCGTTCTTGTCGGTCGGAATTTGGTGTGACCGCATGTATGCAAGATAAGCTTGAGCGGAATTCCGTCCGAAAAAACATCCAAGGCATTTCCGAAGAGAATTCTGTTAGTGTGTACGCGGCATTAGAGTCTGCAAAAGACTTGAGACTGGGGCAGAGGTTCACCTTCCAGCAGGACAACTACCCTAAACATACAGCTAGAGCTACAATAGAATTGTTTAGAACAAAGCATATTCATGTGTTAAAATGGCCTAGTCAAAGTGTAGACCTAAATCCAATTGAAAATCTGTGGCAAAACTTGAAAATTGCTGTTCACAGATGCTCTTCATCCAATCTGACAAAGCTTGAGCTATTTTGCAAAGAAAAATTTGCAAAAATGTCACTCTAGATGTGCAAAACTGGTAGAGACATACCCAAAAAGACTTGCATAGTTACATAGTTAGTGAGGTTGAAAAGAGACACAAGTCCATACTGTTTGTTTTTGCAGCGAAAGGTGGTTCTGCAAAGTATTAACTCAGAGGGGCTGAACATAAATGCACGCCACGCGCTTCACATATTTATTTATCATTTTCCTTTCACTTCACAATTATGTGCCACTTTGTGTTGGTCCATCACATAAAATCCCAATAAAATTACATTTATGTTTTTGGTTGTAACATGACAAAATGTGGAAAATTTCAAGGAGGTATGAAAACTTTTTCAAGGCACTGTAAAATATATGTTGGGGTGTTTGCTTTCCAAAATAGGGGAATTTTGTGGGCGCTTTCATTGTTCCGGAGTTCCAGGGCCCTCAAAAGTGCAATAGGTAGTCAAGAAATTAGATGTGTAATTTATGTCCCTAGAAAACCTGACTGTGATACCTGCATGTTGGGCCTCTCTGTGTGGAAAAAAATCTCACACGATATGTGGTATTGCCATACTCAGGATGAGTAGCAGAATTTGCTTTGGGGTGTAGTTGCAAGTATGCATATGCCATGTGAGAGAAATAACCTGTTCATATAACAATTTTCCAAAAAGGGGTCATTTGGGGGGCATTTGCACTGTCCTAGCTTGTTAGTGTCTCAAGAAATAAGATAGCCTGTCAGTACATCAGGTGTGATTTATTTTCAATCATTGGCACCATAGAATGTAGTGGCACAGAAATCACAAAAAACAGCAAAAAATTCAGTGAATGACCATCCAAATATAATAAAAGACACCGTTGTCATTGTAAGGAAATTGCAGCTGAGCCTACACCCATCCATTCAATCACACACACACACACACACTGCTTGTTGGTCTGGTGATCAGGTATTCTAGATCTTGTAATCAGATATTGTAACTTCAGTGATATCTGGATTCTGCCGTATCATACAAAGAGAAGGTTCCAGGGAGAGAACGTAAAGCAACGGGGGACACTCCTGCCTACTGTCATTTGAGATAGTTAAGGGGTCTGATAGGGTTCGTTAACTTTGACTTGGGCCGTCGGATGTGAGTAAATCTTAGATATTCACTGCAGCACGTGTTCCCCGTGTACCTTATGAATTTGAGATGTATGGCCGATTGTCTAATTTACAGATCAATTTCAATAAATCGGAGGCTATGGGGGTTGGCGTTTCTACTGCGCTGCTTCAGACCCTACAGATAAATTTCAAGTTTAAGTGGACAGATACAGCTTTGAAGTATCTGGGAACGTATATTCCCTCTAACCAAACTCGAGTCTTTGAACTCAATTTCCCCCCTCTTGACTAGAACACGTATTTCTCGGGAGACGTGGAATCGGGGACTGCATTCGTGGTTTGGTAGATGCAATCTTTTAAAGATGAGTATTCTACCCAATTACTTATATTTACTACAAACCTTACTGATTTTAAGATACCATCCCAGTATTTTAAACAGGTCCATTCTTTATTTATCAAATTTATATTGGCACATAAGAGACCACGCATTCCCAGATCCCAATTATCTCTATCTAAACCTAGTGGAGGTATCGCACTCCCAGACGTACGTAAATACTATCAGGCTGTACATCTGGGGCGACTCAGACTGGAGTCGCCACTCAAGGGATAAACTCTGGGTTCGAATTGAGTAAGCTCCAACTGACGTTTTACTGAAAGGGGCACCATGGTGCTATGATAATCTCCCGTCTTATTTAAAGTCAAAGCCTCTGATAGGCCCCACAGTACGTACATGCTCAAAACATCTCTTTCATCAATGGACTTGCCCTTGATGCCTATTCTTGGGAACCCAAGATTTCCTCCAGGCTTGAGAGATAACCATTTCTCCATCCTTCAACAAACTGAAGCAGGGACATTTAGTTGATGCTCAAAAGCACATGAAGCTGTGCAGGCTTCTTCCACAACGGATATCTCCAAGTCCAGAAAGTGTATCATAGAAGTAACTTAAATTTACCACAAATAGCCCTTTGGGCTAGGTACATAGACGACATCCTCCTCCTGTGGAGAGGAAATGTGGAATCTCTGGAAAATTTCATGACATTCCTCAATAACAACCAGATGTGCATCCTGCTAACCTACGAGGTTAGTGCTTCTATGATACACTTTCTGGACTTGGAGATATCCGTTGCGGAAGACCGACACGTCACCAAGACGTTTTTTAAGGCGACCGACTGCAACGGATATATTCCAATAGATAGTTGCCATCATTCAGTTTGGCTGAAATCAATACCTCGCAGCCAGCTTACACGCATCCGACGTAATTGCACCAATATGCCAGACTTTCTCCAACAGGCACAAACCCTCAAGATCAGATTTGAGGAGAAGGGATACGACACTGAGTAAAGACAGGGACATTACAGAGGTTTCTCTATTAGACAGAGAACAACTGTTTAGGGATCATCCAGTGAAAACACAGGATTCTGGTCATAAATGGTCACTACTAACCACTTTTTCAGTGCAACAAAGACATAATTTCTAGGCACTGGAAGGTTTTAAAAAACGATCGGATTTTGGGACCTCTCCTACCCGACAGAGCGGGAGTGATCTATAGGGGAGCTCCATCTCTTGGGGGACAAATTGCTCCCAGTGTCCTAGACCCCCCTAGAATACCCTCGTTTTTTCACAATATGAAAGGTGTTTTTTCCTTGTCGCCGGTGTAATGTACATAACACATGTGGAAAAAAGAAAACTGAATCTTTCACCTCCAGTTCGACTGGAAGAGAATACCAAATGAAACACTTCTTGACCTGCCAACAAAATACATTGTATACATAATTACATGTCCCTGCGGCAAACAGTACGTGGGTAGGACCATCCATACGTTTGCCATTAGGTGTAACGAACATAAAGAAGGGCCGTACCGATCACAATGTCCCCAAGCATTATCTTTTGCATCATAATTGAGACCCAAAAGGAACTAGATTCCAGGTGATCGATAAGTTTGTCCCTCATTGGAGGGGGGAGTTAAGTGTAAGGGGCGTATCCAAATTGGAGACTTTTTGGATATTACAGCTAAAAAGTTACGCTCCTTATGGACTTTATAGACTGGGATATAAATGCATTTATCAATAGATCATGATTTTGTGATAATGAGTCCTTGTCCTATACTTACCATTACACATTGGGGTCAGTTGAACTCTTTATGAGACTTTTCAATCATTTATATTTCATTTACTCACATCATACTTATTTTTAGGTATGAAGATGGAAGGGAAGTTTGCTACATTTATAAGGCCATTTTTTCCATGATGTTGATTTTTTTCTTTTGGCTAACTATGATAATTTTGTATAATTTCATATGACAATATTTTGAAATTATTAACCAAATATGGAACACCTCTATATACTTTAGATATCTTATACAGAATGTTACCTAATGAATTATGGGTTCCAGATGAGATTGGAACAAACTTGAAGTTAATTGATTAATATTTGGACTTTGCAATGTATAACGTATGATATGGGGTGTAGATTCAACGTTGGTGTATAACGTAGGATATGGGGTGTAGATTTCCATCTTTCATCATCCCTTGACACAATGTTGATATGAAATCATGATTCACAACACTCCCTACATAAAATGGGAGACCGATATCTGTCTTTTATAGACTTATTATAAAACTACCAATGTGATCGGCATAGGGATTAACTTGTTTTCCCTGGACCAAATTGACCCTTCCTTCATTATTATTAAATTTACAATTCTAGAATGTTTCTCTATGATTGCTATAACATCGTTTATGTTTTGCTTAAAAATCTTTTTTGCTTTTTTTCCGCAACGTGAACAGCTTTACTCGTGGGTAACCATGGTTTCCAGGATGCACTGACGCTGGCATACCATGATAGATTAAGGTAGTGCTAACCCATCCACGTTCTCCTCGTATTGGGGTGACGTGGATGCGCTGTATTTACAAGAGCGCAACCATGTCCCTTACCATTCGCGTCATTTCCACACGGGATTGTTTACTTTTGTGTAGGCGGAATGACGTCAGCACGCCGCACACGGAGGCGCGCGGCTGTGCGATTGGGCAGGATAATGTTAGTGCGCCACGCACGGAGGTGCATGGTCGCATTATACACAAAAGCTTGAAGATGGGCCGATCACCTTTCAGAGGGCTTTTTGATTCTGAGGCTTGGTTACGTTTGATAACCAAGCCGCCGAGAATTATACACATTCCCTATTGGAACGCACGTAGGGGGATGCCGGAAGTGGGACTCTACACTCCAAACACAGGTAGTGATACTTAGATGTGTGATGTAGTATGTATATATATATATATATATATATATATATATATATATATATATATATATAGCGCAGGGGGTGGCAGGCAGACATGCACCCCAGTTGAAGTCCTTATTGAGACGAAACTAGTCGAGATAAATGCTTGCCTGAGCCACCTACGATTCTTGCGCTTATTTTTAAAGATATTTTTATATATATTTTATATACCCTTGTTTGGATTAGAAGAATTTTTGCGAATAAAAACTTTTTTCCAACTTGGATTTACACTATGAGGAGTTGCATCTCGTTTTTCCTCCTTTCCTTCTTGAGCTATTTATGTTGAAGACCTGAGAGAAAATCGGACACCTTGGAAACTTTTCATCCTCTTTGGCTTCCCATGATTGGGTCCTGGTGAGTAAAAGGTTTTTTTAAACCTAGAAAGATCCTCCAGAGTACAAAGTCGATTGAAATACAGCCCCTGTAAGTCCGGTGATTACGGGCCACGCTCGTTTGACTCACCTGCTGAAAGGTCTGTGAGTCCATGTGTTGCGTTTGTTAAAATATGATTTTTTTTTAACATTAGCCATAACATTACATGGGAGAATATTACAAGTTTAGTTGATCAGATTACAAACAAGTCTCTGGTTTGAGTAGAATTCTCAAACAAATGCTGTTTTCATACAATGGTGTTAGATAACATTCTTGTATTCAAATTGACAGTTTGAAGAGGCTATTGTCTCGTCAGCTACAGTAAACAGGCTGAGAATGTCTCTGAAAAGAATGACTGTTATATTGATGACAGGATTCGTTTAAGGAGACAATGGGTAGCTAGCAACAGTCCATTGTCTCGTCAGCTACAGTAAACAGGTTTAGAGGGTCTCTCAACCTGAAAAGAATGACTGTTAGTCAGTTGTTATGGAAACAAGTCTATAAACATTAACTTTGGTCAACAAACTGGGACAAATAAAATGAATGAGTAGAGACACACACAGGATGCTGTAACAACATCAGAACACATCATCATGCTTTGAAGATCAGAAGAAGCCACTCATGATGATAGGACAGAACCTGGTCTCCAAGAAGAAATATTGCCAATGGAGATCATGAACATACAGTAACAGAAGTTAAGTAACCCTTTAAATGTATTTGTACTGTTAGACCATAGGCTGTTCATTTGCTAGGCATTTTGCTTGTTATAGATATCTGTCAGTCTTGTATTGTATACCTAAGATTGTAATAGTTTTGTATGTACAGCAGCTTTGTATAGTAAAAAGCACATCTATACACTGCAGAAGTCTCAGCTTCCTTGTTATACCACAGAGTAATCTTGCTAGATAGACGCAAGCCTAACAGTCCATCTGCTCTGGTAAGAGTACCTTTATTATTACTATCATATGAGTGTATGGGAAGAATCCTTGTAGAAATAATTGAATTCATCTAAACCCACAATTATTCAGAAACTACAAGCATCTCCACCATTTCTCTTCTAGTGCTATTTGCACAGGTTTACATCTCACGGTTTATGAGTCTATGGACTTTACCTTAAAAATGGACAGCAGTCATGTATATATCTTTTGGGTTAACCTTATATTACATTTTTAAAGTTAATAAGATACTAGTCTCATAGGACTGTTGCATGAAATATTGCCTAGAGAGGTTCTATCAACTTGGGACTATCTAGTTTTGCACATTCAGATTCTGTTGAATTTGGTTTGCTTATAGGAGTGTTTTTTTGCACGAAAATTCCTTTCTTATCAAAAGAATAATGCACCTCAATATAGGTTTTCTTCTATGCGATTTTTGGTGAATCGCATGTAATTGACATATTCACGTTTTATTTATTTCTTTATCTACAAATTGTCTCTTGTTTTCAGGGGAGATTTTCAGATTTATTCATCATATGGATAAGGGTTTGGTGATACACTCAAGCTTTGGTTTGTTCACATGATCATAAATACACGTTTTTAGGTTTGAATCACTTACCTTTAGAGATTATCACCATTGGTCACGTCATTTGACATGCTCCAATATTAAATTCACTGGAAGAGTGTTTTTTCATTATTTTTCTGCTACACATGGTCTGCTTGCGGTATTACATTGCCTGCACAGCTTCATGTGAAGCAGGAACATTTAGTTTTATAGCGCTGCACTATCTATTTATTTCTCTCATACAATTGCGTCTAATTGTTGTGCTAGCAGCTAATACCTAGCTGGTTTGGCACAGTATTTCTCCCTAGGTTTTCTGCTTTTGAGCATCGCATTCTTTATTACTGGACGGCTGGCCGTCTATAGCTGCATTAATGGAGCCCTTGGGCTCCTTCCGTCTGCCATTTTGGAATGCTCTGCAGTTACATACTTTTCTTTGATCACTAAAGTCTCCGGAGAGGTTCGGTCAACAATTATCCACGTTTGAGGAGTGCTGCTCGAACGATGGGACTTTGACGCAAACACTCTCAAGGATGTATGGTCTACTAATTACCCCTCCGGAACAACCATATCTATCTTGGATAGAGAGATGGGAGAGAGAGATGAAGTGTAAGTTCACAACTAGTCAAAGACAAAACATGATTAGACTCTCGCTGAAATCATCTATCTGTACTAAGATCCAGGAGACCAATTATAAAATATTGACACGGTGGTACCATACTTCACAGATGCTACATACATTTTACCCTGAAATGCCAGATCGCTGTTGGAGATGTCTGGAGGAGGGAGGTACGATGCTACACATTTTTTGGTCCTGTCCAAAGATAAAACCATATTGGAGGAAAGTATGGAACATTATTCAAAAATTCACTGATTATAGGATACCTGAGGATCAAGCTTTTTTCATATTACGATTATCACAGTTAAAAAATATGAGAACACGCTACCTCCTGTCGGATGCTGGCTTCAGAAGGTGGAATAGATCAATAAGATGGAAGATCTCATACTTTCAGCACAAAACAAGCAAGAAAAGTACTCCGAGTTATTGAGACGGTGGAATATGTTTATCCTCTCTGAAAAAGGTTTGACCTGGCTTAACCCATGATTGTCAGGCATAGGGCATAGTTATCACAACTAGATACCTTACAATTAGCTATTATCTATCCAGGGCCCCGCCCCCTCCCTATCACCTTCCCCCTCCCTAACCTTCCCCCCCCCCCTTTTTTTTATTTATTTTGTTTTAGTTTTTGCAATTTAGAAAATGGAAAACAGATAGCGCAACCCCGAGTATGGGGACTCGGGGTGTTCCCTGTGGTAGTTAAAACATCGGCGTTAATTCTCCCTGGATGTGTATTGAGGGTGCTATGAATGATCTGATTTCTATTTTTGGACTATTGTTCTATTTCCTTAAATATATCTGTTAAAGTTATTGCGTATATATGTCTGTTGTGAGAACCTAGACTCGCTGGTTGACGGTTAATAAATAAAATATTTGAAAAAAAGATGGAAAAAAAGAAAAAATACAAATAACAGAAATAAGGTGAAAACAAAAATAGTAATTAAATAAATAAAAAGTTAAAAATAATAAAAATGAGTAAAAAAGAGAAGACCAAAAAGAAAAAATGAAAGAAAAAATAATAAAATAAGAATAAATGAAAGAGGAAGATAGAAATAAAACAAAGAGGAAAGAGGACAAAAAAGGAAAAAAATAAGGGAAAATTACACAATTATAAAGGACAAAATGACAGAAAATATAGACTAAATGCTGGGGGTAAGAAAAGAGGAAGGAAACAGGGGACCTAGAAAGGAAAAAAGATGACTCCTGCAAACCCAAAACCCCACTCTCTGCAAATACCTTATCAAAGCATTGGGTCAAAATGTGACAGACCAAAGGGGTAATAAATACCAAGTGGAAAACCCAATAATACAAAGAACCTACTGCCTGAAATGATAATCATTCAAATTGGTCCTTGCATTTACAGAGAGCAGAGAGCCAGAGAATCTGAGAAACAAGGAAAAAGGAAAAAAGAAAAAACTGCTGTAAATGATAGGTTACAAAGTGTGACTGATCGTGTGTCTCCCAGGCAACTGAGATCACATAATATCTGGGAAATCGCCAAGCGATATACAGACCTAGAAGTTATCTATTGTCAAGGAAACATGTAAACGTCAAGTTAGTATTGAGACCAGCAAGGCTAGACTGTGCCTAACGTATATATCCAGTAGGCTTTGTGACAGTGGAGTAATTGATCGCCTCCCCTAATGGGTTGTTTGATGTGCTCAATCACCATTTAAGTAACTCATGGGTTTGATGTTTGGATGTCACAAAAGGGACTGCTATGGGCTTGTTTAGATCAATCTGTTCACTCCTCTCCATTTTGGCCAAAGCTGTTCTGATATAATTTCGATGCTTTTGAAATCGCTTTTTAAAAGGGCCTATCATCTTGCCAACGTAGGTCAATGTGCAAGGACATTTCAAGATGTAAACACAGAAATCGGTGTTACAATTGAAATAGTCCCATATCAGATAATGGCTACCCCTGTGCGGGTGTGAAAAAAACTCAGCGAGTTACACATAATGCAATTATAGCACTTGTAACAACCCATTTTCTGGAATATCTTAGGTGGAATTTTAGAGTATTTTTGCCTAGGGTCCGTCTGTACCAGATAATCCCGTTTTACTGCGCTCGTATGCAATTATGGGTTTTGCCCTGATACCAGTTGCCCAGGAACCATCAGCCATTAAAACATCCACCATGCATCCCCCAAAATTAGCTTTTTCTTTTGAAGTCGTCCTCCTCATTTTTCCCTTAGGTCCCGGGACAGACGCAGATCCTGACTTGCAACACTGCTTTTCTAGAACAATTTATATTTAAGTATTCCAGGGAGATACACATCTCGTTTCCTCTTGCCCCAACCTTCTATTTCACTATCTGGGCAAAACATTAGATCCTATTTGGTACCTTTTTCATTTTTTTCAGATATGCTATGCGTTTGCTCCTGATGAGTGGCAAAGGGCCACGAAACATGTCAAGCCTATCAATGTCATCATGTTTCCAAAACATAGCTCGACCTTAACTGTGATTCATTTGTATCTTATAACCCATTTGTATCCATTACTCAATAAGCATTTGGCTTTTTATACTAATTACTTCCATGGAAAACTATGAGATTTCAGATGCATGCATGTATAATATTATATATATATATATATATATATATATATATATATATATATATATATATATATATATATATATATATATATATACATATACACACACACACACACACACACACACGTGTGAAATCTTTTTTTTTTTGTATGCCATCGCCTTGTATATAGATAAAAATATTTATTTATGAGGTAGCTTTGTTTATATATCAATTAAATTTCTCCTACCACTTGTCATGTGCATCACAGTCCAAAAAAAAAGCCCCATGTTAAGCACCTCATTTAAAGTCCCAAAACCCCTTTTGCTTTCTGCTTTTTATGCAGTCCTTCAACAAAAACATGTAACCACAAAACGAAAACACACACACTTTTTTTCGATCAGTGTTTGTACTGTAAAATAAAAGCATAAATCGTCCTGTTGAAAATTAAACTAAAATGATGCTTCTGGTGCAAAGTAATGCAAAGTTATTTACAAATGACACATGATTTTGCTGGACAGTTCAGTCTGTAAACGGAAGTTGAAAAACAGACTTATTGGCCAGATCATGGAAAAAAAAAATAGTTTGGGGTTTATTAACACTTTAAAATAATAAGGTGGTCAAACAGCACAACTTGTAAAATACTCTTTTGCCTCTACAGAAATTTATGGTGATTGCTTTTGTCCTGAAATATAACAAGCCATCCCAAACATCATAAAAGCAAGGGGATCAGAGCCTCATTGTGCAAAATTCATTAAACGAAATACAGTAAAACAATATAACGCACTTACAATTTCACAGGCTATCATCCAGCAATAAGGGAACAACTGCCTATACTCATAAGGGGGGTCACACCACTTGCTTAGTGTGCTTGGGCTAAAAATGTATGAATTTTATACAGGACACTTTATTTATTTAACCTTCATTATTTGTTCATATTTATATGGTTATTTGTACTGTATAGCCAGGAAACTGTAACATAATATCAAACAGAAAAGATGTGAAAAGAGAAAGAAAAAAAAAAAACTTACGTCAAACGGTCTTTCCTAATATAAGCTGGTGTGTCAATCAGTGCTGAGATCATAGACTGCTTGTTAACTTTTGCTGGATATTCTGGACTGACGACATCTGTAAAAATTATATTTCACGGTGAAAAAAATCTTGCAGAGCTTTATCCAACATCTTTCAGATAGTACATTAACAGAGTGCAATAATGTGACAAATCTACAAAACCATATTTGAGAAGACTATTTTAGTAACTTAATTTGTGAAATGGTCTAAACTTTTGTAGGCTGTGGTCTTGCAGATCACTGAGTGATAGGCAGGCCATAGATCAGTGGTTCTCAACCTCGGTCCTCATTACCCCCAAACAGGCCATGTTTTGGTAATTTCTCTTAGATAAAATAGCTGTCCAAATTACCAAGCCATTGACACTGATTTAGAGCACCCGTGCAAGATCAAGGAAAACCTGAAAACATGGCCTGTTGGGGGTAATTAGGACCGAGGTTAAGAACCACTGCCATAGATGCTGCAAATTTCTTTCCTACAACCAGTGTTGATGAGGGAATCCCTCCCACAGAGCCACCATGCTGTCCTGGCAGGGGAAAGTCGTCCCTGCTGGGAGAACACCGTAATTTTTGCTAGCGGCTATAGCTGCTGGCAATAATCGCATATAAAAATCCGACATGCTGGTTGTACGATCGACTTGGGTACAATCAGCCTGCCCATAGATGGTTAAAATCTCATCCGGTCCCTGCTGAACTGGCTGACATTTAAACCAGCCAGCTTTATGTGTAATAGCAATGTGTAACCAGACACCCTGGAATTGAAGTCAATCAGTAAGATACTGTCATGCGACAATGTCAGAACTTTGTTGACAAAAAAAAAAAAAAGCACCAACCAGTCCTCTGATTAGAATTCTTTATTGCTAACAAACGGAAGATAAAAAAGGTAGCCAATGTAAATACCCTTCATATAAGAAGTAAAAAAGCTGCACAAGTTTAAGCCATCTATTTTGACTAATAATGCTCCTTATCTAGTTTAAACCCTTTCCAAGGTTTTTTATAGATAGCTTCACACACATTTTTTCACTTATTAAATGAGCCCTGATATAGGGGGATTATTTAGAAAACGTATGTTGCATGGCGAAACATGTTGGCTTTCTTTAACTTCCGCTGCCCTAATTTTATCAGCATAAAAGCAATTATGGATTCTGAAGATAACCAGTTAGTGCTTTTTTTGTAAATTCAAAACTAATTGATTCAAAGGGGGTTCTCTTTAGAACAGTGAGCACAAGGTGACATGAGGTCAAACTGGGCGATTTATGTAAGCATATCTCTGAAGAAAAGTCTTCTTTAATGATTGCAAGGTAAGAGGTTTCTGGAAGAAAATGGATAAGACAAAAATGTGCAACTTGGGGGGATTCTGGGCAAGATGCTTGTCAATACCAGATGAGTGATATGAGTGATCAAGTATTCCCTGCTGTTGAGGCGGGTGTCTTCGCACCATGCAAAGTAAGCCTTCCATGTCAGATGGTAAATCCTGTGGGAGTTGGATTTTCTTGCTCTGAGAAAGCTGGGGAACAATAGCATCAGAAATACTTATATTCATTAGTCCTTAGATTTCAACAACAATGCTGTTAAAGCCAGCGACTAAGAAGCAGGATGGAACAGGGGACCTTGGGCCAGTAAGGCTAGTTTCACACTGGGGCGTTGCGGCCCCAGCGGTTGTTTAAGATCGCTTTGCAGGTGCTATTTTTAGCACTGCAACGCGCCCCAGTGTGAAAGGGGCCTAAGTCTGGTCGGTTTTGAAGAGGCCAAAGCTCATGTACCAAAAATCTGGATATGTCTGTGTACCATATCCTTCTGGGCCAATCTGGTACAATGAGAATCACAAGGACCCTTTCCTCCTATTTCGAGCAACAATTAATGGAGGATTTTCACTGAATGCAAGGAGTACATCAATTTAAATTGAATCCAAGGAATCATCAGAGTATACTGCTAAGGCTAGCAGATACCTGGTCCTGGCTACATATTGTTTCATATTCATTGTTGAATCTGGAGACCAGGATGTTAACATCTGGTTTTCCCCAGTTTTACCAGAGATTTTCAAAGATTTTGGGGTTACAGAGAACATCTGCAACTCCCCCCCCCCGGGCCTTTGCATTGCCAACTTAAGAAGTCCGCCTGCCAAATGTTGATGTGGACAGTCAAGAGAGATGAAACATACATTTTTAGCTTAGGAGAGTATCAGTCTTGTTTCTCTTCCGTTTCACAATGGCTTTAGCTTGTATAAGCAGTATGAACAGCAAGATTTTATGAAACTGAGAAAAGTTTTGCAAAGCTATCTGCAAGCTTCGAGCAGCTTTCTCTAAGCATTAAAGCGCCCTTGAGCAGATGTTTATAGGAGTGTTGATGGTCACTTTAAACAAACTGCTACTTCAGCATGCGTTCAACAAGCTTCAAGTAGTGCTGAAGCCTGCTGGCAGCTGGTTTAAAGTTGCAATCAGCACTCCTATTAGGATCTGTGTTAAATTTAAAACTGGAGCTGAATAGTACTTTACAAGCTTGCTGAAAGCTCTGCAAATGCTTTGAAAAAGCTTCCTGCTCACACCACTTATACAAGCTGAAGTCTGTGTAAAACAGGCCTTAGAAAAGCGTTACTTCTCGTGCCATGGCTTTGCCCTTGTCTGACAGCACCCTGACTAGGTAATCTTGTAGAAGAGACATCCAGTGTTGTCAATGGCTCTAATTTCCAGAATGTCAATGGGGAGTTTTGTATTAGTGTCAGGAAGCTAGTTTTTAGGTAATTTGAACAGGGTATAATCCCAATTCTCATTTAATTTAATAGGTACGATGCCCCTAGCGGGTGTGGAGAGGCGACTCATTGTACATCTTGTGGCATGTATGCGTTCCTTGATCATCTGATCGAGGGTGAATACTGCAGTGCAAAATGTAAGCACATTGTTTCCCTGGAATCCCAGGTTCTGAATCTGGGGAAGCAACTGTCAGCACTAAAAAGTCCCTCTATACTAAAGCAGAGCCAGGAACGTACACGGCAGGTGCCAGCACAGAGGCGGGTGGAGACAAAGAGGTACAGGCACTAGGAAAGAGTAGATGGGTGACAGCAAGCGTACAGGGGGAAGTATAATGTAAAAAAGACCGCGCTGACCTAAAAAGTAGACCTAAAATATATAAAGCAGGCTGCAGTAATAGGGAGATAACCAAATAACAGAAAAAAACTGCGCCACAACATGTAATTAAAAAAGAACTAATGAAATTAAACTTTAAACAGGATAGTAACTGAGTGGGATTTCACAGGCATATTAGTAGTCCATAGAAGAGGGCAAAAAAGATGGTGAACAGAAGTCTATATAATCTATGATGAATCCACTTCTTCACGATACCACCTTAGTGCACACAAATCCAACAGGTGAATCCCACCACCAGTAATCGAAGCTGCTTACCAGAGAGCAGCTATCAGAAAGCACAGCTCCTCATACACAGGATATAACGTCCAGCACCACACTTCCCCAGATGAATAAAGCACAAGCCTCAAAACTCAGCAGTCAGTAGATGCTCGGCGATCAATGGGTAACATCATGGACCATGTGGATTAAAATGAGGAGACCATAGCGTGATACAGTAAAAGCAATGGGTTTTAATAAGAAACATTAAAACCCATTGCTTTTACTGTATCACGCTATGGTCTCCTCATTTTAATCCACATGATCCATGATGTTACCCATTGATCGCCGAGCATCTACTGACTGCTGAGTTTTGAGGCTTGTGCTTTATTCATCTGGGGAAGTGTGGTGCTGGACGTTATATCCTGTGTATGAGGAGCTGTGCTTTCTGATAGCTGCTCTCTGGTAAGCAGCTTCGATTACTGGTGGTGGGATTCACCTGTTGGATTTGTGTGCACTAAGGTGGTATCGTGAAGAAGTGGATTCATCATAGGATTACATAGACTTCTGTTCACCATCTTTTTTGCCCTCTTCTATGGACTACTAATATGCCTGTGAAATCCCACTCAGTTACTATCCTGTTTAAAGTTTAATTTCATTAGTTCTTTTTTAATTACATGTTGTGGCGCAGTTTTTTTCTGTTCTCTGTTACAGGGGGAAGTGCCAGGGAGGCCGATCCAGGGCTGGAGCATCCCAATAAGTACGCTCCATTGAGTGACATTGGTGAAACTAGTCAGGGACCAGCACTGCTGGAGCTGAGGGTCTCTACTAGATGCGAGGGAAGAACTCTTTCAGTAAGAGAGGGGGCGGGGGGGGGAGCGAAGGCAAAGGAAAGAGATTCTGGTGGTAGGGGACTCAATTCTTAGAAGGACAGATAGGCTAATCTGTAACAAAGACCTTAAGCTTCGAACAGTATGTTGTCTACCGGACGCTCAAGCTAAGCACATCACGGATCTGGTGGACAATTACTGGGAGGGGCTTGGGAAGACCCAGCTGTCATAGTGCATGTTGGCACCAATGACAAAGTCAGAGGCAGATGGAGTGTCCTTAATTACGATTTTAGGGACTTGGGAGCTAAATTGAGGAAAAGAACCTCCATGGTAGTATTCTCAGGAATACTACCGGTACATCGAGCCACACCAGAAAGGGAGATTAGGGAAGTAAACAAGCGGCTGAAGAGCTGGTGCAGTAAGGAGGGGTTCGGGTTCCTGGAGGACTGAGCCGACTTCTCAGTCGATAACCAGTACTATAGAAGGGATGGACTGCACCTAAATGAAAAAGGTGCAGATCAGCTGGGAATGAAGATGGCGAAAAAGTTAGAGGGGTTTTTAACCACTTAAGCCCCTGACCATTTTGCTGGCCAAAGACCAGAGCACTTTTTGCGATTCGGCACTGCGTCGCTTTATCTGAGAATTGCACAGTCGTGCAACGTGGCTCCCAAACAAAATTTACATATTTTTTCCCCCACAAATAGAGCTTTCTTTTGGTGGTATTTGATCACCTCTGCGGTTTTTATTTTTTGCGGTATAAACAAAAAGCTTCTTGCTATAATAAATATCCCCAAAAATATATAAAAAAAACCTTTTTTCCTCAGTTTAGGCAGATACGTATTCTTCTACATATTTTTGGTAAAAAAAATAAAAAAACTGCAATAAACGTTTATTGATTGGTTTGCGCAAAAGTTATAGCGTCTACAAAACAGGGGTTAGTTTTACGGCATTTTTATTAAAAAAAATTTTTATTAGTAATGACGGCGATCAGCGATTTTTATCGTGACTGCGACATTATGGCAGACACATTGGACATTTTTGGGACCATTGTCATTTATACAGCAATCAGTACTATACAAATGCATTGATTCCTGTGTAAATGACACTGGCAGTGAAGGGGTTAACCACTAGGTGGCAGTGAAGGGGTTAACCACTAGGTGGCAGTGTAGGGGTTAAGTGTGTCCTGGGGCATGTCTCTAACTGAGGGGGGGCGTGGCTGTGTGTGACACGTCACTGATCTCTGCTCTGACCACAGGGAGCAGAGATCAGTGACACTGTCACTAGGCAGAACGGGGAGATGCTTGTTTACATTAGCATCTCCCCGTTCTTCCTCTCCGTGAGACAATCGCGGGTATCCCCACGGCGATAGAGTCCGTGGGACCTGCGACCCGTCTCTTGGAGCTCCTGGCCGGAGCGCGCACGTGATGGCACAGCTGCAAATTTAAAGGGACGTACAGGTATGCCCATTTGCCTGTTTGTGCCATTCTGCCAACGTACATGGTCGTGCGCCGGTCGGGAACCAGTTAAACTAGGCGTTGGGGAGGAGGGACCTGAGGTAGAGATATTTAGCGCGGAACATATTCCAGGGGGTAGTATTGCAGGCATTAGTGGTAGGTTGACCAAAGCACATAAACCCAAGGTAAGTATAGTAGCAGGTCCTAGTTGCAATCTCAGAACACCCAATAAAAGGATAATATGGGACTGGTCTAAAATCCTTGGCATGTTCACCAATGCCAGGGGCCTGGCGCATAAGATGGGTGAACCATTCAGTTCGACCCTGGTACGATTAAGAGGTCACACCTCTGAGTGAGCACCGTTGCCCACCCTATTTTTCAAAATGCAGTTGGGAACAGACTCAATACTGCTTGCTCACCCCTTCGGGGGTCGGCAATCAGTTCAGGAGCTAGGCAAGTCCAGCTCCCCTAAATGAGCCCTAAATGGAATCTTATGCCCGATCACTCCACGCACAGCAGGATCCCAATTGGGGTGCATGGTCCAACTGGGGGGAGGCTCGGGACCAGTGTCCCGCAGTAGCCTCCCTGGAACCTGTTATTACCCAGGTCCTCTATACTGAGTCCACTATTCCCCAGCATATCGTGCTATGTTCTAACTTGTATAATGCACCCTCGCAAGTGACCTTGTATTTCTTTGTAACTGCTTCACAATTTATGTACCGACCTCAGCTTGAGGCTATAGTTCTCTTTATACAGTATTGTATATGTATTGTTTAAATTTTCTTTTTTTTTATAATTCTTTATTTTCTTTTCACTTGAAAACAGAGGTTTGTCAAAATAAACAAACATTAACAGAAGATACAGCATGTCATTTTATATATTATGTCCCATTTTTTTTTCATGTTACATACATGCTACACTTTCATATTCTACCTCTGTGATCATGTTATTTTCTTTCCCTTATCTTTTCTATCCCCCTTTCCCCGACCCCTTCCCTCAGAAGGTATCACCTTCTTTCCTCCTAAACTAGGACCCCCTCCCCACCCCCCAAACGGGAGAAAAAAAAAAAAAAAAAAAGAAGGACACTCTCTCTCCCTCCCTCGGCCATGTTAATATTATTATCTAAGTTAGTCCCTTAATTCCTCCCCGATCAGTCTCCTTCCCTCCTCCGTTTGCAAGAACCTCTCCCAGGGGGCCCAAATTTGAGATGTTTGTTCTTTTCTGTTTATTGACATAGGGATCAGATTTTCCATAATCCCTATATCTCTCAATTTATTAAGCCACATGGGTATTGTTTATATTTTCAATAAACTTTTTTTTTGAAAACTCAAAAAAAATTAAATAAAAAAAAAAAAGATGGGTGAACCAGAGATACTGTTGTACTAGGAGGATTTGGATTTTGTGGGAATTTCAGAGACCCGGTTCAACAGCTTTCATGATTGGCTGGCAAACATTCAAGGGTATACCCTTTATCGCAAGAATAGAGAGGGTAAAAAAGGGGGAGGGGTGCCTATATCAAGAATATATATATATATATATATATATAATATATATATATATATATATATATATATATATATATATATATATATATATCTATCAAGAATAATGTATAAGTGAATGTGAGAGATGACATCACTAAGTGATCTAGGGAGGTGGTGGAATCCTTATGGGTAGAGCTCCAAAGGGATGAAGCTAAGGGGAAAATACTGGGAGTATGCTATCCTGAGGGAGGAAGGGGAGACAGATCTCCTATCACAATTTGGATGAGCAGCAAGGATGGGAAGTGTTATCATAATGGGGGATATTAATTATCCAGGCATGGACTGGGCGGAGGGAACCACGCATTCATCTAAGGCTCGCCAGTTCCTAAATGTCTTGGACAATTTTATGGGTCAGATGGTAGACGCACCAACTAGAAAAAAAGCTTTACTGGATCTACTGATTACCAACAATACAGACCTTATGACGGATATGAAAATATGGGGCAATTTAGGTAACAACAATCACAGGTCAATTGGCTTCAGTTTAAAATCACACAAATAGGAAACATAAGGGGAATACAAAGACAATGAATTTCAGATTGGCCGTCCTCAGGAAGTTACCCGAGGATGGCCAATCTGATAAGCCGAAATGCATAGAGGTTAAGTCACGTGATCGTGACAACTATCGCCCATACCTGGAAATCGAGCCCTTCACTGCATGAACTGATCAGGCAGATTTCACAGATGATATTTTTACCTGCGGGTGCCAGGATATCAGGCACGCATACATGCGAGTTGAATATTTTTTGATTCTTTGCGCAATGAGGTTTTCTTTATTCTATCCATCTATATGAGGAACATTCATCCTAGTTAACCAACGGTCCAGAGGATATCTACAGGGGTCGCCCCACACACGCATTTGACCTTACTAGCAATAGTTGGTCCAATCTCAAAAGTGAGTGCACATCTACTAGGGGGGGACCCCATTTTAAGCACATAAGGAGCACCAAACTACTTATCAAGTCACAGCATTGTATATGAGTTTTTCATCATTGTTCCACAAGCACAGCACTTTTCACTGAGGACTGTTTTATTTATTTTATGATTGTTTTCAGCATTTTACAATTATTTTTCTGTATGTAGCAATGTAATGCATTTAGCGCGGTATATTAGTTATTATTAATCATCAATTTTTTACACCAATTTCACACTTTAGTCCGTATTTATATTTTTTCACAATCTATTAACCTTCTTTGAGGAGGTGAGTTGCCATCTGGAAAAAGGAAGGCCCGTAGACGTGATGTATCTGGATTTTGCGAAAGCAATTGACACAGTTCTCCATAAAGGTTTACTGTACAAAATAAGGTCCATTGGCATGGACCAGAGGGTGAGTACATG
Organism: Lithobates sylvaticus; assembly: GCA_028564925.1. NCBI lineage: Eukaryota > Metazoa > Chordata > Amphibia > Anura > Ranidae > Lithobates > Lithobates sylvaticus. Next base: position 139,777,844 of record CM053034.1, read on the forward strand.
GACTGAACTGGCTACAAGGGCGAGTTCAGAGGGTGGTGATAAATGGGGAGTACTAGGAATGGTCAGGGGTGGGTAGTGGGGTCCCCAAGGGTTCTGTGCTGGGACCAATCCTGTTTAATTTGTTCATAAACGACCTGGAGGATGTGGTAAACAGTTTAATCTCTGTATTTGCAGACGATACTAAGCTAAGCAGGGCAATAACTTCTCCGCAGAGATCTGAGCAAATTAATGGGGTGGGCAACTACATGGCAAATGAGGTTCAATGTAAAAAAAAAATTAAAAAAATGCATTTGGGTGGGAAAAATATGAATGCAATCTATACACTGGGGGGGGAGAACCACTGGGGGAATCTAGGATAGTAGATGATAGGCTCAGCAATGGCATGCAATGCCAAGCTGCTGCTAACAAAGCAAACAGAATATTGGCATGCATTAAAAAGGGGATCAACACCAGAGATAAAACGGTAATTTTCCCGCTCTACAAGACTCTGGCCCGGCAGCACCTAGAGTATGCTGTCCAGTTCTGGGTACCAGTCCTCAGGAAGGATTTCCTGGAAATGGAGCGAGTGTACAAAGAAGGGCAACAAACCTAATAAAGGGTCTGGAGGATATTAGTTATGAGGAAAGGTTGCGAGCACCGAACCTATTTTCTCTGGAGAAGAGACGCTTGAAAAGGGGATACGATTTCAAACTAGAAAATGCATTTCCTGAAGAAAATGCGTGGGAATGCTGAATAGCATCTGCTAGCTGCCTGTCCCCTGAACAAACTGTAAAAAAACATCTCCTCACTATCTGCTAGCTGCCTGGGTGAGAGACAGATTAAGAGAATCCTTCAAACAAGCCTTAATAAATCCACAACAGTACATGCTATCGAAACAGCAACTTCACCGTTAGAGACACACGGCCTCTGTGAACGTATCGGTATAAAATTTATGTTGATAAACTTAAAAATGTGGGCATGTTAGCGATTTAAATAAAAAGTTGGCTGTGCGTTTCGCTGGGAAATGTGAAGAATTTTATACATCAAAACTTGCCCATCATATTGCCCCATCATATTGCCCACATCAAAACTGCCCCCATTAAAACGGCCTCCATCGTATTGACACCATCAAAACGGCTCCCATCAAACTGCCCTATATTGCCCCCATCAAAACTGCCATCATATTGACACCATCTAAACGGCCCCCATCAAAACGGCCCTCAAACTTCCCCATCATATTGCCCCATCAAAACAGCCCCCATAAAACTGCCCCATCATATTGCCCCCATCAAAACTGCCCCATCATATTGCCACCATCAAAACGGCCCCCCATCAAATTTGCCCCATCAAAACTGCCCCATCATATTGCCACCATCAAAACTGCCCCTCAAAACGGCCACCATCATATTGCCACCATCAAAACTGCCCATTATATTGCCACCGTCAAAACTGCCCCCATCATATTGCCACCGTCAAAACTGCCCCCATCATATTGCCACCATCAAAACTTCCTCATCATATTGCCACCATCAAAACTGCCACCATCAAAACTGCCCCATCATATTGCCATCATTAAAAATGCCCCATCATATTCATCTATTATAAATCAGTACATGGTGTGTCTGTGTTCTTTCCCGGGCTCTGTAATCAGAGCTGAGATGCTCCAGTCGCCTTACCCCACTGCCCATCACTGTGTATAAGAAGCTTTGGTAACCATGGCAACAAAACAGACAACAAAAGCCTGGTTGCCCTAATTTTAATGAAATTTCCTGAAATGATCGCTAAACCGCTTTTTCACAAAAACTGTAAAAGATATCAAACTGAAAAGATATAGCCAGATGGATGAATATTTTGTGAACATTTTAAAGTTTGTTTGGCGTCTGTAGGTGAACGTATGAAGGAGCTGAAACTTTCAGGAGCGGAAGATTTTAAGGATCTGAAGCATGCTCTCATTGATTTCAATCAATATTGCCACCATCACAACTGCCCCCATCAGAGTTGCCCCATCAAAACTGCCTCATCATATTGCCACCATTAAAACTGCCCCATCAGAATTGCCCCATCATATTGCCACCATCAACCGGCCCCATCAGAATTGCCCCATCATATTCCTCTATTATAAATCAGTACATGGTGCGTCTGTGCTCTCCCCCACCGCCCATCACTGTGTATAAGAAGCTTTGGTAACCACGGCAACAAAGGCCTTTAAAATTAAATTTCCTGATTGATTACTAAACTTAAACAGCTTTTTCACAAAAACTGTTAAAGATATCAAACTGAAAAAATACAGTCAGATAGCTGAATATTTTGTGAAAATTTAAAGTTTGTTTGGCGTCTGTAGGTGAAAGTATGAAGGAGCTGAAACTTTTGGGAGCGGAAGAAGATTAAGGATTCTAAGCATGCTCTTATTCACTTCAATGTTAAAAAGCTTAATATTTTAATAAGTATAAATAGTAGAAAAAAAGTTGAAGAAGTCCCATCAGCTGAAAGAGCTGAACGTTTTAGAAGTTGAATGGTTTTAATAGCTGAAAGTATGCAGAAGTTACGCAGAGCCAAAAAACATAGGGAATAATAAAATTTATAAATAAAAACGAACAATAGTGGGACTGCTGAAGCAGTCCCACTAATTAATAAAAAAAACGAACAACAAAAGTGGGACTGCTAGGGGTGTGTCCGGATGTGAAGGGCAGCAGACGAGAGAGTAGAGCGCTCCGGGTATCCTAAATCCCATCTTTAGCCATCCGTGCACCAAACAGACAGAAAACAGCCATTTCACCTGCCCGACTGCTCCTCTATACACCCTGTTGGAGCCTGTGCCCGTATTGTGCCGAATCTGCCGTGATCAGCCGGGGAGACGCTTATCCTGCAAACCCACGGCCGCCATCTTTCTGGCCAACACCCTGCTGGAGGGAGCTGATCCTGGCCTGGCAGTGAAGTAAGGGATACCCCTCACCATCCGACCTGCCCCTCTGAGTGCCTGGCGGGTTCGGTGATCCGTGGGGCTACCAAGAACGCCCGTCGCGGGCACGGCCTGGTCTGGCCTAGTGAAGCCTCCGGCCCACCGCACTTTTCTATGCCACCGTCTGGCGGAGGAGCTCCGCGGCCAGCTTGAACGGAACTCCGGAGTGCAGACATTTCAGCCTTCATCTATCCCACTATCCCCTCACCATCCGACCTGCCCCTCTGAGTGCCTGGCGGGGTCCGGTGATCCGTGGGGCCGCCGAGACCGCCCGTCGCGGCCACGGCCTGATCCGGCCTAGAGAAGCCTGCCGCCCACGGCACTTTTCTACACCGCCGGCCGGTGGAGGAACGCCGCGGCCGGCATGAACGTAACTCCTTCGGCTATCCCACTATCCATTGCTGAACCCTACTAGGCTGGAAAGTCTTGAGGCCCAGCACCCTTCCCATCCTACTGCTTCTATCTCTGCTCCCTGGGCCCTCCCTGCCTAAAACCCCCCCGGTCGCATATCCTCATTAGACTGCCTTCCCCTGCAGGTTTGACGGAGGGTGGAGGGCAGCTAGTGAATACAACCCACATCTCTAGACTGTGACCTCCTGGGGCTCATTACCCACAGCTGCTTGGGACCGCACTTAATATCCTACTGCCTGCTGTCCTGGGCCCTGAGGGCTGCCCTCTACTAGGATCCCCTTGGGAGCCTCACCAGATGTCCTCCGCCTCAAAGAAGGGGGGGAGAAGGAACTCCAAAGCCGCTAAAGCAAACACGCCACTACGGCCAATACCGCCCCTTTCCCCACAGTCGGATCCCACCTTAATCGGTCGACTCCGGGCCCTGTTGGCGGATCTGGAGATGGATCCTGGTGGTGCCCAGGCGGCGGAAGAGCTGGCCCGCGTCCCCCAGACAGTACTGCCATAATCCTTGCCGCAATTGAGCAGAGCAGGACCTCACTGTTGGTACGCATAGACCATCTTGCTGAAGAGAGTAACCTTATAAGGAATGACCTTGACAAAATAAGAGAGAGAATGACTGAAACGGAGTCTAGAGTGTCAGCCACCGAAGATCTTACTGCCACACATGCCACCTCCATTGCCAGATTGCAGCGCACAGTGCAGTCCCTTCGCAAAATCTGACGACGCTGAAATCGCCTCAGGCATAATAACATCAGAGTCCTGGGGCTGCCTGAGAAGGAAGAAGGGGATCACCACGCTAAATTCGCAGAGGAGTTCTTTAAAAACCTTCTAGGTCTTACGGAAGTCCCACCCACCTATGTGGTCGAAAGGGCTCATCGGGTGCCCACAGGCCGCGCCATCCCAGGGAACCTTCCCAGGCCTTTTCTGGTCCGCTTCCTTAATTACCGGGAAAGGGACAGGATCCTCTCTGAAGCCTGCAAACATCCCGCACTCAAATATGGCAACGCCTCTGTTCTTTTCTTTCCTGACTTCTCGGCTGACTTGCAGCAGAAGAGAAAAACCTTCAATGATGTTTGTAGGTGGCTCCGAGATAAAAAAACATAAAATATAGCATGCTCTATCCTAGCCGCCTGCGGGTTCAACATGAAAGAACAATCCGGTTCTTTGACAATCCAGCGGATGCTGACGACTGGCTGACCAACTTGCATTGAAGGGTTCTCCCCACAAAGTTATTTGATGCACGAATTCCCCATATCCTTGCCTGCTCCATCCTACCAGAAATCCAAGAAGTACTGGAGCCACCTCAAGGATACATCAACACGAGCTCCACACTTTGACTGTTCTGAGTGGGGGACCGGTTCTCCATTTACTTGGAAGAATTCCCACCTGGTCCCTTTAACTGTGAAGGGATACATACCCCTCCAACTTCACCTACTGTTACAGGTTGCACACGAGCTGGGAATTCCCCTGGAACTCTGAGCCTCCAGTAGGCGTTTTCTACTATCAAGTTTTGGGATTGAAGCTGCTTTGGCGACAGTTGGGGATATGTCAGGCAGTAGGGATTTATATTTAATTTTAATTAATTACCCAGATTTCTTACACTGTGTTTTTTGCTGGAATATGTTTTTTTTCCCCTCCATCTCTTCCCCTCAGAATGCCTGGATAGCTACATCTGGACTGCCTCTCCACCTTGCCTTTAGATGGGACGCTGCTGGGTATGGGCCTTCTCGACTCCTAAGGTTATCAAATTACTCTATTTTGAATGGGTACAAACCTAAAATTGATATCTTGGAATATCAGAGGTCTGAATGACAAAGTGAAAAGATCTCTGTTTAAGTTTCTGCAGCATCATAAGCATCATGTTCTGTTTCTGCAGGAGACTCACCTCATGGGCAGCAAAATCCTGGCTCTGAAAATGGCATGGGTTAAACAGGGGTTTCATGCCACGTACTCCTCCTATGCGAGAGGGGTGACCATTCTTCTAGGCAAGTCACTACCTTGCTCGTGGAACAGGTTTTCCTTGACCCTGGGGGCCGCTATGCGATTCTGATTCTTGAAATGTATGCTCAAGGCTGGGCAATGGTTAATGTGTATATCCCTCCTCCGTTTGACTCCTCCGTCCTGTATACCATCTTAACAAAACTTGCCCCCCTCCAGGTCCACAAAATTATAGTCGGGGGGGGGGGGGGGGGACTTTAATGCCATTCTAGATCATATCAAAGACTCTTCTAACTCCTTAGGCCATCCCGAACTGGTGCTATGGGCAGACACACTGTCTTCAAGAGCTCTGGCGGTGGAAACATCCGGAGGACAGGATTTATTCGCATATCTCAGCAACACATAAATCTGGATCATGTATAGATTTGTTGTTTGGATCTGCCTCGACTGTCACATGCTGGGGCAGACTCCTACCTCCCAGCAGGTCTTTCTGATCACTCCCCTTTTGAGCTGTGCCTGACTCTTGGGGCGGGCTGCTGGAGGCTAGCGTCACATTGGATAGACAATCCTCAAATTCAAGAAATAGTGGGACCCAAACTTAGCGAATATTGGGCACTTAACGAGGGTTCGGCCTCCGTTGATGTGGTTTGGGAAGCAGGAAAGGATCATGCACGAGGGGAATATGTCTCCTCTATAAAGGCAGTGAGATCCAGATTTGCAGCACAGACCACCCAATTGGAGCAGAATGAAAACGCGGCGATGGGACTCGTCACAGCGAATCCATCGTCTGAAAACTTTTCCTCCCTAGCCCAGGCGAGAAGAGACTTGAGGCTCCATTACACCTCGCCGGTGCAGTCTGACACAAGGAAGTTTGCCGCCAAACTTTTTTAGTCAGGGGATAAGAATGGGAAATTGTTGACCAACCTGGTAGCAGAACCCTCACTACAAACAGTGATTCCTAGAATCCAGACTAGTATGGGTGATCAAATTACTAAAAGAATTTCACCTCTTCTATAGTAAATTATACGAAGACCCAAACCCCACTTCTACCAACGTCATACTTGATGTTTTGGGGGGAATCACTTTGCCTTCTCTCTCTGAAGAGGACAGGGACACACTAGATAAGCCCCTAACTCGCCAGGAGATAGAAAGTGCGATATACTCCCTACCTAACAAATCCCCAGGTCCGGATGGACTACCCGGGGAATGGTACAAGACACATGCGAGTTTACTGGTTCCCAAACTGACTCAACTTTTTGCAGAGTGCCTGGAAACCAGAGAGTTGCCAAACAGCATGCATCAGGCACACATTGTATCGCTACCCAAACCGGAAAAAGACCCTCTGCTGTTCATCCTATAGGACGATCTCCCTACTGAATTAGGACCTTAAGATACTCACTAAGGTGCTCGCCAATAGGATTATGCAGATGCTACCGTCCCTTGTCAACATAGACCAGACCGGTTTATGCCTGGCAAGTCCACAGACATAAATCTTAGACGAGACTTCACCCATCTCCAGCTCCCGGCCGAGGAGAATGCCTCTCGGGTCTTGGTATCCCTTGACATAGAGAAGGCATTTGACACGGTCAGATGGTCATATATGATGCAGGTTCTTGAGGGTTTCGGCTTTGGCCCAACCTTCCGGAAATGGATCAGTCTACTCTACAAATCCCCCACGGCCTATATTAAACTGAATGGTAAAATTTCACCCTCTTTTCCAATTAGGAGGGGGGACGAGGCAGGGGTGCCCTCTCTCCCCTGCACTGTTTGCCCTGGTGATGGAGCCTCTGGAAGAGGCCCTGAGGAAGTCGGAGGAGGTGTCTGGGATCCGGGTCGGATCAATAGTTGAGAAATTAGAACCATGTGCGGATAACTTAATCCTCTTCCTGCGAGATCCTGGCCCCTCACTTTCAGCGGCGCTCCAGATTCTGGACTGCTTTGCTACTCTTTCTGGCCTCCACACCAACTGGAGCAAGTCACTCATTCTTCCCATAGATACAGGGGCAAGACAGCAGAGTACTTCCAATTTACCTCTACAATGGGCAAATACCATCCGATACTTAGGATTTCAGTAAGCTTAATCTGTCCCCGATACTGCAATGGTGTAAAAATAAACTGAAGGCTTGGTCAAATCTCCCACTAACACTTATAGGAAAAATTAATTTAATTAAAACGACACTACTCCCAGTGCTATTGTATACTCTAAGGCATTCCCCGGTCTGAATACCCAGAACACTCGTCCGACAATTAGATTCCCTAATAGCTTTCTTTCTGTGGCAATCACATCCGGCATGATTTAGCAGGAAAATTCTATGCAGGCCCTGGACACAGGGGGGACTTGCTTGCCCCGATTTCCATGCGTACTATTTGGCAGCAATGCTCACCCATCCCCACGGTTGGCTGGTCTCAAAGGATACCAGTGCATCAGTAGTCCTTGAGGCAGCACATCTGGGATCTTATGAGGCTCTTCGCAATGCCCTCTACAGGGGGATAGGTTCACTGATAATCCTAACACAAGCTATGAAAGCGGTTGTCAGGGCTTGGCACGCAGTGGTAGTGAAGCCTAACCTGGTAAAAGGCATATGGTCCCCTGACACACCGCTTTGGTGTAATCCCAGGCTGAAAGAATTCCATTCTCTACAAGACCCCGGCCTGTGGGACAGCAAAGGCATCAAATATTTGAGGGATATATACAATGTTTTGGGGTAGTTTATCTTTGACAGACAAACACAAATTCCAGCTCCCAAATTCTTTCTTCTTCAGGTTCCTGCAGCTCCGTCACGCCCTAGACTCCCAATTTAAATCGGTTCAGCTCAGGATGGAGCATGACGATCTCGAAACTCTGCTAAACGATACTAATCTCTCTAAGCCATTATCTCAAATACACCGGGCACTGCTACCGTCCGTTCAAGTTGGATTGGATGGGCTGCGGGACCTGTGGCAGGCGGAGGTGCAGGAGCTGGACAGCGAAGACTGGGAAGACATATGGGACTACCCACTACAACCACTGGTCGCAACTAGGGACAAATTGATGCAATTCAAAATCCTGCACAGAATATACTATACGCCCCAACGCCTCCATCGCATATACCCAACCTCATCGTCTGCTTGCTGGAGATGCTCTAGTGTCCCTGCTGGTTTCATACATATATTCTGGGATTGCCCACAGATTCAGGAATATTGGAAGGAGGTAACCTAATTTATCCACAGACTTACCACTGTATCTATTCCTCTGACAATTAGTGTCTGTCTCCTCGGCCTTGTAGAACAGTTAGCATTAGCTAAAGCAATCGGCACCCTAATAGGTATCCTATTATTTTATGCAAGGAAGGTCATAGTACTAAATTGGCAATCGGCCAACCCCCCTACCTTGTCATCGTGGAAAACATTAGTTAACAAAATGATACCCCTATACAAAGCAACATGCTTATCTCGAGGGTGCCCCAAAAATTATGAAAAAATATGGCACCTGTGGACGGACTCAGTGGCCACGACAGATGATCAGGCTGTTGGGGACTACCCTGGTTAGATTCCCTGAATGTCTAACTGATCCTATCTTAGATATATCCTATCACTATCCTACCATGCTGAAACTGGGTACTAGTTATGTTTTTAGTAATGTTAGCTATGTTTAGATGTGAGATGTACGCTGTTATGCACGTAACTGTGCACCAATTGGCCGTGGTATGCCCCAAGGGCCCTGTATTGTACCTTCACAAAAATTTTTTTTCAATAAAAAGAATTTTCAAAAAAAAAAAACAATAGTGGGACTGCTGAAGCTTTCCCACTAAATACAAATACCATACTGGTGACCCCACAATAGGGATAAAAACTTTTTCGCGGTAGGGAGTTGAACAAGACTCGTGGCCACTCATTAAAATTAGAAGAAAAGAGGTTTAACCTTAAACTATGTAGAGGGTTCTTTACTGTAAGAGAGGCAAGGATGTGGAATTCCCTTCCACACAGCACCTGAACGACCGCAACTTACAGGGAAATACAATGTACTACTGACATATAACCACACACATAGGTTGGACTTGATGTCTTTTTTCAACTTCACCTACTATGTAACTATGTAAGGTTGAGATATATTTTGAGATGTTGCCCCAGGTGTTTCCCACGGACAGAAGCAAAGTAGGTTTTGTGATATCTTTGCTTTCTGAGAGAGCCTTGGCCTGGGCAAAAACTCTTTGGGAGATGCAAAAACCTGTTGCCGAGTTACCCTGAGTTTGTGGCTTCTTTAAAAGGGTATTTGACGCTCCCGCACACTCTGCTTCTGCTGTCAAGTGCCTCATGTCCATCAGAGTAAGAGAACTGATGCAGATTACGCCATTGTATTCTGTACTCTGGCAGCAGAGGTTGCGTGGAACAATGAGGTCCTCGTGGCTGCATTTTCTCATGGTTTCTCAGATACCATGAAGGATGAGATAGCCCGATATATACCCATCTAGATGGAGAAGTATATCACACGTTTGCCATCCTCATTGACTCCAGATTCAGAGAAAGACTCTTTTAAAGGAGCGCTTGCGGAAGCCTCCTGTAAATTTGTCTCCCACCCTTGCCTCCTTCAACTCCCATGCCTCCCAGTACCAGTCGGTAACAATCGGTCAGTGAAGATGAACCCATGCACTAGGGCTTCACGCTTCTGTCTGCGGATGAGAAAATGAGAGATTGTGCCTTTGTGGCCAGGCCGGTCACTTTTTGACCTACCCGTCCAGGGAACGCCCAAACCTTGACAGGCAAACCTTGGCCTTGTCGAACTCCTCCCCGTCTTCTTCATCTACTCGTCCTACCCCTTCCCAACTTGACAATACATGGTTCAATTCCAATTTAGGGGCACGCAAAAGAGGTTTAAACGGTAATCAACCTTTTACTCCCCATCCTAAAAAACACCCGGAAGAGGTCACTAAGTATAATTCACATGTTTCAAGATCACATCCTGAACAGACAGGAATGGGTCCGAATTTGACTACACCTTCAGGCACACACACAACCACACATCTAGGATCTGTAGCTGCACAGGAACTTAACCTGCTACAGAACCCATCTGGTTCTAATATGAATTCCACCCATGGTGGAAGTTCTAACACTAACACTTTTTCCACTTGTTCTTTAGCTAGTATGACACTTTTAGTACCTAATCCCACGACACCTTTGTTAATTCCCACTAGACAGAGTACACTTGATCCTCATCGAGCTTCTATTGGGACACTATCTTCAAATTTTCCCATGTCCCCCGCACCGATCCCCCACACGTTGAACTTGACATCATCAATCTTACTCCATACATGTTCTCTAAAGCAGACAATGACCTCTTAAGATGTGGTTTAAGTTTCTGTCCTAATTTCCAGTTGGATAGATATGACACTATAAAAGATGTCTATTTTTTTTGTGGACTTACTTACAAATTCCTCTTCGATTATGATCGAATACATTCAAAACAAGACAGGGACCTGTCCGAGAGTATCAAACATTTTACTATGGATGAGTTCTGGGACTTCAGAGACCTTATCTTCCTATTGGAGGAGAGTGACACTTCAAAAACACAAATGCCTACTATTAACACTACCAGCTCTGTGTCTTCTGGAGATTCTAGATCCATTACTAAATTCAAGCCCAAATCTAGTAAATTTCCTGATTTAACTATCAATCCCCAAGTATGGGCATTTTTGATGGCCACAATTAAGGAGATGAGATGACTCTCATTGGACCCTATGCCAGAGAATCGACCGTCCGACCAATTACAATCCATTTCTACATTAAGTAACCAACCTGATCTAGTCAAACAGGCAGATAAGGGTGGTAATATCGTACTATTGACCAATGACCAGTATGTCGGGATGTGCATGGGTATCCTCAACAATCAGTCCTGGTATCGCCGGATTGCAGCCAGTTCATCTTTTTTTTTTTTTTTTTTCCACTTCAGCCATATTCAAGAGATTATTATTCAACTTCCCGTTCATTTATATCTCTCGTTATATTTCACATCATCGTGGAGTTTTATTACGAAAAGGATTAAACCGTGCAGTTTACCATTTTACATATTATATATTATCTCTTTTAAATTTTTATTTCACTTTTATAATGTGTGGAATTTTCTTTTTATCTACCTATTCCCATTCTTTCCCTCCCCTCTCCCATTCCCACCCGCCCTCCCTATTTCTTAATACCTCTCGTCTTCTTGTAGCGGACACCCTTCGCTATATCATTCTATTCACATGATAGTTTCGGCATATTCCCATGTCTGCTTAAAAGTCTGCCATTTTTCCCATTTTTTCAGACCTTCTTCTTCTCCTTCTTCTCCGTTGTACCTCAGTTTTTCAAGGTGGTACATTTCTTCCACTTTCAAGACCCACTCTCTTTTAGTGGGTGCTTCTTCCTGCTGCCATTTTTTCGGGATAAGGCCCTTGGCTGCATTTAACATCTGCGGTATTAATGTTTTTGTGTATTGCTTCATTGGATCCTCGGTCCCATGGAATAGGCATATCCAGGGATCTTCTTTTAAATTCACGTCCGTGATTGCTTTTATAAAGCTCCGAATCTCTATCCAATTTTTTTTTATTTTTGGGCACTCCCACCAGATATGGGCCATTGTGCCCAACTTATTACATCCCCTCCAACAGTTCTGTGAGTTGTCTGAGTGAATTTTATTTAATTTATCAGGTGTCCTATACCATCTGGAGAGGCATTTATAATTCATCTCCATCGTCATAGTGTCAATAGCTGATTTGTGAGTTAATTTCAGTATTTTTTTAATTTTGTGCATATACTCATGTGAACCCAAATCCATGCCCCATTTAAGAAAGAAAGGTGGTATCTCCGGTTGCTCCTCTGCAAGGATAGCTGTATATAATCGGGATATGATTTTTTTGTTTTTTTTTGTTTTGTCCTCACATCCGCACAAATTTTTTCTAGTGCTGTGTATTTTTCTTTTGTTCTGATCGGTTGGGGAAGGCTTCTTACAAAATGGATCAGCTGCAGATATCGCCACTCATTAATTCTTATTTGTGCCCCATTGTGTTGTAGTTTTTCTAGTGTTTTTATTTTTCCTTTATACATTATATCTTTCAATTGCGTGTTTTCTCCTAACCATTGACCCCCTATGTGTCTTTTTCCTGGTGGAAAGTACTCATTATCACTCAAAAACATTAACGGTGAGTTATACTCCCACTTATATTGTTTGTGTAATAGATCCCATATTTTTAATACATTTTTAGTCATTTTTTGTGTGTTCGTACTCAAACCCCTTGAATGTGGTGGAACCCATATTACCCTTCTTAAACTTACCCCGCTTATAATATTCTCCATTTTAACCCAGTGTTTGTCTTCTGTTTCCCGTGCCCACTCTATTGCTCGTGCCACTATGATCGCATAATAATATTTTTTAAGGTCCGGAATCCCCAGTCCTCCTTGGTCCTTATTCTGCTTCAAGATATTGCTAGAGATCCTAGGTTTTTTATTTTGCCAGATAAATCTATTTATTATCGGTTTGAAGGTTTGAAAATAATAATCTGGGAGGGGGATTGGTAGCATTGAAAATTTATATGTAATTTTGGGGAGTAGTACCATTTTAACTGTATTGATCCGTCCGAACCATGATAGAGGCTTTAAAGATAGTTTTTTGGTCTCCTTTTTAATTTCATCCAATAATGCAATATAATTCTCACTAAATAGTTCTACTGAGTTTGCTAGATTAATCCCCAGGTATTTTAAGCCTTTCTTCTTCCAGGGAAAAGGGTATTCTTTTTGCAACTCGTGGATCTCTTTCAACATTTATGTTTAACATTTATGTTTAAAATTTCTGATTTGTTTAAATTAATTTTGAAGTTTGCTATTTCTCCATATTGTTTTAACGTTTTAATTAATCGTGGCATTGTATGTCTAGGTTCGGAGACATAGAACAGCAGGTCGTCTGCAAAGGCCGCGACCTTATGCTCGACGTCACCGATTTTTATTCCCTTGATATCCCCATTTGCTCTGACTGTTGCCAATAATGGTTCCAGCGAGAGCACAAAAAGCAATGGGGACAGAGGACACCCCTGTCTCGTCCCATTTCTCATGACAAAGGGAGTTGAGGAGTCCCCATTGATTTTTATTGCTGCGGTTGGTGCTTCATACAGTACCCCGATTATCTGTAGCATCCTGGCACCCAGCCCTATATGCCTCAGTGTCTCCATCATGAACCCCCAGTCTACTCTGTCAAATGCTTTTTCGGCATTGATTGACAGAAATAGTCCTGGGGGCCCATGGGTTTTCATTTTTTGCAGCAAGAGGAGTGTTCTAACTCCGTTGTCCCGTCCCTCTCTTCCTGAAACAAAGCCTACCTGGTCCATATGTACCAGTTCTTTCATTTTGTCTCTCAGTCTATTTGCCAATACTTTAGCATATAATTTTGTATCGAAATTCAGGAAAGAGATCGGTCTATAGCTTGGGCATAGCATTTCGTCTTTTCCTTCTTTTAGAATTATAGTAATCAGTGCTTTCTGTGCTTCCGAGCTTAATCCTTAATCTGTGTCGAGTCCGTTCATGTATTTACAGAGCCGGGGGATCAGAATTTTTTCAAATTTCTTGAGGTAATTTATGGAGAATCCATCTGGACCTGGGCTTTTCCCTGCTGGTGTTTCTAAAATAGCTTTTTTAATTTCCTGCTCGGTAATGGGGCTTTCTAGGTCTTCACTGTCGTTCAGACTTAGTTGAGAAATTCCTGATTTATCTAAAAACTGTTTTCCTTTTTCTACGTTGCCTTTCTTGATATCGTAGAGTGCACTATAATAATTTCGGAAAACATCGGCTATTTCTTTTGTTCTAAAAACTACTTCTCCTTGTTTGTTTCGGATTTTTTCAATGTAGTTTCTCGTCTTTTCCTTCCTCAGAGTCTTTGCCAAATGTTTCCCGATTTTATTACCTCCTAAATATTTCCCCTTCAGAATTCTGTTAAAGACCCTTTTTGTATCCTGGGTTAGTACGTCTTTAAGTTCTTCTCTTTTGGATATAAGTTGATGGTAGATTTCTTGGTGTCTCCCTTCTGGTTTTTTATGTAGCTGTTCTAATTCGTATATTTCCTCAGTTAAGGTTTTCATTTCTTTTTCTCTCGCCTTTTTTTTTCCCGCCCCCATGGATATGAAAATACCTCTTATATATGCCTTGTGTGTCTCCCATAGAGTCGAATATGAGATATCTTGTGTGTCGTTAATTTCGAAAAAGTGCGTCAATTCCTCGTTTATTCTTTCTATATCTTGTTTTTCGCTGAGAAGTATATAATTTAATATCCAATTGGAAACTGGTTTCTGTGTTTTCATTTCTTCTATGGTCATCATTACTGGGGAGTGGTCAGAAAGTGTAGATATCCCTATCTCGGCCTCTGTCACTTTAGAGAGTATGTTATGGTCAATTAAAAAATAGTCAATACGTGTATACGTCCCATGTACAGGGGAGAAGAAGGTATAGTCCCGTGTTTTAGGGTGGAGAGCTCTCCACACATCCACCAATTGGTTTTGATACATTTTTTGTTTCAATATTTTAAGGGACGCCTGTCCCGTCCCCTGTACATGTGACGTACTATCTTCTTGAGGATTTAAGCATAGATTGAAATCTCCGGCCATTATTACTATCCCTCTCCTGAACTGCGCCAGGATCCCTATCATTCTTTTTAGGAATTTTGATGGGTTTTTATTTGGGGCATATATGTTACCCAAAGTGCATTCTGTTTCCCCTATAAACCCTCTTAAAAAGAGGAATCTCCCCTCAGGATCTATGAGCCTTTCCTCTAGTTTGAACCTAGTTTCTCTTGAGAACCCTATTGCGACTCCCTTTGCTTTGTTAGTCGTTGAATCAGCATAAAACCAAATGGGATGTTCCTTAGAGTATAATTTCACATTGGTCCCTAAATAGAGATGAGTCTCTTGGAGGAAGATTATATCCGCTTGGTGATATTTAAGCTCTTTTAAGACTTTATGTCTTTTGGCAGGTTAATTTTGCTTGCTTTCTGAGTTTTTCCTTTCATACTAGCAGATCCATTTTTAAAAATTTTCCTTTTCCCCAGAGTGTCGGTCTAACTGTCTTGGGATGAAAAGAAAAGTGGAAACCCCTCAAAAAGTCAATGTAATTAGGCGAGTAAGTCCAATGAATTTTTGGTAGAGGGAGCAGGATTTTTTATAATTTTTACCCTTTCCTCTGTAGTTGTATTTTCTAAGTAGCCCTTTATTCGTGTCTCAGTCCTTTATATATCCTATTTTCCTATCCTCCCTTACTTCTCAACAGTGCTTTACGTTTGTGCTCAACCGTTTGAAATGGGGCCTATAAAAGGCCTAAGGAAGGCAGATACTCAGGGGTTTCTGACGTTTAGCTTTCCCGTTTACAAAGTAGGGAGGGCAAAATGAAAGACTAATACAAAAAAAAAAAAAAAAAAGGACAGAGCAAAAGAAAGGGAGATGGATCCAGGGTCATACGAATGGCATTTATACGTTTTATCTCCATGTGCTGTATCCTGTCTAATTTGCTGCCGATCCTTGGCATAATACCAGGATGCAACTAATATAAACACGGAAGAGACACAGAAGAAAAAAAAAAAAAAAAAAAGCAGAGGGGTTTTACCCTGTGTTTTACAGATTCAGGTATCTTTGGCGTTTTTCACTTTCTATTACACAGTTTGTTGCACCAGATTTGTTTCTTATTTCGTTTGGCTCCTATTATGTATTTAATTACACTTATTTTCTTCAATAGTTATAGGGAGAGAAAGAGAAAAAAAAAAAAAAAAGAAAAACAAAAAGGCATCTCTTCGTATATGCGGCTTCTATACCTCTATGCTGTATTCATGCTGCTTACACGTTGTTTTAACACAGTCTTACAGTTCCTTTTTATCTCTCACATTTCATGACTTTATAGCGCGTCTGTGATTTACATTTAAATAGCGTTTTTATATGGTATTTTGTATTTTGTTTAAAGAATCATAGACACAGCTATTTTCACTTCCTTTATAGAGAGAGCATAGAATCCAGGCACTTACCCTCTCCAATATGATCCACTGTCTCGTTCCCCTTAATACGGGGACTTACCCTTGCTGTCTTCTGTGAATCCAGGGATCTTTATGCTTCGTCTCTTACCCAGTGTTTGAGGAGAGGGGATTTTCTAATTGCTGCAGCACTTTGTCCGGAGTGGAGGTGAGAGGGGGGGGGTCGAGTCTTTGGGGTCCCCAGGGCGGCGGGTTCCGGGTCGTGGAGGCGTTAGGAAGGAGCAGCAGAATGTTGCTTAAGCGAGCGCGTCCTCCGCATTTCGCGCCGGTGTCCCAAGCGGCGTGCTGCGGTCGATGGCGCCGGCTCACTCGATAGTCTCTCTATTGCACAGGGGGGTCATCAGCGAGGGATCTCGCGGTCTCTCATTCCGCGCACTCACCCTCGGCTTGGCCCATCAGGTGTTCCGATCAGGCTCCTCCCTCCCTCAGACACTACGTGCTCTCACGTCCTCACCATCTCCCCCACTCTGCAGCCAGTTCATCTAAACATTTTGTGAGTGACTACAAATCCCTAATAGGAAGTGCCTATCACGCAGGCCTGATTGATCAGGGTACCTATGCGTATCTTGACACCAAGTTTCTTTGAACAGCGACATTCTACTCGCTAACGAAGATCCATTAAAAAAACATAGTGAGGGAGTTGCGGTCCATCCCGACGCCCTGCTCGTGACTTTGGATGTGGAGGCCTTGTATTCCAGCATCCCTCACGGGCAGGGCGTCGGGATGGTACGCATGTTCCTCAGAGAAGAAGATCAATATTGCTGACCCTTCAGTGATTTTCTTCTGGAACTACTTTCCTTCATTTTGACACATAACTGGTTCACCTTTAATGGTTCCCACTACATCCAGGTACAGGGCGTGGCCATGGGCCATGTTGTGCCACAGCCTACGCCAATCTGTACCTGGGGGGGTGGAATAATGACATATTCTCTAATGAGGATCTCAGTAGCCACACCAGTCATGTACTCGTGTGGCTAAGATATATCAATGATATATTTGCTGTCTGGGTTGGTTCACAGCAATCTTTTGATATTTTTGTTAAGCTTTAACAAAAATATCTATAATTTAAAATTTACAGCTAAGAGTGATTTGTCAAAAATGTCCTTTCTTGATCTTTCAATTTTTAAAGATCGGGATAACTGTCTGGCTACCACCTTTTATTGTAAGGAATCAGCCGGAAACACAATTCTGCATGTATCCAGTGCTCATCCCCCTGACACTTGTTCGTAGCATTCCCTACGCGCAGTATATTTGACTAAGGCAGGGGTCTCCAAACTGCGGCCCGAGGGCTGGATGTGGCCCTTTGCTAGCATTTATCCAGCCCTTGGGGCACTATTCCTCCCACTGATATGAGGCAATATTCCTCCTACTGACACCAACAATGAGGCACTATATCTTCCACCAATGATGGGAAACTACTCTTCCTCCTATTGACCACCAACCCTGGGGCCATATTTATTTTCACTGATGCTAGTCCCATGACTTCTATTGCCCCTGTTGGCCACAATTTGGCCCTTCTAAAGTCTGAAAGACAATAAACTGGCCCTTTGTTTGAAAAGCTTGGAGACACCTGTCCTAAGGGGACGACTGCTGACGGGGGTACTCCAAATCACTTTTACGTAAAGCTTTTAACAAAGCTTTTCAACAATCTAGAAATACCCTACGCTATAAACATCAAACCAAGTCAGACGAACACTCTACGGTAAAGTTTATCACGCACTACTCTTACCAACAGTACCAGTTAAGAAATGTGTTGGACAAACGCTGGCACATTTTGCATGAAGATCCTATTCTGAGTAAATATGTCAGTGACCGTCCTATGATTGTCTTTAAAAGGGCGATCTCTCTTTGTGATAAACCCTGTCCCTCCCCATGGACACACTACTAATGAACCTGGAATCTTTAAATGTGGGCATTGTGCCCTATGTCCTTGGGTCTCCGTGGGCCAAAGATTTAAATTGCCTGATGGATAACTTTTCTACCCACACTTCCTGGCCAATTGTGGTACCCAGGGGGTGATCTATTTAATGACATGTACCTGTGGTTTATTTTATATTGGAAAAACAACCCGCCAATTTCGGCAAAGAATTAAGGACCATATCTATTCCTCCTCCAATGGAAGAATGCTCAGTCCCATTAGTAGACATCTCGATCTATGTCACAAATTTGATACCTCGGTTGCTTCCTTTATTGTACTGGCAGTCATTCCACATGATCCAAGGGGAGGGGACTGGGACAGGAGGATACTCCAGCATGAGACAAAGTGGATAGAACGTTTGAATGCCACACGATGGCCAGGTGTTAATGAAGTACAAACCTATAAATCATTCCTAAAACATTATGTTTGCAGGATTAACTAATTAAGTTTTATTACTATTTGTAAATATAATTATTACAAATTCTCTCAAGCACTCTGTATCGTGCGTAGCTCCGTGTCCCTCTCCCCTTCCCCTACCTCCTGCTTTCTAACTTTTTTGTGAATGTAATTTTTGTATGCTGTTGTCTTGAGATTCTGACAGTATTTTTCTGTTTGTACACATGTGATGTTCTTTACTATGCTGCTGTTCCATATGGTTATTTTTCCATTAAATTTTAATGATGATTTTTTTATCTATTATTTTCCAGATGCTATCTTCCTTGACTGTCTCCAATAAGTGGCTCTGTCTCTGAGAGCCAGCGGTGAAGACCATTTTGGAATCCATTGTTGGGCTTTCATAGCGTGTTGGTGTTGCGAGGTAGATATGCGACCAGGTAGCCACAGTTTAGTCCCAGCAGGGTTGTGACTTGCAGCGTCTTGTCCAGGTCTGTCAGCCCTAATCCCCTTTCCATCTTCATTGTAGCATTAATATCTGCCATTTATTGGAATTTCCAGCATCCCCAACTGAAGTATTTTTTTCCCATCTACCTCATCCAGTGTCATTTTGACGCTGTCATTTGCTAAGTAGCCACAGGGGGGGAGCTCTCAGCCCTGTTACTTACACTTCCGAGGAGAGAAGACATCCAAGTGAGTTTGCACCAACACTACACGTACAGTAGAACACGCAGGCACACTAATCACCCCCCAATAACCCACCGATCACCCCCGTCACAGTGACACCAATAGCATTTTATTTATTTTTTTAAGGATTACTGCATTGGTGTCATTTGTGACAGTTATAAGTGGTAGGTCAGTTAGTGTTAGACCCCCTTAGGTCTAGGGTACCCCCCTAACCCCCCCCCAATAAAGGTTTAACCCCTTGATCACCCCCGTCGCCAGTGTCACTAAGCAATCTTTTTTTCTGTTCGCCGTATTAGTGTCACAAGTGACGCTAGTTAGGCAGCTAAGTATTTAGGCTCGCCGTCAGCGCTTTATAGCGTCAGGTACCCCCATATACTACCTAATAAAGGTTTTAACCCCCTGATTGCCCCCTAGTTAACCCATTCACCAGTGATCACCATATAACTGTTACGGGTGACGCTGGTTAGTTCGTTTGTTTTTTATAGTGTCAGGGCACCCGCCGTTTATTAGCCAATAAAGGTTTAACCCCCTGATCGCCTGGCAGGTGATATAAGTTAGGTTTTAGGGTCAGATAGGGTCTGCGTCGCACCAGGCAGCGTCAGGTTAGTGCCAGTACTGCTAACACCCACAGCATACACCTCCCTTAGTAGTATAGTATCTGAACGGATCAATATCTGATCTGATCATATCTATACTAGCGTCCCCAGCAGTTTAGAGTTCCCAAAAACGCAGTGTTAGCGGGTTCAGCCCAGATACCTGCTAGCACCTGCGTTTTGCACCTTCGCCCAGCCCACCCAAGTGCAGTATCGATCGATCACTGTCACCTACTAAACACACATAACTGCAGCATTCGCAGAGTCAGGCCTGATCGCTAATAGTTTTTTTGGTAGCGTTTGAATCAGTCACTAACAGTCGGGAGCTTTTTTATCTGTGAATCTCACTAGTGTACCAATAAATTTAGAGGCCAAAATGGCAAATCGAAGGTACACTAGTAAAGAGGCCTACACGTTTCTGAGCATGACATATAGTGAACAGGAAGTCACTCATCTGTCAGATTCAGGTTCAGAATACGATCCTGTGGATGACAGCAGCTGCATGACAGATCGCTCTGACGGAGTTGTGGTCCCTGCCAAGGTCAGGCGTACAAGACCCCGATCTTCTTCTGCTGTTGTTGAGGTGCAAGAACCGCAGGTCCCTCGTATGGAGCAGAGAAGTTCTAGCGCCGCTATTCCTTCTGGTGAACTGGCAAGCACCAGTGGCCTAGTACACACTGGTCGTACATCCTGCACTGCAGTAACACTTGGTGACGTGGCGAGTCCCATAAGTGCAGTTCAAGCTGGTGAGGTAGCAAGCACAAGTAGTGTCCCGCTGCCACCAAGAAGACAAAGACAGGCCCGTCGTGCCCATAGTGCCCTTCCTACTGCATTCGCCAATCCTAATGGGGAACCTGCCACTTCTGCAGCACCCGTACTTCCCCCATTCACTGGCCAACCCAGCATTCAGGTGGAAACAGTTGATTTTACGCCACTTGATTTTTATTCGCTGTTTTTCACAGAAGATCTCTATAGATCTATTGTGGACCAAAGCAATTTGTATGCTGGTCAATACATGGCCATGATTCCCCAGTCCTCCCTTGCCAGAGATTGGAGACCAATTATGGTTTCCGAATTTAAGATCTTTCTGGGCCTTTCCCTCAACATGGGCATAGTTAAAATGAGTACGTTGCGGTCATATTGGTCCATTGACCCAATTTATCATATGCCTGTGTTCTCTGCCTCCATGACCAGGGCACGATACAAGCAGATCTTGCGGTTCATGCATTTCAACAACCATGAACCTAGTTGCCTGTAAGGCCAGACGCTGGTACAAGAAAGTGTCTGTATACTTATTTCAATTGGCTTTGCTGAACGCTCATGTGCTATACAGAGCTTCAGGACAGACTGGATCCTTCCTTAAATTCCAGGAAGTGATCGTCAGAGCCCTTATGTTTCCAGACGGTGCTCCACCTCACCTTCGCTCTTTTATTGAAGATTTTATTCAGTATACAAAGGAATACATGACAAATACATGAACATATTGTGGTAAAGATAAGATGCTAAAAATTATTAGTTAATAATAGATGATAATATAGCATGTAAATAGAGGTATTTGGGTAATCCAGATTAGGTATTTAAGACCCATGTAGGAGCTGTTAAAGAGTAAGTAAATTCTTAAATTGTATTTGTGTCCACAGCATAGGCTGTGTCAGAGATGTCTGAAGGAGAATATACTCGACTAGGAAAAGAGCTTCAAAATCGGAAAGTGGATAAGGAAGAAGAGAAAGGAGAGAAGGGGTGAAACATAGAAGAGAGGGGGTCCACAGGGTTGGATTGAGAACCATCATGAAAGTCTGTGCATTCTTTATAGATCACCTACCATGACAGTAGAACATTCTCGTCAAAGTTAGATGGCAAATGATGTGTTATCCATGGGTGCCATAGTTTATTAAGATAAAGTGTGTGCAAAGGTATGCGTGGTTTGGATGTCCCCCATATGTACGAAGTTGCTTTTTTCTGTATTATTCGTAAATAATAAGCAGGAATTGAAATAGGTAAAACCCTGAACAGATATAGTAACCTGGCAGGATCGTCATTTTTATTGCGTTAATTCTGCCGAACCATGAAAGTGGAAGGAGGGACCAACATTTCAACAGGTTTGTTACATTTTTGAGAATCGGTGGATAATTTGCTGAGAAAAGATCTAATATAGAAGCAGTAAGATGAATCCCTAGATATGGTATTGATTTTTCCACCCAGGTAAACAGAAGTCCTACCTTTGCTGAATTTAATTCCAGGTTAGATAGGGATATATTTAATGCTAAGCATTTTTTTGGATTAATTAGGCCTGAAAAAGCAGCAAACCTATTGAGTATGGGAAGGAGATTAGGGCCTGAGACCTGTGAGGATGAGGGGGATCAGGATATTGTCTGCAAACAGACAGTTTATGTTGATATCTTCCTAATTCTATTCCGGTTATTTTGGGATCTGATCTAATCGAAAGGGAAAGTGGTTCTATTAAGAGGGCAAATAAAAGGGGAGAGAGTGGACATCCTTGCCTTGTGCCTTTTTCTAGGGGTCAGATTTATAGCCTGCATACTTAATGTATGCTTTTGGTTTATTATACACACCTCACCTTCCCAACCCAAATGCAGGCTGCATGAGAGGCATTTTCCTTATGTCCTCTCGAGTACCCCTACCCAACGAGCCCCCCCAAAGAAGATGCCGTGTCTGCAGCAAGTGCGGATATAGGCGTGACACCCGTTATTATTGTCCCTCCTGTCCTGACAATCCTGGTCTTGGCATTGGTGAATGTTTTGAACGCTACCATACACTAGTTGAGTATTAACATTGGGTACAGCACTGCACAGACTAGGCACACTTTCACAGGGTCTCCCAAGATGTCATCGCATTTTGAGAGACCCGAACCTGGAACCAGTTACAGTTACAAAAAAAAAAAATTGTTCTCGTTTTATTGTTCTCTCTCTATTGTTCTGCTCTTTTTTTACTGTATTCTATAATATTTTAATTGTTATTATGTTTTATCATGTTTGCTTTTCAGGTATGTATTTTTTTTTTATACTTTACTGTTTACTGTGTTTTATTGTTAACCATTTTTTTTTTCAGGTACGTTATTCAGCTGTAGCGCGGATTCATGTATCATGACAGCAACAGCGTTTGCTCCCACGATACATAAAGCCGTGACTCCAGCACTGTAGGAGGTGATTTCACCACCACAGTGGAGGAGCGATTTGCTCTGAACTTTTGCGGGCGGATGCCCCCATTGCTTCAGCATATATATATATATATATATATACATATATATATATATATATATAAAAAAAAAAAAAAAAAGATTACAATATATGCCCAACAAGGACCAGCAAAGTACTGGCATGTTGCTGGATTTTGAGTGGCTATACCAGAATGATGCCTGCGGGTTTAGGTATCATCTTGATATCATTCTTTTCAGCCAGCGGTCGGCTTTCATGTAAAAGCAATCCTAGCGGCTAATTTACAAGCAGTGGGAGGGAATGTTTCCCCCCTCCCATGTCTTCCATGGTTTTCTCTGGCTCTCCTGTCCCAACAGGGAACTTGAGAATGCAGCTGTGGTTCCGCCAGCTGACCATAGAGCTGATCAGAGATCAGAATGGCTCCAATCATCTCTATGGCCTAAGAAACCGGAAGCTACAAACATTTCCTGATTTTGCCGGATGTAAACAGCGCCATTAGGAAATTAGGAAAGCATTTTATCACACCGATCTTGGTGTGGTCAGATGCTTTGAGGGCAGAGGAGAGATCTAGGGTCTGATAGACCCCAATTAAAAAAAGAAAAAAAGAGTACCTGTCACTACCTATTGCTATCATAGGGGATATTTAAATTCCCAGAGACAATAAAAATTATAAAAAATAAAATAAAATTAAAGGAAGTTTAAAAATAAGATAAAAAAAAAAAAGCACCCCTCCCCCCCTGCTCTCGCGCAAAGGCGAACACAAGCGTCGGTCTGGCGTCAAATGTAAACAGATATTGCATCATGCATATGAGGTATCCCCACGAAGGTCAGATCGAGGGCAGTCATTTTAGCCGTAGACCTCCTCTGTAAATCTAAAGTGGTAACCTGTAAAGTAAAATATATATAAATACCGCGCAATCACTAGGTGTGGCTGCCGGCACTAAAAGGTATAATCAAAAATGCAGATAAAATTTAAACAAGTGCAGCGCTAATAAATTCAGCAAGTGACAAAGTGAAAAATAAATGGGACAATTTGATTCACTATTAAACATAAAACATATAAAAATATAGTTCTGCAAATACAAGAACTAAAACATAAAATACATTAAGTCCAGAATATAGAACTGGTCCAATGTGAACAGGGTGCAGTCCAAATAATACGTGGCAAATAGGAAAATCTTTCCAAGTGCATCAGTTCCAACGAGTGATAAACACCAACCACCACCAGCAGCACAGAATGCTTACCAGAAAACGATGACACACTCAAGTGTACACTTGGTGAGTCAGAATGAGCTTGATATAGTAATTCCAGGGGTCCCAGATTAATGGATGAAGATCAAACTTTTCAAGCACAATCTTTACCAAATCAGGGGATCAGAGGATGGCCAAGTCAAGGCTCATCAACAATGGTAAAAGTAAAAGAGAAGGAGGAACATAGCGTAATTCCGTATAAAATATAGGTTTATTAAAAAAGATGTTGAAAATACACTCAAATGCTTCCAATGGTAAAGCACTTATAAGATCAAAACAGCAGTGTTTGAGCAGGTCAGCAAGCGTTTCCGACGCGTTTCGCTTGAGTAAGCATCATCTGGGGTGCTGACCTGCCCTCAAACCCGCTAATTTATATATGTGGAGCTCCCCCTTACCTTAGACAGGTGTGTGACAAAACCTGAATACAGATGCGTCTACTTGCGGTTTGCGGGCAAGATGGCGCCGCCGCGTGTGTCCCAAGCCTCAATATCAAAACCGGAAGTGCTCAGTCTGCACATCAAGCCTCATTATAGGGAGATATTGCGCTGGAGCGCATAACAAAGCAATTCAAGCCTCAATTTAAACATTATTATCTCAAGCCGCATTAGAGGAACATAGTGTGCTGGAAAGCCTAACACTGTAATCCATTAATGGAAGACAGTGCGCTGGAGCGCATAACAAAGCAAACCAAGCCTCACTTTGAGTATTTTTGTCTCAAGCCTCATTAGTGGCAAATAGTGAGCTGGAACGCATAATCGCTGTAATCCAAACCTCACTTTAAATATCTAAGGGAGCAGTAAACACCGCAACCATGACGCTGAGCTTGTGAGACATATATAAAACAGATAGCCAGATAAAGAAAAAAGGAATGCAACACTAATTTAAATAATCATTATACTAGACATTTATATCCCATATAAATAAATATAAAAATTAAATATAGTGTGGCAACCGGCTATCAATAACGGACTGACGTCCGTAAATAAAATATGATTAATTAATATATTTAATCACTAAAATGTCATGGTAAGAGAGGGCATCCCCAAACACAACCATTAAAAAATAATAAATAGTAGAATTTTAATCAGAAATGCAATAATAATAACTTTACTACAAATATAAAATAATAATCACATTCACTATAAATTAATATATAGCCAGGAGATGACAAATTACAAAAGAATAAATTTGAAAAAATATATAACAAAATATTAGAAAATAATATTAAATAAAAACAAAAATAATAAAAAATATGAATACTGCCCATCAACAGTACATACCAAAATATATTTGGTATGGCACCCAGGAAATTTATTTGAGTGGTTAATCAACCCTGATTAACCACCTCAGTACAGTGCATTTTCACCCCCTTCCTGACCAAGCCATTTTTCAGCTTTCAGCGCTGTCGCACTTTGAATGACAATTGCGCAGTCATACAACACTGTACCCAAATGAAATTGTTATTTTTTCCCCACAAATAGAGCTTTCTTTTGGTGGTATTTGATCACCTCTGCGTTTTTTATTTTTTGCGCAATAAACAAAAGAAGAGCGACAAATTAAAAAAAAAAAAAATATTTTTTATTTTTTGCTATACTAAATATCCCCCAAAAATATATAAAAAAACTTTTTTTCCTCAGTTTAGGCCGATACGTATTCTTCTACATATTTTTGGTAAAAAAAAAATGCAATTAGCGATTATTGATTAGTTTGCGCAAAAGTTATAGCATTTACAAAATAGGCGATAGTTTTATAGCATTTTTATTAATATTTTTTTTTTTACTAGTAATGGCGGCGATCAGTGATTTTTATTGCGACTGCGACATTATGGCGGACACATCGGACAATTTTGACACATTTTTGGCACCATTGTCATTTATACAGCAATCAATGCTATTTAAATGCATTGATTCCTGTATAAATGACACTGGCAGTGAAGGGGTTAACCACTAGGGGGCGGGGAGGGGTTAATTATGTTCCCTAAGAGTGATTCTTACTGTGGGGGGAGGGGACTCGCAAGGGGAGGAGACCGATCGGTGTTTCTCTTACAGAGAACACACCATCGGCTCCTCTCCTCTGACAGGACCGTTGATCTGTGTGTTTACACACACAGATCCACGGTCCCGCTGTGTTACCGGGCAATCGCAGGTGCCCAGCGGACATCGCGGCTCCCTGGAGTGCACTGAAGGGGAGGACGTCATATGACGCCCTCCCACGCTGAGAGCTGCGCCGCCTGGCCGTCATTTGACAGCCGGCGGTCGCAAGGAGGTTAATAAAGGCGCTGATGTCCCATTCGATATTGAGGCCAAAAGGAGAGTATGTTTGTAATTGGTGGATCCAATACGTTTCTAATCTTGACACTCCTCTCGTACGGGCTCCTCCTCGCCAAGGGGGAGTGCATTTGTCAATAATGACAAAGTGTGAGCCCTTGGGGTTATTATGCTTAATATCACCACCCTTGATTCTAGTGATATGCTCACCGACCCTTACGGAAAATGGGCGAATGGTACGTCCCACATATTGTTTCCGCAGGGGCAGGTGATCATGTAAACCACATGTGTGGTGGCACAAGTACAAAAGACTTTGATTGGATACACTTTACTGGTGGTATTAGATGTGAACTCAACACTCTTATGTCTCCCGCAAGCGTTGTGTCTGCACACGTTGCATCTTTTACACGGAAAATATCCCACCATGTTGTGGAAAAAGGAGGGGCGGGTAGACGGGTTACTACTGTTGGGTGCAATCTTACCCTGCAGGGAAGGTACTCCTCTAAAGATGATTTTAGGCTTTTCAGGGAGAATGGTATTAAGCACATTATCATACTTAAGAATGCCCCAATGTCGGTTAATGATGTTTTTAATATCTCTATGTAGAGTATGAAGTCAGCATAGCACATTTAAATGAATCTTGTGATTGGATAGATGGTTTAGGAGTAAGCAGAGACTATCTATCTGTGACACTTTGGATACTTCAGTGTCTAAGGCCCCTTTCACACTGGGGCGGGGAGCCACGGTGACGGTAAAGCAGCGCTATATTTAGCGCTGCTTTACCGTTGTTTTAACTGCGGTATTCGGCCGCTCGCGGTGCGGTTTTACCCCCCGCGAGTGGCCGAAAAAGGGTTAAAGACCCCCGCAGAGCGCCGCCGTAGCTGTGCTTTGCGGCGGTATTGCCGCGGTTTCCCATTCAAATCAATGGGAAGGAGCGGTATAGGAGCGGTGAACACACCGCTCCTATACCGCTCCAAAGATGCTGCTAGCAGGACTTTTTTTGCCGCCCTGCTAGCGCACCGCTCCAGTGTGAAAGCCCGCCGGCTTTCACACTGGAGTTAAAGGGGCCGGATTTTTTCAGGCGGTGAACAGGCGCTATTTTTAGCGCTGTACCGCCTAAAAAACGCCCCAGTGTAAAAGGGGCCTAATGCTGATTCCTCATAACCCGTTTCAAGAAATTTAAAGTTTAAGGGTGGATGCTAAGGTGTAAGATAAGTATCCAGATCAGAACAATTCCTACGCAGTCTAAGGAATTGGCTGCGGGGGACAGAACGTAACCATGAGCTGTGATGACAGCTATCCATGGAAATTAAGATATTACAGTCTGTACTTTTAAAGAATGTCTGGAATTTGAACTGTCCAGAAACAATCTCTATTTCAAGATCCAAAAAATGGATCTTGGTATAACTAGACTCGTAGGTCAGAGCTATACCACGATCATTGGCATTGAGGTACTCGAAAAAATCTCATAGGGATTCTGGGGTACCCTTTCATAGGAGGAGGATGTCGTCTATATATCTGACCCACAGGACCAGAGAGAGCCTGTGTTCAGAATAGACGACATCCTCCTCCCATTTCGCCATGAATAGATTTGCGAGGCTTGGGGCAAATTTGGCCCCCATAGCCACGCCTCTCTGTTGAAGGAAATATTTGTCATCAAACCAAAAGTAGTTGTGGGTGGTAGTAAACTCTAATAGCTCGATGACATAGTCCTTTTGTTGGCGCATAAGTGAAACATCACGTTCCAAAAAATGTATAACAGCTTCCAATCCTCTATCATGGGGTATACATGTGTAAAGGGACGCTACGTCCGCTGTAACCATTATTATATCTCCATCTAACGTAATGTCCTCTAACCGTCTGAGAGTATCAGTAGTGTCTCTGAGGTAGGAGGGCATTCGTTTAACCAAGGGTTGTAGATAGAAGTCCACATAGCGACCAATACGGGATGTTACAGTCGATCCCGCTAATGATGGGCTGACCCGGTGGACGTACAATGCTTTTGTGAATCTTTGGAAGTAAATCAAAACCGGAATCCTGGGTGCAATGGGAATTAAATATGTCATCTCCTTTTTGTTCAAAATTAATGAATCAAAACCTTTTAAAAAACGGAGTTACTTACCGGTAACATCCTTTTCCGGGAGTCTTTCAGGACAGCACCATAGAGAGACCCTGGCTCCTCCCCTTTCAGGAAACACCGCCTTAGATTTTGAATTTAAGCCCCCACCGTCCTGCCAGTCCCTCAGTTCTTAAAGAGTACCTCCGGCCAGCTGGGGAGACACAAGAACACGTCATAATAACTTACATCTCTTACCTGACGGTCTCATGCGAAGACTTTTTCCATGTCCAACAAATTAGGGTGGGTAACTTGTGCTGTCCTGAAAGACTCCCGGAAAAGGGTGTTACCGGTAAGTAACTCCGTTTTTCCCCATCCGTCTTTCAGGACAGCACCATAGAGAGGATAAGCGAGCACCTTACCTTAGGGTGGGACTACTGCCTGCAGAACTTTACGCCCAAAGGCTTGGTCCTTCGCTGACAGCAGGTCCAACCTGTAGTGCCTTACGAACGTATCAAAGCTGGACCATGTTGCCGCCCTACAGATCTGCTCTGGAGAGGCACCAGCCCACTCAGCCTGCGAAGTCGCCACTGCCCTGGTGGAATGCGCTCTAATACCATCCGGGGGCTCCACTCCCCCCGCTACATAAGCCTGTCTGATGGCTAACCTAATCCATCTGGCTATCGTCCGCCTAGAGGCCCTAGACCCTTTTTTAGCTCCTGAAAACAATACAAAAAAAGAATCAGCCTTCCTATAGTCCTTTGTACTCTCCAAGTACTGGAGGACGCACCTCCTAACGTCCAACTTATGAAATGTGCGTTCCTGTTCCCTCACAGGGTTTACACAGAAGGTAGGCAAAATTATTTCCTGGCCTCTATGAAAACTTGAGGCCACTTTAGGCAAAAATGCCGGATCAGTTCTAAAAACCACACGATCCGGAAATATCTGAAAAAAAGGTGCCCTAATTGAAAGGGCTTCGAGTTCACTTACTCTTCTTGCCGTGGTGATCGCCACCAAAAACACCGTTTTGAGGGTGATCGACCTCAACGTACAAGCCTCCAACGGTTCAAATGGTTCACCGGTGAGGGCTTGTAACACTAAAGAAAGATCCCATACTGGAAAAGAGGATACTCTTACTGGCCTCTGCCTGTTCAGAGCTTTAAAAAACCTAGATATCCAGGGATCTAATGCTAACTGTTTTTCCAAAAATACACTCAAAGCAGACACTTGTCCTTTCAGTGTGCTAACAGCCAACCCCTTGTCTGCCCCCGCTTGCAGAAATTCCAGTACCGCTACAGGACTGCTTGTGCCGAAGGAACTATCCGCACACCAACTATTGAAGCGTTTCCACACTTTCAGGTAGATAGCTTGCGTCTCCCTTTTTCTGCAACTTAGTAGGGTTGATACTAAACGATCTGAGAACCCCTTGCCCTTCAGCAATTCCTCCTCAGTAGCCAAGCAGCCAGGTTCCACCGCTCCACCTGAGGACAACAGATTGGACCCTGGGACAGAAGATCTTCCTGGAATGGCAGAATCCAAGGGGGTTCCACTGCCAGACTCTTCAAGATGGAAAACCACGGCCTCCTGGGCCAATGAGGTGCTATCAGAATGAGAGTTGTGCTCTCCAACTGTAACTTCCTCAGTACTGCTGGGATTAGTACGGGAGGGGGGGGAAGGCATAGCACTTGGAGAATTCCCAGCTCTGAGCCAGTGCGTCCACTCCCAGTGCTCCGTCCCATCTGCTCAGGGAGAAGAATAGATCTGTCTTTCTGTTTTCCCTTGAGGCGAAGAGGTCTATACAAGGCATCCCCCACCTCTGGGTAATTGCCTTGAAGACATCCTGGTTCAAAATCCAGTCGCCTTCTCTCAGCTTTCTCCTGCTGAGAAAATCCGCAACCTGATTTTGATCCCCTTTTAGATGTACCGCCGACAGGGACAGAATATTTGTCTCGGCCCACCTGAGAATGCTGCTTGTCAAGCTCCACAGAGACCTGCTTTTGGTACCTCCCTGCCTGTTGAGGTATGCTACTGCAGAGGAGTTGTCTGACCTGACTCTCACGTGTTGACCCTGGAGTTCTTCCTGAAAAGCTCTGAGTGCCAACTCTATGGCTTTCAGCTCCCTCCAGTTCGAGGATTCCCTTGCCTCTTGCCTTAGCCAGGTGCCCTGAACCATCCGGGAATCTAGATGAGCTCCCCAACCTGTGCCGCTTGCATCGGTTGTGATGGTTTTGGATACCGGGAGGACCCATTCCAAACCCTGAGAAAGATTGGCCCCTTTTCTCCACCACCAGAGTGACCTTTTTACCTGAATTGGCACCTCTATCAGGGCGTCCAGGGAACTCTGACTGTGGTCCCAAATTCCCAGGATGAACAGTTGTAAGGGACGAAAATGCAGCCCTGCCCACTGTACTGCTGGGAGCGAGGATGTCAACAGCCCTAGAGCTGACATGGCTTTCCTTATTGAGACCTGTTGATTGCCCTGCAAGAACAACATCGCCCTGTCTACTTTCTGGATTTTTTCTTCTGGAAGAAAAACTTTTTGTTTTGTTGAATCCAACCTGTAGCCCAGGAAGATGATTTTCTGAGATGGGGTCAGGCTGGATTTTTCCAGGTTCAAGAGCCATCCTAGATTTTCGAGGATGTCCCTTGTTACCTGCAGATCTCTGGACAGTTGCTCTGGGGAAGAAGCAAATAGGAGCAGATCGTCTAGATATGCGACTATTGCAATGTTTCTGAGTCGCAAGAAGGCCAGAACCTCCACCATGACTTTGGTGAATATACGGGGGGAAGAAGATAGCCCGAAGGGAAGAGCCCTGAATTGTAGATGCACTATCCCTTCTGGGGTCTTCACCGCCAACCTGAGGAACTTCTGGTACCCCTCTGCTATGGGGATGTGCAGATAGGCATCCTTCAGGTCTATGGACGCCATGAAGCAATTCTGGGGAAGAAGTGCTTTTACCGAGTAGATCGAGTCCATTCGGAACTTCCTGTATGTAACCGAGACGTTCAGGGGCTTCAAGTTCAGGATAAGTCTGAACTTTCCCGATGGTTTGCGGACCACAAAGATGTGGGAATAGAAGCCCCTGCCTGTCTCTTCCACCGGAACTCGGGTTACCACCTCTTGTTCCTCCAACTCCTGTAGAGAGGAAAGAAGAGCTAAAGCCTTTTCTGCACATTTTGGTAGCGTGGTGACCAGAAGCCTGAGAGGTGGGGGTTTTGAAAACTCCAACCTGTAACCCCTCCTTATAATCTCCAAAATAAAATGGTTGGAGGTGATCAACTCCCACTGTGGGAGGAAGTACCCCAGTCTTCCTCCCACCCTGGTTCCGTCATTTAGACTTTTTGGGCTGTTCAGGAGGGCGAAAAATAGCTCCCCCACGCCCTTTGCCCTTCTGTCCCCAAACTTTTTTCTTTTGCTCATTTTTAGGAGGTTCAAACTTCCTCCTGGGTTGAACCCTCCTTTTGGCTTCCGCAAATTTCTTTTTGATAGGAAAGGCCTTTTTCCTGTCGGCCGTCCTATCCAAGACGGCCTCCAAGCCAGGACCGAACAACAAGTCCCCTGTGAGGGGAATACCGCAGAGCTTGACTTTTGACGCGCTATCTCCCTGCCACGTCTTGAGCCAAAGAGCCCGCCTTGCTGAGTTGGACAAGGCTGCTGACCTTGCTGACATCCTTACTGACTCCGCTGAGGCGTCAGCCAGATAAGCTACTCCATTGAGAAGCATAGGAAAGGAAGACAGGATTGTTTCCTTAGGAGTTCCTGCCTCAATGTGCGCCTTAATTTGCGTCAACCAGTACTCCATGTTTCGCGCCACCACTGTGGACGCCATGGCGGGTTTGAGGTTGCCTATTGATGAATCCCAGGATTTTTTCAATAGAGAGTCCATCCTTTTATCCATCGGATCTGGAAGGGCTCCCATATCTTCAAAGGCAAGGTCGGTGTGCCTAGAGACCTGCGAGAAGGCCGCATCTAGTTTAGGAATTTTATTCCACACTAGAGCTTCCTCCTCTGCAAAAGGAAACCTCCTCTTCAAACTCCTTGAAAAGAATGGTTTCCTTTCCGGGTCTTGCCATTCTTTTTTAATGGCGTCGACCAGTACCTCATGGACCGGAAACACTTTCTTTTTCTGTTCCCCTAAGCCCCTGTACATTTGGTCATGGAGCGACAGCTTTTTTCTTTCTTCCTGGATCCCCAAAGTGGTGTGAATAGCTCCTAAAAGCTCTTCCACTTCCTCCAGAGAAAGCTTGTATCGAGAGGCTCTCGTGGACTCGCCATCCACCTCCTCTCCCTCGGATTCCCCTTGGGAATCAGAAGCAATGCTATCTGGCTCCTCCTCAATCTCTTCTCTAGAGCCCCCCGGATTCTCACCACTCGCCGAGGGAGCATCCGTTAGGCTTGGTTTAACGCTCTGCTGTGCTGGTGGAGGGTTAACCTGAGTCTGCGGAAACTGAAAACTAGAGAAGAGCGTTTTAAAAGATTGTACGGTGTTCGATAGTTCCTTGACGGACGCAGCTAACTCCGTACTTTGCTCCGCTGACTGCTCCCTCACTAGCCCCTCTATACATTCCCTACAGAGTGCTTTGGACCACGATTCCCCCATTGTGGTTCTGCACGAAGGGCATTTTCTCTTTGAATTGTGGGGCGATTTGGTTTTCTCAGCAGACTTGCTCTGAAAAAAGACAAACATGAAAGAGAGCAGTCAGACTCCCCTTAACCACCAGCAATACACACAGAGGGCCACCAGGGGTGCTATAACTGTGACCACCACCACCAGGGTCCTAGTTACCCCCCATCTTCCCCACCACCAAGGGAGACAAACACACCTGTGGAGCTTACAGGTTATCCAGTAAGGGAACACCACCCCAGGGTTCCACTTACCTTAGAGTGGCTGGTGCAGGCATCTCCAGGAGCCGTTCGGGAAGCCTCTGCTTCCGACATTTCCCGCTGAGGATCGGTGGTGCCTTCGCCTCCGAACGCTGTCGCTACAGGCAAAAAACGAGGCAGCACCAGCCAGAACGCTCGTTCCGCTTTTCAAATCCCGCGGCCGGAACCGGAAGCCGCGGGTCGAACGGAAGCACTGACCCCCGCCGGAAATGACGTCACCCACCATCCGACCCGGCGCACTGAGCTCCACGCCGAACATGGCGGCCTCCTGTGCTTCCGCTAGCGTCCCCCTGGACAGGAGAAGAGCGGAACCCTCCGGCTTGCAATTTCGCCAAGAGAAGCCGGAGGTGCATGAAAAAACGACGGCCCAGTCTTAGGCTTCCCCAGCCTCACGGACCGCAAGGTAGGATGAGAAAGGTAGAGAGACCCTGGTCCCCCCCCTTCTCTGGAAACGATCGGCCTTAGCCTCCCTGGCTATTCAGCCCTTGGCTCCATAGCGGTTTCTCCCCACCGGAGGAAACACCATAACTGAGGGACTGGCAGGACGGTGGGGGCTTAAATTCAAAATCTAAGGCAGTGTTTCCTGAAAGGGGAGGAGCCAGGGTCTCTCTATGGTGCTGTCCTGAAAGACGGATGGGGAAAACTAGTTTACCCAGATCAGTTTTGAAAGCATTAGTAGGGTTGTTAGGTAGTTCTCGGTATGTGTCTCGATCGTCTAAGAGACAATACATCTCCTCAATATAATCGGATCTATCTAAAACAATACCTGCACCTTTGTCCGCGGGGCGGACTATTATATCTTTTCGGTCACACAGTGATCGAAAACCACCTTGAGAAAAAAAGTGGTTATAGATCTTTTTGGGGGGTAATTTTGCCAAGTCTTTTAAGACAAGATCTCTAAAGATGTTGACAGAAGCAGCTGCTGGTACAGGAGGAGTGTAAAAAGAGGGGTTCGAAAGCCCTGAGTGTACCGTTCTGGATGTAGCAGCTCTCAAACAATTAAATGAGGGAGTGGAGGCAATATACCTCTGTATTTTGATTTTTATCACAAATTTATGTATATCAATAAAAGTGTGGAATTTATCAAGACCTTTCTGTGGGGCAAACTTTAAACCTTTGTCTAGAACCGATAATTCTTGATTAGATAGTTCTTTAGTACTTCGGTTAACCACTTGCCGCCCGCCCTATTGTAAAAGGACGTTGGCAAAGTGGTTGTCAAATCCTGACCGGATGTCATAGGACGTCCTCAGGATTTTGAGCTGCTGCACATCCCCGGGGGGCACGCATCGCAGCGATCATTGTTGCGGGGTGTCAGTCTGAAACCCCACAACTACAATCTTGGTAAAGTCTCCGGAGACTCTTTACCACGTGATCAGCCGTGTCCAATCACGGCTGATCACAGTGTAAATAGGAAGAGCCGGTGATCGGCTTTTCCTCACTCGTGTCTGTCAGACGTGAGTAGAGGAGAGCCGATCGGCTGCTCCTCTGACGGGGGGTCTGTGCTGATCGATTATCAGCGCAGCCCCCCTGAGGATGCCCACACTGGACCACCAGGGACGCCACCAGACCACCAGGGATGCCCAGCACAAGGTATGCCTAGACCACCAGGGATGACACAGTGCCCAGAATGGATGCCAATCAGTGCCCAGAATGGATGCCAATCAGTGCCCAGAATGGATGCCAATCAGTGCCCACAATGGGCATCACTGATTGGCATCCATCAGTAAAAAACAATGCTGCCTATCAGTGCCCATCCATGCCACCTATTAGTGTCCATCCGTGCCCATCTGTGCCACCTATCCATGCCCATCCGTGCCACCTATCCATGCCCATCCATGCCAGCTATTAGTGCCAATCTGTGCCAGCTATCAGTGCCACATATCAGTGCCCATCAATGCCAACTCAGTGCCACTTCATTGGTGCCACCTCATCAGTGCCCATCAGTGCAGCCCCATCAGTGCCCATCAGTGAAGGAGAAAACTTACTTATTTACAGAGTTTTGAAACTGAAACAAAAAAAAAAAACATTTAAAAAAAATGTTGGTCTTTTTTTATTTGTTTAGCAAAAAATAAAAACCGCAGATGTGATCAAATACCACCAAAAGAAAGCTCTATTTGTGGGAAAAAAATTATAAAAATGTCATTTGGGTACAGTCTAGTATGACCACGCAATTGTCATTCAAAGTGCGACAGTGCTGAAAGCTCAAAATTGTGCTGGCCAGGAAGGTGTTTAAGTGCCCTATATTAAAGTGGTTAAAGACCCCTTTACCCTTTAAGTCCTCTTTCTCTTTTCTTCTCTGGACTCTCCTCCCCCCTCGTATGCCTCTCTCGTTTCCGAAGACCTTCTGCATGTTTTTGTGTCTTGATGAAAATCCCGTTGAACATATGGGATCTCATGGTTTTGACCATAAGAGGGTCGGGGGTAATCATTCCTATCATGGGAACGTTCTCCTCCATACTGCGTATTATATAAAGGTGTAAACCTGTTATATACAGGAACTGAGGGATACTCATGATACAGAGGATAGGAGTCATGAGAAGCTGGATATTCCCCGTTTCTCCTAAGAGAATTATGATAAGCATAACCCTCATTATCTGGGTATCGTGGCAATTGGGGATTTCTTTGGTTACCTTTCGGTCGACCACAACCTCCCCTATTTGTACGATTAGATCCACCTCCTCTAGCTGATTGTAAAGGGGTATGATGACTAGGAAGTCTACTCCTTTGGGGAGGTTGATTATCCCTTTGGTCATAAGCCCTACTTCGAGGGGTGTGGGGGGTCCAGAAGGCAAATTATAAAGTTGGCTAGTAGTAGCAACATTTGTGGTTAAAGCTTGATTGCCTCTATCAGCATTCATGGGAGCAGGAGGAATGGGGGCCGAGGTCTGCGATTTTTGCCAACCAAAGACCAGCCCTGATTTATAGTCTCCTGCATCCCTTGAATATTTTTTATGCTTCTTATTCCTCTGATCTCTGTCCTCCTTTTCAAGGAAGGATTTGAGATTAGTGGAATGTAAATGGTAATCAGCCGTGTTTTTATAAACTACAAGCTTTTTTTTTTAAGTTCTCTGATTTCTTTATCCAAGACTAAAAGTCTGGCGGCCTTCCTAGAATTAAGAAAAATCTGAAAACAAACACCAGCTTCATTAAAGTATTTAAACCATGACTCTAGATCTGAATCTCCTTGTTGGGGGCATACGTCCCACCTGAGACTCCTGGGGATCATTTTTTCTGATATGTATTGTTAAAGAAATACAGTGTCCCACTGAAGGTGAAGTTCAGAGGTCATAGCATTCTTTAGTCTTAAAAAAAGACCACCAATTTCTGTATCATTAGCTAAAGAGGTAAACACGCCATCAGTATTGACGGTACATGTAGCTCTATACTCAAATACATCCATAACAATATATACAGATACAGGTAGATTGCTGCGGTAAAAAAACGTTAGAACCCAAAAATGTGCAAAGTAAAATATATATATATAAATACTGCGCTATCACTAGGTGTAGCTGCCGGCACTAAAAGGTATAATCAAAAATGCAGATAAAATGAAAACAAGTGCAGCGCTAATAAATTCAGCAAGTGACAAAGTGAAATGGTTTTCTGGTAAGCATTCTGTGCTGCTGGTGGTGGTTGGTGTTTATCACTCGTTGGAACTGATGCACTTGGAAAGATTTTCCTATTTGCCACGTATTATTTGGACTGCACCCTGTTCACATTGGACCAGTTCTATATTCTGGACTTTATGTATTTTATGTTTTAGTTCTTGTATTTGCAGAACTATATTTTGATATATGTTTTATGTCATATATCGTTTAATAGTGAATCACATTGTCCCATTTATTTTTCACGTTGTCACTTGCTGAATTTATTAGCGCTGCACTTGTTTTCATTTTATCTGGTAACCTGT
This sequence comes from Lithobates sylvaticus, assembly GCA_028564925.1. Lineage (NCBI taxonomy): Eukaryota > Metazoa > Chordata > Amphibia > Anura > Ranidae > Lithobates > Lithobates sylvaticus. The sequence continues at coordinate 139,815,278 of CM053034.1, forward strand.
AAAGGCTTTTAAAAATGAATGAAGTTTGTTGCCACTGCACGCAATTCTAAAGCATGTCGTGTTTGGTATCCATGTACTTGGTATAAGATCATCTTTTTTATTTCATCAAACATTTGGGCAATATAGTGTGTTTTAGTGCAGGGGTCTTCAAACTATGGCCCTCCAGTTGTTCAGGAACTACAATTTCCATCATGCCTAGTCATGTCTGTGAATGTCAGAGTTTTGCAATGCCTCATGGGATGTGTAGTTCTGCAACAGCTGGAGGGCCGTAGTTTGAGGATCCCTGTTTTAGTGCATTAAAATTTAAAAAAGTGTTTTTAAAAAAATGCAAAAAAAACACAAAAAAATGCATTTGAAAAATCCCTGTGCAAATTCTGTGTGAAAGAAAAAAATGTAACACCCACCATTTTAATCTGTACAGCCTTTGCTTTAAAAAAAAAATATATAATGTTTGGGGGTTCAAAGTCATTTTCTTGCAAAGAAAATTTTTTTTTTTCGTGTAAACAAAAAGTGTCAGAAAGGGCTTTGTCTTCAAGTGGTTAGAAGAGTGGGTGATATGCGACATAAGCTTTTAAATGTTGTGCATAAAATCCCAAGACAGTTCAAACTCCCCCCCCCAAATGACCCCATTTTGTAAAGTAGACACCCCAAGCTATTTACTGAGAGGCATGTTGAGTCCATGGAATATTTTATATTTTGACACAAGTTGCAGGAAAAAGACAATTTTTTTTTTTTTGCACCCCGAAAACCAAGCACCGCCTTCAGGCTTTCTAAGGGAGTAAATTTTTGATTTCACTCCTCACTGCCTATCACAGTTTCATAGTTAGGTTGAAAAAAGACACAAGTCCATCCTGTTCAACCTCAAAAAAAATAAAAAAAATAAATGATATCATACAATCCCATATACCTAATTCTATACCCACAGTTGATCCAGAGATAGACGAAAAACCCCAGCAGAGCATGATCCAATTTGCTAAAGCAGTGGAACAAATTTCTTCCTGATCCCCCGAGAGGCAATCGGATTTTCCCTGGATCAACTTTACCTATAAATGTTAGTACCCAGTAATATTATATACATTACATTGAAGATGTGTACCAACCTTCCTCTGACACTGCTAGGCAGAATAAATATATTTAAAATTATTTTCTTCCCTTATATATTTGTACATGTTGACCATGTCCCCCCTTAATTTCCTCTTATCAAGAGTGAATAAATTCAGTTCCTCTAATCCAGGGATCCTCAAACTACGGCCCTCCAGCTGTTGCAGAACTACACATCCCATGAGGCATTGCAAAACTCTGACATTCACAGACATGACCAGGCATGATGGGAATTGTAGTTCCTGAACAACTGGAGGGCCGTAGTTTGAAGACCCCTGCTCTAATCTTTCCTCATAGCTGAGCTCCTCCATGCCTCTTATCAGTTTGGTTGCCCTTCGCTGCACTTTCTCCAGTTCCCCAATATCCTTTTTGAGAACTGGTGCCCAAAACTGAACTGCATATTCCAGAGGTCTTACTAATGATTTGAACAGGGGCAAAATTATCTCTCTCTCTCTTGAGTCCATACCTCTCTTAATACAAGAAAGGACTTTGCTCGCTTTGAAAACCGCAGCTTGTCATTGCATACTATTATTGAGCTTATGATCTACCAAAACCCCCAGATCCTTCTCCACTATGGATCCCCACAGTTGTACTCCCATAATTATAATTTATAAAGATATTAAAAAGTAAGGGTCCCAACACTGAACTTTGGGGTACACCACTGATAACCTTAGACCATTCAGTGTAAGAATAATTAACCACTACTCTCTGAATTCTGTCTTTTAGACAGTTTTCTATCCATTTACAAACTGGAATTTCCAAACCTGTAGACTTAACCTTACACATGAGCCGTGTGTGCGGAACTGTATCGAACGCTTTTGCAAAATCGAAGTATACCACGTCCATCGCCATCCCTCTGTCCAAGGTTTTACTTACCTCCTCATAAAATTAAATCAGGTTTGTCTGACAACTTCTGTCTTTCATGAATCCATGCTGTCTGTTGCTTAAAATATTTTTTTCCTGCAAGAGCTCGTCTATGTGGTTATCTATTAATCTCTCCAGTATCTTCCCAACTATAGAAGTTAAACTAACAGGTCTATAGTTACTTGGTAAAGACTGTTACCTTTTTAAATATAGGCACCACATTGGCCCTGCGCCAATCCAGTAGTACTATTCCTGTCATTAATGAGTCCCTAAAAATTAGATACAATGGCTTTGAAATTACAGAGCTCAATTCTTTTAGGATCCGTGGGTGGATGCCATCAGGTCCAGGTGCTTTATCCACCTTTATTCTGTCTAAATATTTCTGGACCATATCACTTTTGAGCCATTGTGGATTTGGGCCTGTGTCACTACCACCCCCATTATGGACATGAGCTCCCCCATGCTCCTTTGTATAAACAGAGCTGAAGAAAATATTTAATAAATTAGCCTTCTCTTTGCCCCTAGTCACCCACTCTAGATTATTTTGTAAAGGGCCTACATGCTCAGACTTGACCTTTTTACTATTAATATATTTGAAGAATTTTTGGGGATTTGTCCTACTATCTTTTGCAATCTGTCTTTCGTTTTGAATTTTTGCATCCTTGATTTCCTTTTTACATATTCGGTTATATTCTTTGTAACATTTAAATGACACTAGTGAGCCTTCATTTTTATATTTTTAAAAAGCTCTTATGTTATAGTTTATAGCTTTTTTAAGTTTGGCCGTGAGCCACATAGGTTTTATTTTTAGCCTTTTAAACGCATTGCCCATGGGAATATACTTTGTTCACAAACAGTCTTTTTGAAGAATTCCCATTTCTGTTCTGTGCCCATTGATGCCAATATTCTCTCCCAGTCTAAGTCCTGGGGAGCAGCCCTCATCCTTGGAAAATTTGCGCTCTTGAAATTAAGTGTTTTTATCTTTCCCGTATGAGATTTTTGCTTACAGCCAACATCAAATGAAATCATGTTATGGTCACTGCTACCCAGGTGTTCCTTTATCTGAACATTAGTAATACGCTCTGTATGGTTTGAGATTACCAAGTCCAACAGAGCATCATTCCTAGTTGGGGTCTCAATAAACTGGACCATAAAATTGTCCTGTAATAGGTTTATAAATTTTTGCCCTTTAACTGTCCCAGCAGTGCCATTACTCCAGTAAATTTCTGGGTAGCTAGAATCCCCCATTATTATCACTGTCCCAGCCCTTGCAGCCCTTTCCATCTGTGCAAGGAGCTGAGTCTCCAACTCCTCATTAACATTGGGTGGTTTATAACAAACTCCAATGATTAACTTTGAACTATGCACATCTGTATGCAGTTCTACCCATAATGCTTCAGACTTATCCCACTCTCCATCCACCAGGTCCTCTTTCACACTCGCTTTTAGATCACTTCTCACATACAGACAGACCCCTCCACCTTTCCTTTTTACTCTGGCTTTCCGAAAAAGTGCATAGCCCAGAATATTAATAGCCCAGTCATGTGAGGAATAAAGCCAAGTTTCAGCAATATCGATTACATCATAGCTCTCCTGATGCACCAGAGCTTCCAACTCACCTATTTTGCTTGGCAGACTTCTGGCATTGGTGAACAAACACTTTAATGAATTAATATATTTTGACTGGTCACATACTATCCTCTTGGGTATTCCGAGATTGCAACTAGGACTTGCTACTATACTTACCTTGGGTTTATGTGCTTTGGTTACCCACTAATGCCCCTAATATTACCCTCTGGAATATGCTCCACGCTGACTATCGCTATCTCTGGACCCTCCCCCCATTACCTAGTTTAAAACCCCCTCTAACTTTTTGACCATCTTCATTCCCAGCTGATCTGCACCCTCCTCCTCATTTAGGTCCAGTCCGTCCCTTCTATAGTACCGGTAATGGACTGAGAAGTCATCCCAGTCCTCCAGGACCCCAAACCCCTCCTTACTACACCAGCTCATTAGCCACTTGTTTACTTCCCTAATCTCCCTCTGCCTTTCTGGTGTGGCTCGATGTACCGGTAGTATTCCTGAGAATACCACCTTGGAGGTCCTTTTCCTCAATTTAGCTCCCAAGTCCCTAAAATGGTTCTTTAGGACACTCCATCTGCCTATGACTTTGTCATTGGTGCCAACGTGCACCATAACATCTGGGTCTTCCCCAGCCCCTCCCAGTAATCTGTCCACCAGATCCGTGATGTGCCGAACCCGAGCGCCCGGTAGACAACATACAGTTCGGCGAAAACCGAACTGTATGCGACAGTTTCGGAGGCCATGGAATGCCCAGATGGCACAACCCCCCCCCCCCCCCAAATGACCCCATTTTGGAAAGTAGACACCCCAAGCTATTTGCTGAGAGATATGGTGAGTATTTTGCAGATCTCACTTTTTGTCACAAAGTTTTGAAAACTAAAAAATAATTAATTTTCAAAAACAAATGAGAGCTGCAAAATACTCGCCATGCCTCTCAGCAAATGGCTTGGGGTGTCTACTTTCCAAAATTGGGTCATTTGGGGTTGGGGGGTTGTGCCATCTTGGCATTTTATGGCCTTCAAAACTGTGATAAGTAGTAAGGCGTGAAATCAAAAATTTACGCCCTTAGAAATCCTGAAGGCGGTGCTTGGTTTTTGGGGCACCATATGTGGCTAGGCTCCCTAAAAGTCCCACACATGAGGTATTCCCATACTCAGGAGAAGTAGCAAAATTTATTTTGGGGTGCAATTCCACATATAACCATGACATGTGTGAGCAATATATGATTTAGTGACAACTTTTAGTAAAAAAAAAAAAAAAAATAATTATTTTTTTTTTGTCATTATTCAATTACTTGGGACACAAAAATTAAATATTCTATGGGCTCAACATGCCTCAGCAATTTCCTTGAGGTGTTTGTCTACTTTCCAAAATGGGGTCATTGGGGGGGGTTTGTACTGCCCTGCCATTTTAGCACCTCAAGAAATAAAATAGGCAGTCAAATTAAAAGCTGTGTAAATTCCAGAAAATGTACCCTAGTTTAACTATAACTTTTGTGCAAACCAATAAACGCTTATTGATTTTTTTTTTTTACCAAAGACATGTGGCTGAAATCATTTTGGCCTAAATGTATGACTAAAATTGAGTTTATTAGATTTTTCTAATAACAAAAAAGTAGAAAATATCTTTTTATTTCTAAATTTTCTGTCTTTTTCTGTTTATATCGCAAAAAATAAAAATCGCAGAGGCAATCAAATACCATCAAAAGCATGCTCTATTTGAGGGGAAAAAAAGGACGGAAATTTTGTTTGGGTACAACATTGCATGACCGCGCAATTACTAGTTAAAGCAGCGCAGTGCCAAATTGTAAAAAGTCCTTTGATCTTTAGGCAGCCTAATGGTCCGGGGCTTAAGTGGTTAAAATGTATTGTTGTACTATGTGTGTGTCATAAATACATTTATATATAATTTTTTATAATTTGTGCCTACAAAGTCCATTTTTGTTGCCTTTCTTTCTCAAATTGTCCTTGTCACAGACAGACATTAGGTGGCGTTGTTGTGTCCCCAGTTATCCTGAAGGATAAGCCCCGTGTTTCGGTTACCCTTTCTTGGGCTGAGCAGTCAGTCGAGATACAGGCTCTAATCGACTCTGGGGCTGCAGGCCTGTTCATTAAAGCTGCCTTTGTATCGAAGCACTCGATTCCCCTGCATCTGCGTGACACTCCACTTGCCATTGAGGCTCTTGGCAGGAGACCTCTACAGCCTGCCCATGTGACTCATGACTGTTCCGTTGTCCATGGCCGTAGGGGCTCTTCATCATGAGATAATCCAATTCCAAGTTATCTCCTCACCTAAGTTTCCCCTGGTTATTGGTTACCCTTGGTTACAGAGACACACCCCTCTTTTCATTGGCTCTGTGCTGAGGTTCTCTCCTGGTCACCACAATGCAGTAAGAGTTTGTGGCAGACGCACTTTCTCAAGGTTTCATCCGCAAATCCTCATCTCCTGCTGGTGCTGGTTTCTTCTTCGTGAAGAAGAAGAGTGGTGAACTGAATGCCTATCCGATTCCATTGATTACGGAGTTATTTGACCGTCTCAAGGGAGCAATGGTTTTCACAAAGCTTGATTTGAGAGGGGCATATAATAATCTCATGAGGTTTAAGGAGGGGCGACAAGTGGAAAACTGCATTTAATACAAGAACAGGCCATTATGCAGTACCTTGTAATGCCTTTTGGCCTTTGTAACGCCCTGGAAGTTTTCCATGAATTTATTAATGATGTCCTCTGAGATTTGTTGCAGTTATGTGTGGTGGTTTATCTTATCTTCAAACTCTTTCCTGGGCCATACTGGCCGGTCCATCCTGTGTGTCTGTCCTCTGTCTACCAGGAAGTTTCTGAAGTGATCTGAAAACTACAGCCATGGATGGAGTGATCATCATCATCCTTCCCAGAGCACTCTGCACTGAATGATCATTTCAGATTGACTGAGGGGCCTCTTCTGTAAACCAGCCCATCATGAAGCTGTAACTGATCTTCCCTTCCTGGACCAGTCAGACCTCCATTGGATTGGCGAGTCTTTTTGTGGGATCACGGCCGCCATTTTGGATATAGGAAGCTGGCAAAACATCTATTAAAAGGCACCCATTTTAGGAAAGTGGAGCCAGTGGTTGGAAACAGTGGAATTGGAGTGTACCCGTGTGTCCTGTTGATGCCCATGAATATTTTTTTTCAGGTGAGAGGCTAGAGAGCACGTTTAAGGATTAGACCTTCACACACCCACCGCCCCCCACTTTGGAGTTTGAAAATCAACACCATTATTGCCATTCTATTACCATTCTCCTGTATATTTAGAGACTGCTTTGGGTCAATGGTCATAACCATTCACCACCTGGACTGTATTATTTAAGTTAATTATTGTCAAGTTATTTATTATATCTCTCATATACCAATTGGGACTCTGCGGGAGCAGCTTTATGCCCATATTTGTTTGTGACACATAATTTATTTGTGGTCATTAGCACATAGAGCACTTTACTATATTTATTCACTATATATCTATCTATATATGACACAGGATATTAAATGTATACACACTTAGCACTTGGTGTACTATTTTTATGTATATATATATTTTATATATTCTGATGGTATATTTATTTATTGTTTTCAGTGTTTGGTGTATATTAGCGCAAAATCATTATTGTATTTTATGTGTGGTGGTTTATCTTGATGATATCCTCATATTTTCCAAGTCACTGGAAAGCCACCACACATGTCTGTCGTGTGCTTCAGAAAATAAGAGAACAATCTCTATTGTAAATTGGAGAAGTGTGAATTCCATCGTGAACAGGTTAAATTCCTGGGTTATGTCATCCCCCCTGCTGGTTTTTCGACGGACCCAGAGAAACTTTCAGCAGTCCTACAGTGGCCCGACCCATGGGTTTACATCCTCTGCAGCGTTTTCTTGGCTTTACCAACTATTATCGGAAGTTTTATTCGTAACTTCTCATCTCTGGTCAAGCCCCTGATTGATATGATCAGAAAAAACGGTAATCCACAGAGTTGGTCTCCGGAGTCTATTAAGGCCTTCGAGAGTTTCAAGGCTGCTTTTGTTTCTGCTCCTGTGTTGGCACATCCTGATCCTATGTTACCTTTTATCCTTGAGGATGATGCTTCAGAGACTGGAGCTGCCGCCCTTCTGTCTCAACGTCCTACCTCAGAGTGCTATGCATCCTTGTGGCTACTTTTCCAAGAAATTGTCACCTCTCCTGAGTGCAATTACGAGATTGGTGACAGAGAGCGGTTAGCGATCATTCTAGCCCAGAAAGAATAGACATATCCTCGAAGGTACCACTGTGCCGGTTCTCATTCTTACTGATAATAAGAATCTCACATTCTTGTCTGAGGCTAAACGCCTCTCTCCCAGAAGGGCGCGATGGGCTCTTTTCTTGTCTAGTTTTAATTACATTGTCTCATTCTTAATCGGTACTAAGTAAGGCCTGACGCTTTGTCACAACAATTTTCCTCCACTTCCAAGATGGAGTTGGTTCCGGTTCCTGTGATTCCTCCTGGTCATATTCTGGCTACGGTTCGCACCAGTCTCACTTCTCCTTTGGGTGACAAAATTCTTGCTGTTCAGGTCCATGGTCCTGAGAAACCTTGTGACCGCTGCTTTGTCCCATAAGAGTCTCCGTACTGCCGTGCTCCAGACTTACCATTCTCCCAAGACTGCTGGCCACCTTGGGAAGGATCAACTCTTTTGGGCCATTTCCCAGCAATTTTGGTGGCCTAGTCTACGTGCTGATGTAACTGCCTTCGTAGCTGCCTGCTGTGTGTGTGCTCAGAGTAAGAATCCACAACACCTTCCAGTAGGCCTCTTACAACCTATACCCAATAGAGAGAGGCCCTGGACCCACCTGTCTATGGATTTAATTGTGGAGTTATCCAACTCCCAGGGAAAAACAGTTATCCTTATGGTGGTTGACCAGTTCTTGAAAATGTCTCATTGTATTCCACTTAAGTTGCACACTTCTAAGGAACTGGCTTCCATTTTTGCTCAGGAAATCTTTTGCTTACATGTGTTACCCAAAGTGATTGTCTCGAACAGGGGTAGTCAGTTTGTGTCCTGGTTATGGCAAGCCTTTTGTGCACAGTTGGGAATTCAGCTTGCTTTCTCCTCTGCATATCATCTGCAGTCTAATGGGGCCGCAAAACGAGCCAATCAATCCTTAGAGCAATTCCTATATCTGACCTACGTGGCAACTGGTCAGATCTCTTACCGTGGGCGGAGTATGCTCACAATAGTGCCCTGAATTCTGCTTCCCGATTGTCCTTGTTTATGGCTTACTATGGTTTCCAACCTTCCATGTTGCCTGACTCATTTGTTCCGCAGAGTATTCCTGCGTTAGAGGAGCAGCTCCATGGTCTTCGTTCCACTTGGGCACAAGTCCAGGAGGCTTTGCGACATGCTAATAATAGGTACAGACTCCATGCAGACCCGCAGACGCCTGCCTGCGCCTCCCTACCAGGTTGGGGACAGGGTCTGGCTGTCATCTCGCAACCTCAGACTTCGTGTTCCCTCTCTGAAGTTCGCACCTCGGTTTATTGGGCCTTTTCGCATTCTTTGCAGACCTTCCTTCTAATATGCGTATCTCAAATGTATTTCATGTCTCCTTATTAAAACTGTCTGCAACTGCTTTACCACCTCGGTGCCTCGTCCTCACACTTTACAGGTTGAGAAACATGAGAAGTAGGACGTATAGTCCATGGTTGACTCCCGTAGGTTTCGTGGGCGCATACAGTACCTGGTGCATTGGAAAGGGTACGGTCCGGAGGAACGCTCTTGGGTCTCATTCTCGGACGTACATGCCCCCTTGTCATTCTCCGTGATTTCCATTGACGTTTTCCCCTCAAGCCTTGTGATAGTCCGAGGGGGAGGGGTCATTGAGGAGGGGGTACTGTCAGGGCTGGGCTCAGCCCTTCCTTCTCTGAGCTGGCTGCTCAGCTGTCGGCTAATTGCCAGCTCCTATCTCTCCACAGTGACTCACCTGTTGATATCCTGCCCGTCGGTCCTGCCTACTTAAGCCGTCTAGTCCAAATGATCTCTGCCTTCGCCTAGGTCACATCTCTAGAGACGCTCTCCTGTGTTTCTGTTAACTTGCTTAGCTGACATTTCTTATGGCTCCAGATCCTGCTTGGTGTCCTACTACGCTGTTATCTGGCTCCCTGATGTTTTGGCTTGTCTGACTATCCGTTCCAGTTCCTAATTTCTGGCTATTTTTTGACTACATTTACTCTGTTTACCTTTTTTTATTATTATTAAACAAGTGTGATTTAACTGTACTTCTGTCTCAGTCTGATTCATGGTTTCTGACACTCAGATCCAAACAGGTGCAAATGCCAGATGATGTCCTCCACTCAAAAGAGCAAGTGCGCCCCATCATTGTGAAGAGAGCTTATAGGCAGGCTTTGTTGGGACTTAGATGTCCAGGGTTTATGACAAAAGAAAGTGTTAAGGCTTGGCTTTGAGGTCTGATTGGTTGTTTGGTCTAGGGAGAGCAAAAATACCCCTTTCGCTGAGCAGAAGTATATTATAGGTACTTATACAGTGCTGTCAATTTACGCAACACTTTACATACATACATACACACACATGCATATAGTAAGTTCACATCAGTCCCTGCCCTCAAGGAGCTTACAATCTAAGGTCTCTAACTCACATCCACACATACACATACTAGGGCCAATTTAGACAGGAGCCAATTAACATATCAGCATGTCTTTGGAGTGTGGAAGGAAACTGAACTACCTGGAGGAAACCCAAGCAGGCACAGGGAGAACAAGCAAACTCTGTGTAGGTAAACACTTAGCCATTGTGGTGCCTAGCTGAAGGAGTAGGGGAATTTATAAAGGGATTCTCCCAATAAGTGTCCACGCTCGAAGGATATGCATAAAATATGCTACTTTCAAGACTACAAGTTTTTTATACCCACATACAGATATTAATAATCTAAAACCATATATGTAAAGCACTATCTTCAGTGTTCAAAAACATAGGTAATGTCCCTTTAACGATTTCGCCAACAGGTTCGTACACCGTACAGTGGGGGGTTATCACACACAATGCAGTGGCTGCAACCACTGGGATTGTGTGTGAAACGGACAGGAAGACTACTCCCTTTCAGGTGAAAGCATCGCTCACACCACCCCCCGATGCCGGCACTCCCCCCACGCCGTCGTGCCACGCCACACTTGCGGGGCTCTGCTTGCCCATGGTGGGTGCCAGTGGTTAGAGGGGAAGGAGAAGAGTGGAATGGACACGTCTGCTCTCCTCCCCTTCTTGTGACCCGGAAAGTGACATCCCCGATGTCCCTTCCGGGTCAAGCTCTCGATGTCCCCAGCTCGTTTTGCTGAGAAAGGATGCTTTGCAATACAATATGCATTGCAAAACATTCAATGGAGTACAGGGAGACTTTTAGACCATGCATATCTCAATAAAGAGAACCTGTAATCTAAAAATCATCACATAGGGGACAACAGTCCCCTATGTGATGAAAAAATAAAAAAAGTCAACAAAAACACTGAGGCACATAATGCACCTTAATGCATAGGATGCATTAAGGTGAGCACATAATGCACCTTAATGCATAGGATAAAAAGCGCTTGTTGCTATACCATCATTCCACGCTCTTTACTGCTAAAGACCCGCTCAGTGGTCTTTCCCAGGATCTCATGGACAACTCCCAGGACCCACATAGGTGGTTTCCAGGGCATACATCTGAAACCACAGAAACGTGGGACTGCAGGTGTTCAGCCACTCAAGCTGCTACACCTTTTCCGCACACAAAAAAAAGCACATATGCACATAGCATGAAGCTGCTATTTAATCTTAGTATATACACTCTCAAAAAGGGTGTGCGCAAAAATCAGCAAGCATTAAACGGGTTGTAAAGGTACATTTTTTTTAACCCGGGGGGCGGGGCCGGGTGATACAGTGAGCGGCTACAGCCGCCTGCTGTTTCACGGGAGCGCGCCAGGCAAGCATTTCGCACCATGCGAGGGAGCTCGCATAAAAGTGAGAAGTACTTGCGGGGGGAAGCCGAGACAGCCACAGAGGGACCCCAGAAGACCAGGTTCGTGCCACTCTGTGCAAAGCAAGCTGCATAGTGGAGGTAAGTATAACATGTTTGTTATTTAAAAAAAAAAAGAAAAATTCCCTTTACAATCCCTTTAAATAACACTTGATCAATAACAAAATGGGCCAGACACTGTGCCCCAGTCGCCTGATGCGGCATTATGCCACAAATAACGTCTTTAAGGGAAATGGAAGGCTTTTTTTTCTGATGGTGGTGGCTGGATTGGCTTGCTCACATCCTGGCACAAGAGAATTTGGATTTTTGTTCTTCACAGAAACTTTTGTGGTCTTTTTGAAAATAAAATGGACTTTTTTGGGACTTTATTTCAAACATAAATAGCATACATATATGGTTTTAGATTATTATTAATATCTGTAGGTGGGTATTTATGTTGGCAGCTTTCCGTTTACATTTTATTTAATGCCGAGTTGGGCATTATAACACATTTTCACACATTGTGGGTAGTTTTTTTTTTTTTATTAGCGAGGAGTTTTTTGTTTTTTAATTTAAATAAAATAAAGTCACCACATTAACGTAAATAACTCCCCATTCCTCTACCTATGAAACTTCAGTGTGTGCCACACACTGCAGTTTACCGTATTAAAAGCCAGGAACCAGTCTCAACGCACAGGGGAACTCTGTCTTACTTTATTTACAACTTTGGGAATACTAGGGGTCCGACTTCACTTGTCACAGTGGGCATACCCTCCAAGGGGTCTACAGGGTCTGGGGACTGTAGGAATGGAACAAGGCTCTGAACCTTTATGGCACCCTGCTAACTACACACATTGCACATCATGCCTAGGTGATCACCTAATGCAAGATCCAGTGCCCAATGCAAATATTACAGGCTGGTCCCATGCAATGGGGTCTGGGTGTGGTACCGATTCATAAACTGATAGATAACCCAACAGCAATAAGCAGTCACATCTTGCTGACATGTCAAAAGAAAAAAATAATGAATTGCTTAAAAAGAAAAATACTTCTCCAGATCTGGCAACCTGCCAGGCTTTGAACAAAGGCAAAGAGACTATAAAGTAGGCTGTTAAAGATCAAAGCAGAGACTTTAAAGTTTAGCTGCAGTGGGCGAATAATTCCACATTACCTGCAGCTATGGATGCTAGTGAGCATAAGATTTAAAGCTTTTACTGCTTGATAGTATGCAATGTAAATACTTCCTCAGCACCCCCTAACACTTACCTGAGCCCTATATCTGTCCAGCGATGTCCACGAGTGTATCGGCCATCCAAGACTCTCCCTCCTGATTGGTCAAGACCCAGCAGCAGTGCCATTGTCTCCCCCCGCTGTCAATCAATGTCAGTCAGCCAATCAGGAGAGAGAGGGGGAGGTACCGGGCCGCAGCTCCATGTCTGAATGGACACAGCGAGCTGTGGCACGGCTCAGGTGCACCCATAGCAAGCTGCTTGCTCTGGTGCACTCGACAAAAGGGAGGGGCCAGGAACACAGAAGAGAGACCCGAGAAGAGGAGAATCCGGGCTGCTCTGTGCAAATCCACTACATAGAGTAGGTAAGTATAATAGGTTTGCCAATTTTTATTGAAAAATTTAAAATAAACAAAATCGAGAATTTGCAATTAGTTTAAAGTATTAATAACTGGCTAAGGAGAGCAGGAAAACGAGCCATTCATGAGATAAAATAAGAAGTTATGAAAAGCACTTTCAACAAATTGTTTAGGTTATATGGAAAAACAAGGATCGTGCATCTTGACATTGTGACATTTATGTTCGTGAACTGAACAATTAACATAGGATAAAACTATGTAGTGGTGTTATAATATATCAATCATATTTGTGAATCGAACTACAGTGGAACCTCGCTTTGCGAGTAACGCGGTTAACGAGCGTTTCGCAAAACGAGCACTGTATTTCTAAAAATCCTAACTTGGTTTGCGAGTGTTGTCTCGCAAAACGAGCAGGATTCAGGACAAAAGCGGTGTGCAGTAGCGCTTTTGGCCTGAGGTGGGGGGGCGCCGGAGCCGAACAGCGCCGATTGTCGGCTTTTGAAAATGCACGGAAAGACCCAAGGATAGTTCGGCTGACCTCTGCAAACCTCGGAAAGGAGTCTTTTTGAGGTCAGCCAAAGTGTGCTCGGGCCTTTTTCGGACGTTTCCGAGGCTCTTCGGTGGCCCCCGCCTCCGACCTTATGCGGTATTGCATCCCATTGAAGTCAATGCGGAACAAATTATTTTAGTTTCCATTGAATTCAATGGGAAAACTTGCTTTGATATGCGAGTACTTTGGATTACGAGCTCGTAATCCAAGGTTCCACTGTACAATCTGTGCACCCATTAAGTTTAAAATAGAAATGAAAGTCAAAACATTTGTGTGTGTACACATTTATATGAATTATGAATACCTTTTCTTCTCCCTTTTTTTCCATAAGTGATCACATAATCTCTGTTCTCAGCTTCTTAAGGGGCTTAGAGAGCTAGGGGTGAAGAAACAACAGTACACTGATCTTCACAGTGAATGACTCTGCACGGGGTGTCAGCACATTTTTTGACCATTGGAGGACAGCCAGGCTGTTCTCCCATGCTTAGTTTGAGATAGGAAATCAGGGGGACTGTCAGGAACACCAGGTATTTTACACAAAGGAAGCAATACAAAGAACAAGATACGCAAGTACATGGTACAACAGGCACATATCAGGAATATAAAATGTTGGGGTAACATATTCTTGTAATGTAACTCACCACCTTCCATGGTGCTTTCAGTCTGAAGTAAATTTTCACTATTATGGCCTTGAGAAGATTCAGAATTATCTTCCTGTCTTGATGAGACATTTAAGGATTTTGTATACTGGTTACCATCTTCTTTATTAAATTTAAAATCCTGTATCTTGCAAGACAGCCTATCCAATTCATGCTTCCCATTAGTTTCAGTTAAAATAGTATGCAGGGTTTCATATTCTGCACTATCTGCAGTTTCCATCAGCTCAACATCTTGATTGACATTTGAATCAAAAGAGCCTCTCTCTTTTGCCTCCGCCAGTTCAGACTTCTGCATTTTCCAATATGGTGTAATAGGCCTACCATCTTTATCTTGGAGAAGGGACTTTGAAAGGCTTTGATGTAACTGAAAGGACCTAGCATCCTCCACTGTTAAAACAGAGTTCTCTGTGCTTCTAATTTCTTCACTGCGTTTAACATCTTCAGCCATCGATACAGATTTATCTGTGACTCGCTCTTGTTTTGTTCCAAAGTGACTGATATTTTTCACAGCAGATACAGATTTATGTATGTTTTTATCTGATTCAAATTTATATGCATCCTCCGCCACTGGTAAAGATTTCTGCATGCTTTGATTTGTGTCCAAGTGCTCAACATCTTTAACCATCAGTACAGATATCCATTTATTACTAGTTGTTGCAGAGTACTTTGTGTTTTCCTCCATCACTTCAGTTGTCTGTATGTCTGGAAACACAGCTTTAGGAGGAACATTAATGCTAATGTTAGCACTATTTGACATATTCCCTGTGCCATATTTCTTTTTGTCACTTGAAACCAGACTGTTAGACATACTAAGTCTTTTCTCAGAATAGATGGTGTTTATTTCGGACAGTATAGGTGGGACATAAAGTTCTGTATTTAACTCTGCAACCCCTGTTGTAGAAACAGATGACTTGTCCTCCATGATTGATTCAACAAAACATTCTTGGGAGCCTAATGAGAAAAACAGCATTAGATATAGAACGTAAAAAAATATAGTGCATATTTTGTTATATTATAGGAATATAACAACTGTAATAGATTGCAGTATACTAAAGTTAAGTAGACTTCCAGTAAAAACACAAACTTTTTAAGAGAAAGCTTGGAAATGAAATTTGCTTCGATAACATTTCTCACAAATAAAAAAAAATAAAATAAAAAAAAAAGTATGCTAGCTTTTTAATCATTACAACTAGGTAACACACTACTTATCAGTGTTTGAAAAGTGGCAGAAAAAAAAAAAAAAAAAAAGTGAACGCTGCAGGGAGAATACCCTATATAACTCCTCCCACTCCCAGCTAGTCTCAGCCTTGTATAAAGCAATATGGAGATCAGAAGAACACAAGGGAACAATATGGGGATCAGAATAACATAAGGGAACAACCTGTACTCCAGAAAATGGATTTGAATGGCAAGTCAAAAATCTTATTTACCTAGTTGACCAGTACAGAACACAGGCTCTTTAAACAATACATTTGGGATTTCAAAAGCAGTCAAACAGAGTTGGGCAACAGAGCCACGATGGGAAAAGGCATACAATAAAATGGGTCAAAAAGGCTTGAAAGGCTGATAGAGCAACTTGTGGAAACTTTCACTTGAAACTGGCATAATTAAAGGCCTGAACCTCCACCTGGAAGAATTTAAACATGTGAACAAAAGCCCAGGTGGCTGCCTTGCAAACATTAGCAAATATACAACCAATGCTGAAAAGCCCATGAAGCATTAACAGGTCTGGTAGTGCATGCCTTAACAACAAACATGTTTACTTACCTCCACTGTGCAGTTCGTTTTGCACAGAGCGGCCCTGATCCTGCTATTCTGGGGTCCTACGGCGGCTGTCTTGGCTCCTCCCCGGTAAAGCTAACCCCCTCCGGGAAGCTTTCTTTTTGCGGGCGCGCTCCCGTGTCATACAGTTGGAGTCCATAGACGCCAAGTGTATGACTTGGTCCCGTCCCCAACCGGCGGCCGCGTCATTCGATGTGATTGACAGCAGCGGGAGCCAATGGCTGCGCTGCCATCAATCTATCCAATCAACGGCCAGACTCAGTGGAGAAGAGGACGCCGGGGGACGCGCACAGCATGTGAACGGGCTCAGGTAAGTAAAACGGGGGGGCTGGGGGGTATGCCACCCTAATGCATAAGGGTGAAAAAACATGAACATTACCAACCCCTTTAAGATTATAACCCCTAATGTTATCTTGACTGCAATAACGGAGCAAGACACTGGGAGACCCCTGTGGAAATCTTCAGGAATTAAAAAGAGGGAATTACTTCCGGTTCCAGTGCTGTGTGAGCATGGAGTGATCTGTCTTGGCTCCCGCACCCCCCGGCTCATCTGCACACATACACCGCGCCACAGCAATAGCCTCTGCGAGCGTCAGACACCGTTGCGTTCCGGAGGGGTGGATGGATCTTTTTGTGGATCGTTCCGCTCCCCATCTTACACAGGCTCCCTGCAGCTCGCCCAAGGCAGAAATGGACACAGCAGCTAAGATGGTGGCCACTATCCCGGCCGAGGATATCTCCGCTCCGCCTCCCTCCTCTCAGGCTCTGCATCTCCCTGAGGACACAGAGACGACATGCCAAGATAGCACTGGTGGTATCCCAGTTCCTCACCCCCATGATAGCAGAGGCCGTGGACAAGGCTATCCAGCATGGCATGGAGCAGCTAAGGCAGAACATACACAGCCAGACACATAGGCTGCAGGAGGCAGAGCAGCGTATAGCCTCAGTGGAGGAATGACTGCACCAGGTGACGGCTTCTATATCCACACATGCAGCAGTACCCCAGTTCCTGATGGATAGGCTCAAGGACCTCAAAAATCGGTCCTGCCGGAATAACCTGTGTATCATAGGCCTTCCTGAGTCCTAAAAGACGACCTGCCTAATGGAGCTGTGCAGCCACCGCATACCTGAAGCTCTGGGTCTTCGTTACCGCTGCGTAGTGGAACAAGCTCACTGCATTGGCCCTCAGCAAGACCAGAAGCCCAAGCCGCGACCGGTAATTGTACGCTATCTGAATTATGCAGAAAAGCACACCCTTCTACAGCACTACTGCAAAGTGAAGGGCCTTTCTATAGATGGCCATAAGCTATTCTAGCTAGATCTCCAAGCAGCGAAAATCCTTTACTACTATTTGCACACAGCTACACCAGCACAATTTAAAAAAACTTTCCCTGGCATACCCAGCTGTTCTGCGCCTGCAATCTCAAGGCGACCAGATGTCCTTCACATCCCCTGCAGACCCCCAGCAAAATGTTGAATCTTTACTGGTGGGGGACATGGCTTCCACCAGTATTATGGACGACACCCCCTCTGCCCCTTCCTCTCCGGCTCCGAACTCGTCCAAGCACCAAAGCAGCCTGGTGAAATAACCGTTCAAACGTGGCCATTATACACCTCTCCCCCAATGGTCAGGTATACGTTGACCCAGGAACTGCCCCATTCTGTGCCGCATGGGACATGCCTGTGCCCGTTATTGTCATGGTGGTAATATATTTGTTTATCTGATACTCGCTCCTCCCCGTAGGTTTATGAGTTGGAGAGGTATGTTTGAAATTTTGTACCATGTTTGTATTAATACACAGGAGTCGTCCGCTTCCCTGCCAAGACACAGATCGGGTGAGAATTTCGGGGCGAGGGCTAAAATTGTCATTGTGCCTTGTTCTCCCTCTAGTTTACTTTGTCTGTTTTGAGAGCAAGCCCTATATTGGCACGACATCAAAACCCATCTGATGGGGGCATGGAAGCTAGATTCTCCTTCGTATGTTTTTGATTTCTTTTTCTTACACGGAAAAAAAGAGAAGTCAATAGTTGCATTCAGTTGTTGTTTTTTCCGTTTACCCCTGGTTAGCCCTAAATTGACTTATCCCTCCTTTCTGTTCACGCAGTATAATTCCCAGTTTCTGTTGTCCCCAAACTAGGTGAGCTAGGGTGAACTATCCACTCCCTACCTAGACATTTTCAAAAAACATTATCAAAAAATATGGGGATTTGGTCACACCATATTGCCATATGGTGCGTAAGCCCACTTACTGCGACAAAGTACCCCATGATTAGTGTGTCCTACACTAACCATAGATCGGGAGATCCTGCTTCTCTTAACCATGGGAGCTATACTCCTCTATATGGGAGAATATGAGGTCTCAAACCCATGACACAGGTGGTCACTAATGAGAGGTACTTACTGAGGGAGTGGGGTGCTCCACACCCAAAAGGATTTGGTCAGAATCCATACAATAGACAAACAAGATATTTGGGGGCACACCCTACAAAATGGATAAAGATGGTGCTGCCATAAGACCATACAACAGAACAAAAATATTATTTTAAAAATCCTTTTGGGTGTGGAGCACCCCACTCCCTCAGTAAGTACCTCTCATTAGTGACCACCTGTGTCATGGGTGGAGACCTCATGTTCTCCCATATAGAGGAGTATAGCTCCCATGGTTAAGAGAAGCAGGATCTCCCAATCTATGGATAGTGTAGGACCCACTAATCATGGGGTACTTTGTACTTTGACATTTACCTCCAGCAAGGCTATTTTAAAATCCCAACTCCCTCCCTACTGAACAAGGGTTAATTACAACTTGAGGAAAGGTTCACGTGCTCTCCCTTCCCCCCCCCCCCCCCCAATTGTTAGGTGGTGGTACCCCCGAAGAGCTTCTATATTTACTCAAATATCCACCATGCAGATAGTGTGATCCACCATGCGGATAGAGTCTATAGCTCCACCCATTTATTTTCTATATGATGGCCATTTTATGTTAATCTATTCATATGTGTTATCCTATGTGTTCTGTATTTGATTATATCTTTCTCGTTTCAGTGAATATTGTATGACATTGTTCAGTTCTCCTGAGGAAGCCCTAACAAGGGCAAAACATGTTGAGATATACTAAACATTTGCCAATTTTCATCTTTATTCAGTGATGTACTGTTTTTAATACTGTTCTAGACATATGATGTCAATGATGTTGTTGTACCAATATTTTTCAATAAATGTATTTTTGTATTTAATTACTTGTTTTTTGCACCTTAAACTACATTTTCTCCTCTGTGATGGAATGTCAAGGGGCTCCGGTCACCGAACAAGTGGATGAAAATTCTCCACCATTTAAAAACGCATGCATGCAGACATCTTCCTCCTTCAGGAGACCCATTTAGGTGAGCAAGATTTTCAACGCCTCAAGAAACTATGGGTGGGTGAGGTCCTTGGTTCCCCAGCATTAGGGCGCAAAGCAGGGGTGCTCATCCTTCAACATAAAAACCTGCCATACACTATTCGATCGTTTGACAAAGACCAAGAAGGCCGCAAACTAACGATCCATCTGACAATTGCCTCAAAAGATCTAGCCATCTCCAGCAACTCCCGGGGTACTGCATTTTTCCAAGACCTCTCCTCGTGGGTACTTTGTTCCTCAGACACACTTCACCAAATGTGTGGGGATTTTAATAGTGTTATGAACAAATATGAGGATAAATCATCACTACAACCATCATTAGGTGCCCCCCCTATCATCCACCCAATAGCCCACTACATTACTAGCCACTACAATGTCCCTCTAACATCTGTCAGCTATTTGGCTTCTAACCCACCCTACCGATGGGGAATACACTTTCTATTCTTCACCCCATGACACTATCACGCATAGACCATTTCTTTTGCTCCTCTGCCCTAATCCCAAAGGTACAGGATTCCATAATTTCGGAAATAGCAATTTCGATCATAGCCCTATAGTGATAGTTTTGGACGATTTCAAACCCCACAAAAACCCCCCGTGGCGGTTCCCATCGTATTTAGCAGACAATGAGGATTTCCAGCATACAATCAACAAGGCGTGGGATGATTATGTGCTAACGCTGAACATGTATCTAACCCCAATCTATTCTGGGAGACAGACAACGGAGTTCTATGGGGTGTAATCTTCTCTTACACTACCCAATATAAAAAAACAAACACTCTTCAAGGAAAGCCCAAGCGGATCTGACCCTACGTCACTCTCCAGTGAATAGGCAGGCATGGCTAGCTGCTAAACGATCTTTCAACCTATAGGCAGATCAAAAGAAACGGATTAAGACCTCTTACCGTTCCCTCCACCTACATAAATATAGTAACAAGGCAGGCAAAATTTCTTGCCAATCTCTGCAGAGAGGCCCATACGCCTACTCACAATGCAGCGCTGAGGGACAGTAAAGGGACCCTTACGACCTCTCAATCAGAGATAACTGCTCTGCTGACTGAATTTTTATCAACAACTGTACGCTGAGGACGACCCAATTAACCTGGACAAAGCACAATCTTTCCTCGCCTCATTTAAAATGTCTACATTATCAGATGCCCAACTAGACTCCCTAAATGCTCCTATCTCCCTGACTGAAATTCTCTCCACCATCCAACATTTATCAAACAAAGCACCTGGCCCTGATGGGTATTCAGCAGAGTTTTACAAGCTAACCAGGGAATATATACCACAAACGCTACAATGCGTCTTTACAGGTAAATAGGAGGGTGGGCCGTATCTCCCTACGGGAGATATGGCATTCATAAAGCTACTGGCAAAAAAGGGAAAAGAACCGACTCTCCTGGGGTAATTTCGCCCCATCTCCCTAATTACATAGTTACATAGTAGGTGAGGTTGAAAAAAAGACACAAGTCCAACCTATGTGTGTGATTATTTGTCAGTATTACATTGTATATCCCTGTATGTTGTGGTCGTTCAGGTGCTTATCTAATAGTATCTTGAAACCATCCATGCCCCCCGCTGAGACCACCGCCTGTGGAATGGAATTGCACATCCTTGCCGCTCTTACAGTAAAGTAGTTTAAGGTTACATAGTTTACTTAGTCTACGTAGTTTAAGGTTATACCTCTTTTCTTCTAATTTTAATGATTAGCCATGAGTCTTGTTAAACTCCCTTCCGCAAAAAAGTTTTATCCCTATTGTGGGGTCACCAGTATGGTATTTGTATATTGAAATCAAATCCCCTGTCAAGCGTCTCTTCTCCAGAGAGAATAAGTTTGGTGCTCGCAACCTTTCCTCATAACCAATATCCTCCAGACCCTTTATTAGCTTTGAACTGTTTACCCCATCCTCCAGGTCATTTATGAACAACTTAGGACTGGTCCCAGCACAGAACCCTGGGGGACCCCACAACCCACCCCTAACCATTCCGAGTACTCCCCATTTATGACCACCCTCTGAACTTGCCCTTGTAGCCAGTTTTTAATTCATGTACTCACCCTATGGTCCATGCCAATGGACCTTATTTTGTACAGTAAACTTTTATGGGGAACTGTGGCAAATGCTTTTGCAAAATCCAGATACACCACGTCTACGGGCCTTCCTTTATCTAGATGACAACTCACCTCCTCATAGAAGGTTAATAGATTGGTTTGGCAAGAACGATTCTTCATGAACCCATGCTGATTACTGCTAATGACACTGTTCTCATTACTAAAATCTTGTATATAGTACCTTATCATCCCCTCCAAGAGTTTACATTAGAGGTCGACCGATATATCGGCCGTTTTTATGAAATCAGCATCGGCCGATTATTGTGCAAACCAGGCCGATTTGCGGCTGCAACACTATACCCTACCTTCAGTACAGACCAGTGCCCCCGCTACAGCAGCATGCAAAATTAATTCTCGATCCTTCACCTGCGCGGCCGGCCACTATAGAAAGATAGGAGAAAGTTTCACTGGCACCGCACCACCCCCCTCCGGCGGGCTGTAGCAGAGGAACATTATTTGCATTTCACAAGCCTCCGCAGGAGATCGTCGCAAGCACTAGCTAAGCTCCTTCCCTGCTAAGGCGGAGCCTGCTGGATGCTGCTATCTAACTTGTTATGCGATTGGCTGGTCAGCTCATCAGCGTCTATATGCTTGCACCTAGCCCTATCAGGTGCATGCAGATAGATACCAGCATGAATGGAGGATAAGTCCCAAAAAAGTGTGTGCTACTGTGCCCCCCTGCAGACTTTATTTAATGTCCTTTTAAAGGGAAACCCGGCTGAGGCTTTGAGAAAATGGATGAGGATGACCCTCCTCCACAGCCACCTCTGTACCCCCCCTCCTCCACAGCCACCTCTCTGTAACCCCCCCTCCTCCACAGCCACCTCTGTACCCCCCCCTCCTCCACAGCCACCTCTCTGTAACCCCCCCTCCTCCACAGCCACCTCTCTGTAACCCCCCCCTCCTCCACAGCCACCTCTCTGTACCCCACCCTCCTCCACAGTCATCTCTCTGTGCCCCCCCTCCTCCAGTCACCTCTCTGTACCCCCCCCCCCCTCCTCCACAGCCACCTCTCCTTACCCCCCCTCCTCCACAGCCACCTCTTCCCCCCCCCTTCTCCACAGCCACCTCTTTGTACCCCCCTCAGCCACAGCCACCTCTCCCGTACCCCCTCCTCCACAGCCACCTCTCTGTACCCCTCCTCCACAGCCACCTCTCTGTAACCCCCCTCCTCCACAGCCACCTCTGTACCCCCCTCCTCCACAGCCACCTCTCTGTAACCCCCCCTCCTCCACAGCCACCTCTCTGTAACCCCCCCACCCTCCTCCACCTCTCTGTACCCCACCCTCCTCCACAGTCATCTCGCTGTGCCCCCCCTCCTCCTCCACAGCCACTCTCTGTATTTCTTTTTTCCCCCCTCCCCCCCCCCCCTCCTCCACAGCCACCTCTCTGTAACCCCCCCTCCACAGTAACCCCCCACCCTCTCTCTCCTTACTACCCACCCTCCCCCCCCCCTCCACACCTCTCCTCTTTATTTACCTCTTGTTTTTTTTTTTCTTTTCTTATTTATTTTTCTCCCTCTTTTTTTTTTTCTTTATTTCTTTATCTTTTTTTTAATTTTTCTCCACAGCCACCTCGTTTTTTTATCCCTTTTATTTTATTTTTTGTCACCCCTCCTCATTCACCCCCCCCCCCCCTCCTCCACAGCCACCTCTCCTTACCTCTTCCTCTTCCATCCCCCCTTTTTTTTTTTTTTTCTCCCCACCCCCCCTGCCCCCTCCTTCCTTCCCTCCCACCCCCCCCCCCCCCCCCCCTCCCCGCCCATTCCGCTTTCCTCCCCCCCCTCCTCCCCCCCCTCCCCCCGATCTCCCCCCTCCCATCCCCCCTTCCTCCCTCTTTCCCCCCTTCCTCCTCCCCCTCCCCCCCACATCCCCCTCCCCTCTCCCTCCGCCCCCCCCCACACCTCCGACCCCCCTCCCTTCCCCCTTCCCCCCTCCCTTCCTAGTCCCCCCCCCCCTTCCCCCCCCCTTTTCCCCCCCCTCCCCTCCCCTTCCCTCCCCCCCACCCCCCCCCCCCCCCCCCCCCCCCCCCCCCCCCCCCCCCCCCCCCTCCCTCCCTCGCTCTCCCCCTCCGCCGCGGTCCCTCCCCTTCTCACTCCCCTCCCCTCCTCTCCCCCTCCTCCAACTCCCTCCCCTTCCTCCCTCCCTCCTCCTCCCCCCCCCCCCCCCCCCCCCCCCCCCCCCCCCCCCCCCCCCCCCCCCCCCCCCCACCCCCCCCCACCCCCCCCCCCCCCCCCCCCCCCCCCCCCCCCCCCCCCCCCCCCCGCCCCCCCCCCCCCCCCCCCGCCCCCCCCCCCCCCACCCCCCCCCGCCCCCCACTCTCCCCCCCCCTTCTCCACAGCCACCTCTCTGTCCCCCCCCCTCTCCACAGCCAAAGCCACCTCTCTGTACCCCCCCTCACTCCCCCCCCCTCCACAGCCACCTCTCTGTACCCCCTCCTCCACAGCCACCTCTCTGTACCCCCTCCTCCACAGCCACCTCTCCTTAGCCACCTCCTCCACAGCCACCTCTTCCCCCCCCCCCTTCTCCACAGCCACCTCTTTGTACCCCCCTCCACAGCCACCTCTCTGTACCCCCCTCCTCCACAGCCACCTCTCTGTACCCCCTCCTCCACAGCCACCTCTCCTTACCCCCCTCCTCCACAGCCACCTCTCCTTAGCCCCCTCCTCCACAGCCACCTCTCCTTAGCCCCCCTCCTCCACAGCCACCTCTTCCCCCCCCCTTCTCCACAGCCACCTCTCTGTACCCCCCTCAGCCACAGCCACCTCTCTGTACCCCCTCCTCCACAGCCACCTCTCTGTACCCCCCTCCTCCACAGCCACCTCTCCTTACCCCCCTCCTCCACAGCCACCTCTCCTTAGCCCCCTCCTCCACAGCCACCTCTCCTTAGCCCCCTCCTCCACAGCCACCTCTCCTTAGCCCCTCCTCCACAGCCACCTCTTCCCCCCCCCCTTCTCCACAGCCACCTCTTTGTACCCCCCTCCACAGCCACCTCTCTGTACCCCCTCCTCCACAGCCACCTCTCTGTACCCCCTCCTCCACAGCCACCTCTCTGTACCCCCTCCTCCACAGCCACCTCTCCTTAGCCCCCTCCTCCACAGCCACCTCTCCTTAGCCCCCTCCTCCACAGCCACCTCTCTTTGTACCCCCCTCCACAGCCACCTCTCTGTACCCCCCTCCTCCACAGCCACCTCTCTGTACCCCCCTCCTCCACAGCCACCTCTCTGTACCCTCCTCCTCCACAGCCACCTCTCTGTACCCTCCTCCTCCACAGTCCTCTCCCGTACCCCCCTCCTCCACAGTCCCCTCTCCCGTACCCCCCTCCTCCACAGTCACCTCTCCCGTACCCCCCTCCTCCACAGTCACCTCTCCCGTACCCCCCTCTAGATACATCTCTCCCGTACCCCCTCCTCCACAGTCACCTCTGTACCCCCTCCTCCACAGTCACCTCTCTGTACCGCCTCTCCCCCAGTCACCTCTCTGTACCCCCCTCCTCCACAGCCACCTCTCCCCTACCCCCTCCTCCACAGCCACCTCTGTACCCCCCATCCTCCACAGACACCTCTGTACCCCCCTCCTCCACAGACACCTCTGTACCCCCCTCCTCCACAGACACCTCTGTACCCCCCCTCCTCCACAGACACCTCTGTACCCCCCTCCTCCACAGCCACCTCTGTACCCCCCCTCCTCCACAGCCACCTCTCCCGTACCCCCCCTCCTCCACAGTCACCTCTCCCGTACCCCCCCCCCCTCCTCCACAGTCACCTCTCTGTACCCCCTCCTCCTCCACAGTCACCTCTCTGTACCCCCCCCTCTCCTCCACAGTCACCTCTCTGTACCCCCCCCTCCTCCACAGTCACCTCTCTGTATCCCCCCTCCTCCACAGTCACCTCTCTGTACCCCCCCCTCCTCCACAGTCACCTCTCTGTACCCCCCCTCCTCCACAGTCACCTTTCTGTACCCCCCCTCCTCCACAGTCACCTCTGTACCCCCCTCCTCCACAGTCACCTCTCTGTACCCCCCTCCTCCACAGCCACCTCTCCCGTACCGCCCCTCCTCCACAGCCACCTCTCCTCCACAGCCACCTCTCCCGTACCGCCCCTCCTCCACAGCCACCTCTCCCGT
Organism: Lithobates sylvaticus; assembly: GCA_028564925.1. Lineage (NCBI taxonomy): Eukaryota > Metazoa > Chordata > Amphibia > Anura > Ranidae > Lithobates > Lithobates sylvaticus. The sequence goes on from CM053034.1 coordinate 139,841,050, forward strand.
ACCGCCCCTCCTCCACAGCCACCTCTCCCGTACCGCCCCTCCTCCACAGCCACCTATCCCCTACCCTCCTCCACAGCCACCTCTTTACCCCCCTCCTCCACAGCCACCTATCCCCTACCCTCCTCCACAGCCACCTATCCCCTACCCTCCTCCACAGCCACCTCTTTATCCCCCTCCTCCACAGCCACCTCTTTACCCCCCTCCTCCACAGCCACCTCTCCCCTACCCCCTCCTCCACAGCCACCTCTTTGTAACCCGCCTCCCTCCACAGCCACCTCTCTGTAACCCCCCCTCCTTCACAGCCACCTCTGTACCCCCCCCCCCCCTCCTCCACAGCCACCTCTCTGTACCCACCCCTCCTCCACAGCCACCTCTCTGAACCCCCCCTCCTCCATTTAGATTTTATGAAATGAAGGAAAAAAAATAAGAAAATCGGCCTAAACAAATCGGCCGCAAAAATCGGCATCATATATCGGCCATCGGCTGCCCCAATTTCTAAACATCATTGGCTTTTCTCCAATCAGCTGGTACCATTCCAGTCAGTAGACTGTCTTTAAAAATTAGGAACAATGGTCTGGCAATTACTTGACTGAGTTTCCCAAGTACCCTCGGGTGCAAGCCATCTGGTCCCGGTGATTAATGTAAGTTTCTCAAGTCTAATTTTAAATCCTTTGTAACCAGATGTCCTAACTCATTCTTTATGGGGCCAATATGGTCTGTCCTCCCTTTTTTACTGTTTACATACTTTTTTTTAAAAATCAAAACAGTGTTTATTAAGCATAGAAAATATATGAACATACGGGTGAATAGTGCAACAGGCACTACAATTGCGAATCAATCCAATTGACATACATAAAGGCATGACATAAGTAAATGAGCTTGCATAGTGCATTCTGTTAGGTAGCATAAAAGTGCAAGGCCAATGAAGGAAAAGAAAGGGGGTCCTGTAGGGGGCCCATGGGGTTACCAGAGAGGAGCGTGTCTAGTCCTCTGCATTGCAAGTGGAGGCGTCTGTCATGGTTATGCAGTAATCTTCCTCTGTCTGCTTACCTCTCCTCGTGTTCAGACTAAGAGGCCAGCCACTGCCACCTGGTGTTTTTATAACCTCTCCTTTAAGCATGGCTCCACCCCAGGCCCTATATTAACCTGTGCACTGCAAGCCAGCAGTGCTGATCCACCATTGTACATTCACTGTGTGTTTGGCTTCCTGTTTCCTGCTTGTCGTGTGCTCTAGGTTTGTCTCAGTTACTGACCTTGGCGTGTTCTCAACTACTCCTGTCTGCTTGTGACCTTGACCTTTTGGCATGTCCCCGACTATCCCTGTCTGCCTGTGTCCCTGAACCTTTGGCGTGTACTCTGTTATTCCGGTCTGCTAGTTGCCCTAACCTCTGCCTTATCCCTGTACTATACTTGTTGTTCCAGCCTGCGGTTTCCTTCTCCTGTAGTCTAGCGTGAGCTGTGAGACCCTAAGGGCCACGACCTGGAGCAAGACTGCAGCGCAGTCCATCCTAACCACTAGAGGCTCTGGTGAACACCTGCTGGCTCAGACTCCGCTCCCTGGGGTATCTATGCTCGAGCTCCAACTGGGATCTGTGTTATTGACCTGCTTCCTCAAACTTCCTGGGTACAATGCGCAACAGTCAGTCCTAGGGTCCATTATCTTAGCGGTGCACTTCCAACTCCTACGGAGTGCATCTGTCACCTGGTCCCAGGTGACCTGACAGTGTCCTCCAGCTATCTATCCAATATTTTATGGTATTTGTTAGTTCCCTGTGGATATAGAGTAGTTTTTTTATAAGGAAGGGTGTTATTAACAGCTCTGATCCATTGTTGTAGTGTGGGGGGGGGGACCCCTCATCCACGTCTTGGTGATCTGCAGCCTGGCAAGGAATAAGGTTTCTTGCAAAAATATATTCAAGTATTTTTCGCCTTCAGAGAGTGAGAGGAGCCCCAACACACACTGACGGGGGCAAAGGGACAGTGGAGAGCCTTATTAATCCACATTCCATGGTCAGGGATAGAGGTTAGTTTGGGCATATGTGGGTTGTCCCAAAGAGGTGTGTGGGAATGTGGGAAAGTGCCTCTCCAAGGTGCATGGCAAGTTGACAGACCTTACAGTGGTGAAATAACATGTGCTTCCTGTCGCCGGTTTGGGGTGAACTGCGGGGTCCGCCGAACAGAATCTGAAAAAGGTGGGTCAGTGGGCTGGGGGCCTGTGAGCAGACTACGGTGGAGAAACGTTCTCTGTCAGTTTGGTTGAAGAAGAAGTGAGAGAGCTGGGATGCTATGTAGTAAAGAGATAGGTTAGGGAGTGCAGTGCCACCTAGATTGGTCAGGCATTTCAAGGCCCGCCACGACAGTTTATGGCGAGAGGAACCTCAGATGAACGGGTTGAGGATGGATTCCATGGACTTAAATATGCGTGGGGGGATGTATAGCGGGGCCTGCCAGAAAACGTAAAGAAGCTTGGGGAAGAGAATCCTTTTGACCAAGTTTATTCGGCCCATAACCCCAAGGGGGAGACGGGACCATATTTGTGTTTTGGTTTTCAGGACTGAGAATAGGGGTTCAATGAGTAATGTAGTCAAGAAGGGATGTGGATGTCCAGGTATTTGATGGTACTTGCTCTAACCAGGGGGAGTGCGGCTTGGTCAGCAGTGGGGGCGCCTAAGTCTAGTGGGAGAATTTGGGACTTGGTCCAGTTTATCTGAAGCCCGGAGAATGCCCCAAAGGCTGTGATGATTTGTAGGGCTGTCTGAAGTGAGGGGCCAGCGTCAGCGAGATAGAGGAGCATGTTATCCGTGCACAGGCTAATCCCCTCTGTCAACTGATCGCAGCAGAGGCCCTAAATACCTGGGTGGCTTCTGAGAGCTGTAGCCAGGGGCTCTACAGACAGGGCGTACAGTAGGGGTGAGATGGGGCAGCCGTGGCGCGTGCCACTGGAGAGTGTGAACGAGGAGGAAATGCTGCCATTGACTTGGATGCGTGCCGTAGGGGCCTGGTAGAGAGGTTGAAGCCATTTGATAAACTTTGGGCCGAAGCCGAATCTGTGAAGGCATTCCCACTGGTAGCTCCACTCCACGTAGTCAAAAGTCTTGGCGGTATCTAGGCTGACCAATACTCTGGAGCCAACATCTGTGTGCTGGGATTGGAGGTTCATGTGGAGCCGCCTGGGGTTAAAAGCCGTGTTTTTGTCTGGCATGAATCCAGTCTGGTGGGGGTGTATTAGGCGAAGGATTACTTTCTTGAGGCGCAGGGCTAGGATATTAGCCAGTATTTTTACGTCTAATTGGAGGAGAGAGATGGGCCTGTATGATTTAGGGAACAACAGGTCTTTGCCTGGTTTGGGTATAAGGACGATGCATGTGTAGTTTGCAAAGTTTAGGAATGAGGGTCTCGCTGAATTTGGTTGTAAAACTCGAGGGGGTCCATCCGAGCCGGGTGCCTTAGAATTGGGGAGCTGCGCCAGGGCCTCCGCTATACATTCAGTGGTCATAGGTGCTTCGAGCTGGGCGACCTGGGAAGGGGCGATTGTAGGGAAAGCAATGTTCTGCAGGAATGCTGAGAGCTCATTGCGGGAATGATGAGCGGAAGAGGAGTACAGGTCAGAATAGAAGGTCCTGAACTCCTCGGCCACTAGGTCAGGGTCTGTTATCTTGGCCCCAGATGCTGATAGGAGAGAAACCACTACTTGGGGTTTGTGGCGTAAGTGGGCCATATAGGCAAGGAGCTTACCAGCTCGTTTGCCGTGCTCAAATGTGCATTGTTTGCTGAAGATGCCCTGTTTGGCCTTCTCGAAATGTAGTTGAGCTGTGAGCCTGGTCTGAATTCTTACAAGGGAGGCATTGGCAGCTGTTGGGTTCTAGGGTGTTTAAGCGTTCCTCTGTCTGGCAGAGCAGAAATTTAGATATGGCCTTGTGTCTATTGATTCGCGTGGAGAGGATCATGTGGGCATGTATTTTAAAGGATTCCTATAAGGATCCAACCAGGGCAGAGCCATCATTTGTGCAGAAGTAATATTCCCACTCGAGTTGGACAGTGTCCAAGTCGGACAGGGTAGTGAGCCAAAACGGGTTCAGCCTCCAGATCCGAACTGCAGAGGGAGCTGACAACCTCAATGTGATCCAGTTTGGGGAGTGGTCAGAGAGCACTATAGTTTCAAAGCCTGCGTCAAGGAGATGAGGAAGGAGGGGGGGCAAGAAAGATGAAGTCTATACGGGACATAGCTGGACGTGAGGGAGTAAAGCAAGAGAAGCGTGTTTGTGTTGGGTGTTTGTCTCCACGTGTCATTGAGGGCAAATTCCGCAAGAAACTTCCCAAATCTGGTGGTGCTAGATAAAGAGACTGGAGGGGCAGTTGGGCTCAGTCTGTCTAAGCTTGGGGTAATGACCATGTTGAAATCTCCTATTTCATATTTCATGCAGTATATCAATGTGGATTCAGAAAAAGGGAAAAAAAAAATACAAAAAACAGCAAACAGACTGCAGCGACACTGGACCAGCAAAGCAGATTTAACACTCTGATATTTACTACGAATAGGTGGGCAGAGGCTGGCCAGGGAAACAGTGGTGCGGAGGAGGTAGGCAAGGGTGGCATAGGTGCCATGTTCTTGGGTTGATCAACAAGGTCGGGAGGGCAATCAAACTGGAGAGTGCACACCGGTGCAGGGGGGTATCCAGTCTTGGGGGATGAGGGTGCAGGTGAGCTGCCCGAGGCACATTGATCAAGCATGTTGTTGGGGGAAGGTAGTAGCTTGCAGTGTGAATACAGGACAAGCACGGAGCATCAAAGGAGGATAGGAGGGGGACAGTAAGATAAGCATAGAGTGTGACCAACCCACGGTTCCAGGAGAGGTAAGGGGGGTGTAGGTCAGACAGGGAGAGCGGTCTTCCAGCTCCAGGCGGGTTATGGTGTCGATGCACAGAGGATACGGATCTAGGAGTGTGTTCCAGCGAGGAGAGAACATCCTGCGGGTGTTCGATTTAGTGTGCCTTGCTGTCGCTCATCACGAGGAACCGTGCTAGGAAGAGCATGGCGTATAGTAGGTGGTGCAAACGAAGCTGTCGCTTCGCCTCTGTGAATTGCGCTCTTTTCTTCTGGACTTTAGCCGGGAAGTCTGGGAACACCGCCACAGTCACGTTGCTGATGGGGATATTACCTCTTTCCCGGGTGAGCCTGAGGATGGCGTCTCGACCACGGTAGTTTAGGAACTTGGCAATGAAAGTTCGTGGCGGGGCTCCAGCAGGTAGGGGTTTTGCGTAAGGCGGTTGTCACGCTCCACCACAAATGTGGAGGAGAAAGCCTCCCTGCCATAGGTCTTAAATTAGCAGGCTTTCCAGGTACGTGGGGGGGGGGTCCGCACCCTCAGACCTCTTGGGGAGCCCCACGAAACGCAGGTTACATCTACGGAGGCGGTTCTCCATATCGTCCTGTTTGAAAAGGACCGCATTCAGTTGGTATTGTAGTTGTTCAGTGGTGACCTGGAGTGGATGCAGGCCTTCCTCCACGTGGCCACGTTCCGTCTCAGACACCCGTTCTCGTAGCTTGTGGATATCTTGCCTGATTAAGGAGATGTCGAGCTTCACCTCATCAATCCTGGAGGTGAGGGTGGATTGGCAAAAGGCGATGGCTTCCAGTACTCTGGCGCTATCACTGTAGGTCTGGTCTTCCTCCTCGGGGAGCGGGTCGGCGCCCTCTTCCTCCCACGGGTCCCACTCCCCGTGGCGATACTTGTCTAGCTTGGCAATGGCACCGGATCTTTTAGGGGGAAACATGTCGGCTCAGGGTCGAGAAGGCAGCAAGCGGCTTTCTGGTGTCTGTTTGTAGGGAATATAGCCCCCAGGATTGGTTAAAAGGATTTATCTCGAGCGGAGCTCTCACACTGCTCGTTCTAATCCATGTAGCTCCAGACCACGCCCCCACTGTTTACATAGTTAAAGAAATTCTTGGGATTTTTTTTGCTCTCCTCCGCTATGTGTCTCATATTCAATCTTAGCCGTCCTTAATGCACCCTTACATTTCTTGTAGCGTTCTTTATAAAGTCTGAATGCTGATGATGATCCCTTGTATTTTTTGAAGGCCTTCTCCTTTGCTTTTATATGCATTTTTACATTGGAGTTAAGCCATCCAGGACTTTTGTTCACTCTTTTAAATTTATTACCAAATGTAGCAATGTGGCTAATGCCCTTAAAGCAAACCCATCTCTCCTCCGTGTTCTTTATTCCTAAGATTGTATCCCAATTTATGCCTTCTAGCAAGGTTTGTAGTTTAGGGAAGTTGGCTCTTTTGAAATTCAGTGTCTTTGTATTCCCCTTATGTTTCCGAATTGTGTAGCCAATTGACCTGTGATCGCTGTTACCTAAATTACCTCTGGACCCTCCCCCCATCGCCTACTTTAAAAACCCCTCTAACTTTTTGGCCATCTTCATTAATTAACGTTGACTCAAAAATTCTGTCAAAAATCATCCCATCCTGCTTAGCCTCTATACTCCCTACTCTTCTCCACCCGGTGCCAACGGGGTTTGTCACGGGTAGGTCAGCAGTGCTCAACATTTGCAAAGTCATACTAGCCCTGAAACATGCCAAACGCCACCCATACAAAGACATGGCCATTCTTTCTCTTGACGCCGAAAAAGCCTTTGACAATATGAGCTTTCAATGGTCGTTTTTGGTATTGAGGAAGTTAGGGATCCTCGGCCCATTACAAAATTTCATACGAACTATGTATTCCGCTCCCACAGCTTGTCTAGTGATGTCAGGTAACCTTTCAGCCCCAATCCATTTGACAAAGGGAACACGCCAGGGGTGTCCTCTTTCTCCCTTACTGTTCAATCCAGCCATAGGACCACTGTCCCGATTGCTAAATGACCACCCACTCCTCTCAGGAATCCAAATCGGAGATGTTAAGATGAAAACGACGCTATTTGCAGACGACATCCTAATTTTCTCCTTGGCTATGCTCACTGACCTTCCTGTCATTCAAGATATTTTTTTTTTAACTTTCGACACTGCTCGGGACTATGCATTAATTTCACCAAGAGTGAGGTACTTCCACTACACTCGACACGCTCCCATCGTTGGATCCAATCCTCTACCTACAAGTAGCAAAACATTCCATAACGTACCTAGGTATTAGAATAGGATCCCTCCTCTCTATACCACCTTAACTATCCACCCATTTTTGATAGGATTAAAAGGGAGCTGGAAGCCTGGATAACTCTCCCGTTATCGTTTTTCAGAAGATGCCATTTATACAAAATGGTCTCATTTGCCAGATTGCTATATCCCCCTACAAACACTTCCACTACTACTTAAAGTGGTTGTATACCCTCAATTACAATTTGCACCTACAGGTAAGCCTAGATTAAGGCTTACCTGTAGGTACAAGAAATATATCCTAAACCTACACGGCTTAGGAGATATTTGCCAAAAAGTTTTACAAACGTTGTCTACAGTGCATGCGTGCCGTAGACAACGGTGCATTCACAGGGTTAATCCCCATTCACAAATCCGGCTTGCGGAGCAACGTCTTCGCTGCTCTGGCCAATCACAGCGCCACAGCGGTGCTGTGATTGGCCGGAGCGGCGATACCCGTTAGCAACCTTCTGGGTATCTGTGGAGAGATGGCTGCGGCTAGAGGGGGAGACGAGGACGGTGTTGGGGGCCCCGATCTAAGGTAAGTGATGCATAATGAGCTAGTATGCTAGTCAAACTAGCTCATTATGGCTTTGTCTTGCAGGTGGTTTAAAAAAAAAAAAAAAAAAAAACAACATTAACAGGTTTACTACGACTTTAAGCAGAAAGACATTCAAAATCTCAACAAGGTATTGACGACTTTTCTGTGGCAATCCAAGAGACCATGCATCGCTAGGCATAAACTACATCTTCCGAAACACAAGGGAGGAGTGGGACTACCTGACCTCCTACTATACAACCTTTCATGTTTTCTTAGACAGGGCATGGACTGGTTATTGCATAGATCCAACTACTCCAACTATGCCTTAGAGGGTCTCTCCCCTCTACCTATTAGCAGTACTCCACTCTCCTCTCAAGGTCTTGCCATCACATTTGAGAAGCAACTCTTTGATAAGAGACACAGTGGTGGCATGGCGAGAGGTATGCAAGCGTATGAAGCGTACCTTATACTATCTCAAATCACCTCCCAATACAAGGCAATCCGTTGTTCCCTGCAGGAATGACACATGAAGCATTCCTAACATACACTGGGTCTAGCCCAGGCAGCCTCATTGCTTTACCCAGGCAGCTGCAACATACAAACCTTACAGGAGGTCGCAAAACAATATAACCTACCCCCACACCATTATTTCCATTATCTCCAACTGGTGGCTTTTATTAAATCACAACTGGGCCGGGTGAGAACCAACCTAGTTCATCCAGTGGTCGACAAAGCAGTACTACAAAAAGCTTACTCTATCGCGATACTACAGTCAGGTCCATAAATATTGGGACATCGACACAATTCTAATCTTTTTGGCTCTATACACCACCACAATGTATTTGAAATAAAATTAACAAGATGTGCTTTAACTGCAGACTTTCAGCTTTAATTTGAGGGTATTTACATCCAAATGAGGTGAACGGTGTAGGAATTACAGTTTGTATATGTGCCTCCCACTTTTTAAAGGGACCAAAAGTAATGGGACAGATTAACAATAATCCATCAAACTTTCACTTTTTAATACTTGGTTGCAAATCCTTTGCAGTCAATTACAGCCTGAAGTCTGGAATGCATAGCCATCACCAAACGCTGGGTTTCATCCCTGATGCTCTACCAGGCCTCTACTGCAACTGTCTTCAGTTCCTGCTTGTTCTTGGGACATTTTCCCTTCAATTTTGTCTTCAGCAAGTGAAATGCATGCTCAATCGGATACAGGTCAGGTGATTGACTTGGCCATTGCATAACATTCCACTTCTATCCCTTAAAAAACTCTTTGGTTGCTTTTGCAGTATGCTTCGGGTCATTGTCCATCTGCACTGTGAAGCGCCGTCCAATGAGTTCTGAAGCATTTTTCTAAATATGAGCAGATAATATTGCCCAAAACACTTTAGAATTCATCCTGATGCTTTTGTCAGCAGTCACATCAATAAATACAAGAGAACCAGTTCCAGACTGTAATTGACTGCAAAGGATTTGCAACCAAGTATTAAAAAGTGCAAGTTTCATGGATGATTGTTAATCTGTCCCATTACTTTTGGTCCCTTAAAAAGTGGGAGGCACATATACAAACTGTTGTAATTCCTACACTGTAAATACCCTGAAATTAAAGCAGAAAGTCTGCAGTTAAAGCACATCTTGTTCGTTTCATTTCAAATCCATTGTGGTGGTATATAGAGCCAAAAAGATTTGAATTGTGTCGATGTCCAAATATTTATGGACCCGGCTGTATATTCCCAAATCCTGCAACACACTACGTCTTCCACAGGGCACTTCTTTGGGAAAGCTTGGTCTAAACATCTTCCAGAATTAGAGGACACTACACAAATACTTGGATACAAGACAGTACGCAAGATCATAACCAATGAACAATGGAGGGAGACTCTATTCAAAATTGTGCACAGGGTATTTATACCAGCCCTGATGGATTGTACCAACCCACTCCTAGCAGTCTGTCCTTGGTGCAACGCTAGCAGGCTGACACTTCTACATCGCTTTTGGTCCTGCACTTCAATCCAGGATTTCTGGGATCAAATAATTCAATACATTCATGGTAACATGTCCACAAAACTACCTAAAGACCCGCTGATTTGTCTTTTCAGTTATTCCTCCCCTGTGGTTTTGATCACCCCAAACAACAGGAAACTAATACCCCTGACCTCATGGATGCATTTATGTCTCCCGACAGCCAGCAGGGGCTTAACGTGGGCCTGGACCTCTACTCACAGTCCATCGCTCTCCACGGTAAAGAAAGATCTGAGATCACTCCTGTACCTTGAAAAGCTGGATGCTATGCTACAAAACCTTGGAACTACCAAGTGTTTTTTCACACGCTGGAAGGTCTTCATAGGGTACTCTTTTACACTGCCAGAAATTCACTAACTCATGGCCACCTTCCAATACACCACCTAGTATACCAAGGCAAATCTTACTAACTCTTTGGGCAAACTAAAGTTACCTGACTCTAGCTCCAACGTGGGCAGTGAACACCCTCACCCTAGCATGGGAATGCCTACATCCACATTCTAAGGGCCTTCCTACCACCCCTTACTCTTTCTCTGTAACCCTGGAACTATATCCACCATTTATGAGACCATGTAATATGTATAACCATATATTTAGCACTAATGTACAACAATTTTAGATAAAGCCACCCTTACCCCCAACCAAAGTTGGCACTTTATTCTATGTAGTCTGGATCTATGTCAGCGTGTATGGTTATTTTTCTTTTTCTTAACATTGATGTAATGTTTAAACTAAAAAAAAAAAAAGGAGGGAATCCAAGTGCCTAAAGAAGGCAATAGCAGAATTGTGCCAAAGCCTACAGGCTGGCAATCATCTTGAAAACCTTGCACATCTATGAAAGAGAGGAATTTTCTAACTCCAGTGCTGATTTGGAAATTCACCATGCTAAGGAGAGTCCGGCCATGGGGGTCAGACATATAGGAAGGTCCTAGGACTGAGTCTGTAGGTATCACTTTGCCAGAATGTTCAGCTTCAATCTCCAATCTGTAGGGAAACGGAGTGTATGACACAGTTTCTAAGAAGGCAACTATTCGACCAAAGACCCTCATGCAGGAGCAAAATGAGGGTTCCCCCTAGGAATGAAAGCATAAAGAGACAGAAGTGTATCCCAAAGCAGGTAGATTCTGGACAGGGCAGGATCTATTGTCAAACCCAGGTAATCCAATATGTGAGATGGCTTGACTGATCAGTTGCTCAGATTGAGGATCCAGTCAAAGCTTTGCAGAGTCTGTCTTATGTCAGAGCAAGCCAGCACAACTTGCACTGCCACTTTCCCACCACCAAAGGGCGCTCACTCCCTTTCTTCCAGCACCACTACTCCCCTCCCTCTCTGTGGTCACGTTACTCAGGTAAAAAGCTATGGAGAGGGAGTGGAGGAGGAGAATGGGAGGGAGGAGAAACTGGGTCATAGGAGTGGCGAGTCCCGTACACCGCTATTTCATAGTGAACTGACTTCAAAATGACAGGCTGTCACGGTTGAGACTGCACTAAAGAAACAAAGGGTGCACCGACCTAGTGCATTATCCCAAGATCACATTTTATTAAAGTAAAACATGGTAAGGATCATACTCAGAGTGAAAAAACATCAAAGCTCAGTGAAAAATACATCCATTCGTATGAAGAGCCTCATACGAATGGATGTATTTTTCACTATGATCTTTGATGTTTTTACACTGAGTATGATACTTACCATGTTTTACTTAAAAAAATATGATATTAGGATTATGCACTAGGTCGGTGCACTCTTTGTTTCTTTTGTGCAGTTGCAGTGTTCCAGACTTTTCCAGTCTTAGAGGGCAGCAAGACCTGGTTTATCCAAAAAGAAACAAGAAGGAAGATTTAGCATTTATTGTTGGAGCAGGCACTCTCCCAGGCACAAGATGCATTGTGTTTGTGACTGTTGTGATTGAGAGGCTGCACCCCCCCTTACCCCGGAGGTAACAGGCTGCAACCACCACCCCCCAGTCTGGGGAGGTTGGGGGCTGCTGTCATACAGGACAGGCATTAACAATAAGTAGACCGGAAAATACCTAGCTGGATTAGGTAATTTAAGGAATCATAAAACATCAATAAGCTATGTTATTGCTACAGGTATGTCATCCTAATCCAATTCTTAAGAAGGAATGTTCCTCAGCTACCATCTTCGCCAAAAGGCAATGCATCTAGCTTAAGGGCGAAATCAAATGCCGGTTTAGGAAGAGAGGTCAAAAGGGGCAAAGTTGTTATTCCAACTGTCTGTGGCCTCAATAAGGCCAGAAATCTCACCCATGAAATCTGACAATTTTGCAAAAAATTCCAGCCTGCTAGTTCAAAATCATACCCAGAAAGAGGAAAAGGCAGATCGTTCTGCAGCAGCAACCCAACTGAAAGTGAGGTGGCGCAGGCAAAGTAGGCACCAGTGCTGTGCAGGTACAGTAAATGCCATGCAATAGCGCCGACACAGGTTTGCAATTACAATTTTTTAAAAAGTGCCTTCTGGTTCTAAGCCTCAACTGCTGCAAAGGTGGACGGCAGCCCTCACACACCAAAGGGAGAATTGGGGAGAAAAAAGGGGCACCCTGGGCATGAATGTTTAAAGGTCTTCTGCACTGTAGTTACTACTGAAGGTTCTTTAGGCAGGATCAAGAAGGGAATTACCTCATTTTGACTTTGCCGTACATGTTGGGAATATCCCCACAGGTGTCTTCACAGACGGGGCAGAGGCCACTGGCAGAGCCCCAACTTGTACCAAGGGGATTATGTACAGCAGGATCCAGTGCATAACATCAACATTAAAGGCTGCCCCCATTTCTTTTATCCAGTCTGGGTACTGTCCCTCAAGATCCTATCGAGGAGTCAACTGGACCTGAAGCTGTAGTTGAAGTCCAGAAGCTGTAGTAGGAGCAACAGTGGCTATGGTGCAGCAGGAATCGTAAAAGGACCGTGTTGGTGGAGCAATCAACAGAGAGGGAGAGACACAGAGAACCCAAACTATGAAGAGGGTGAGGTTCTGTAAGTAGAGAGAAGAGGTCAACCACCTAAAGTCTAGAGGTTGACAGATATGGGTTTTTCTATGGCCGGTGCCGATATTTAGAAATCTCGGCGGCAGATGTCTGATGCCGATTTTTTGGGGCCGATATGTTAGGCCGATTTTTTCCCCCTTCATCTCAAAAAATGTAACAGTTTGACCCCTTTCACACTGGAGGCGTTTTTCAGGCACTTTTGGGCTAAAAATAGCGCCTGTAAAGTGCCTACAAAACGGCTCCCCTGCAGTCTCAGTGTGAAAGCCTGAGTGCTTTCACACTCAGGCGAAGCGCTGGCAGGATGTTAAAAAACAAGTCCTTTGGAGCGGTGTACACTGCCCCTCCACTACTCCTGCCCATTGAAATGAATGCCAGACGGGCACATTTAACCCCTTCCTCGGCTGCTAGCTGGGTTATAAGCGGCACAGTGGTGTAGTGGTTAGCACTCTCACCTAGCAGTAAGAAGGGTCGCTGGTTCGAATCCCAACCACGACACTTCCTGCCTGGAGTTTGCATGGTCTCCCTGTGCCTGCGTGGGTTTCCTCCGGGTACTCCGGTTTCCTCCCACAATCCAAAGACATGCAGGTAGGTTAATTGGCTTCTGTCCCAAAATTGGCCCTAGTATATGAATGGGGACCTTGGATTGTGGGCTCCTTGAGGGTAGGGACTGATGTGAGTGTGCAATGTACAGGGATGGGGACAATTGTAGACACTCGCTCAGGTTGAACTGGATGGACTGATGTCTTTATTCAACCTTACTAACTATGAAACTATAAGCGCCCTGCTAGCAGCCAAATAGTGCCATTAAAATTATGGTAAAGCGCCGCTAAAACTAGCAGCGTTTTACCGTCAACGCCTGCCCACTCCAGTGTGAAAGCAGCCTTAAGTGATACAGAAAATTTCTAACATTTTATTAAACAAAGCAAACCTCCAATCAGTTCACTTGTACATATAATTTAGATAACAAAAAAACTATATCTTAAATATTAAATACACAAAAACAGGTAATCAAAACATTTGGATGAAAAAAAATTGCGTTTGAAAGACCGCTGCGCAAATACCGCGTGACATAAAATATTGCAACAACTGCTATTTTATTCCCTAGGGTCTCTGCTAAAAAAAAATGTAAATAATTTTTGGGGGTTCTAAGTGATTTTCTAGCAGAAAATACAGGATTTTTACATGTAAGCAACAAGTGTCAGAAAAGATTTAGGCTTTAAATGGTTAACTTCAGGCAACTTGCATTGACTTCTATCAGAAGTAATTTGCAAGTCGCGCTGAAGTTTTAAAATCTGCCTTTTTTAATCAGCACAATTGGCCGATGCAGATTAATTAAAAAACGCCAAATATCGGCCGGCCGATATATCGGTCGACCTCTACTAAAGTCTCTAGCCAGGAGGTGGGAGAGGTTCAATTGGGAAAGGTCCCTCCAGCCATCTTTTTTGCCAGTGTCCAATCAACTGAAGATAGCTGAAAAAAAGGAAATGGCAGAGAAAATGAGGCAACAGTGGACTTTCATGGTACGGATAAGGACTCGCATAGAGTTATTTCGAAAAATATACATTTATTACAACAAAGAAAAAAATTATACAGTAGAAAAAGAAAAATATTTAAAAAGCAAAAACTAAGAAAGCAAGAGACAATCATAGGACAATACAAGGCAAAAACCCCCTCTTACAGTAGTACAGTACGGCACGGCACAGAATTATTAATCCATGGTAACGGAAATAAGGTGACATTCAAACTGATGCAAGATGACACTCGACATGTTTCGCGGATTATCCGCTTCTTCAGGAGTATATTTATGAAAGAGGTTTGTGTATAGTTGTCTCTAAAAGAAGAATTTGAGGTAATTGGTATCATAGGAATGCAGAGATATCGTAAAAGCACCTGGAAGAACCTATACAGCACCGACCTGATTCTGCCATCAAGTAGGGGGAAAGTATAACAAATCAACGGGATGCATGTCAATATAGAAAATTTAAAAGGAAAAAAGAGAAAGGGGTGTAATTAAACCCACACATGCATAACAATGAGAGACGTATTGCGACTTACCATCAGGAGGTGACAAAGCAAGTGAGACTAAACACCCCAAACAGGGGTAAGTTCCTGGGCAAATATGGGAGCCAGAGCAGGATAAGACAAATATTCACAAAGGAATATATATATATATATATATATATATATATATATATATATATATATATATATATATATATATACACTGTCAAAAAGAAAAACATATGGTAGATAATCATAATTAGCGCAATGTGGGCAACACAGGGGGAAGGGACATACACAGTGTTTGCATCACGTTCCAAAAGTTTGCCAAAATATTTGTTATGCAAGGAGCATAACACAAAAAGGTATAAGAATGATAATGATGATTGATATGTACCAAAGGTTGATTTAAAACAATGATGAATAGAAAAATAGTGGGGGGGAGGGGGGGGATGGGATGGGATGGGGCAGGCAAAACTCCAAAATGGAGAGAAAGGCGGTGCTAAGAAATGGACATGCTGAAAAAGATAATAAATAAAATTGGATACATATTGGTGTCTAGATCTTAAAATAGAAACAAAACAGGGTAATATGCCAGAGCCAGATGAAGCTACACAGAAAAAATGCAGATAAGCATAGGGGAATATTAACTCACCAGTATTAGTCTTAATGTCAGGAGACAAGCAGGGATCTATTTTGAAATAGCCAGCACATTTGCTAATAGCCTGCAGGTCAACAGGTGTGTTTCAAGCAGAGCACACTGGGAATAGAAAATGGATAGGAAATAATAAATGGCATTGTATTAGCAATCTGAGGATATGAACTAAAGCAAAAGTGAGCCAAAGGCTATCAGTAAATAGATAGTGCTATACAAAGAGATGCCTACCAAAAGGAATCAGAAACAGTGGAGCAGCCTCCAGGAACAGTATCTGAATAGGCACTGCTGATCAAAGCATCATTCAGGGCAAAAACAGTAGCTATATCCAAAGGCAGCCGACTTGCTTCTAAAAAGTAAATATACACAGAGGTAAGTGAGGAGGGTCCTTGGATAGGAACACTGCAAGGGGAAAGATTTACCTTCAGACAGCAGAGATCCAAAACACAGCACCGCCAGCCGCAGAGAGCCCCCTACTTCTAAAGATCCAATGGACATGAATGTCCATTTAAATAGGGCTCTGGCGCCAGTCTGGATGACGTCACCTTCTGGTGGGGACTTAAACGGCTGGTGTATTGGCCTGCTTTCTATCCTCTGATCTTCCCCATGTTGACCATTGTGGTTTACAATGTTTCCACTTGTGGCTATCTCCTTGGTATTTTCAGCCCATTTAGATTCAGTTTGCCGTTTTTGCGCTGATGCGCATGCGCAATCGAGGATCTGGTCCGATGACGCCAATTGATGGGTGCCGAAGGCGCCTAACAGTGACGTCATCCGGACTGGCGCCAGAGCCCTATTTAAATGGAAATTCATGTCCATTGGATCTTTAGGAGTAGGGGGCTCTCTGCGGCTGGCGGTGCTGTGTTTTGGATCTCTGCTGTCTGAAGGTAAATCTTTCCCCTTGAAGGCTGGGCGCTTGCAGTGTTCCTATCCAAGGACCCTCCTCACTTACCTCTGTGTATATTTACTTTTTAGAACTAAGTCGGCTGCCTTTGGATATAGCTACTGTTTTTGCCCTGAATGATGCTTTGATCAGCAGTGCCTATTCAGATACTGTTCCTGGAGGCTGCTCCACTGTTTCCGATTACTTTTGGTAGGCATCTCTTTGTATAGCACTATCTATTTACTGATGGCCTTTGGCTCACTTTTGCTTTAGTTCATATCCTCGGATTGCTAATACAATGCCATTTATTATTATTTCCTATCCATTTTCTATTCCCAGTGTGCTCTGCTTGAAACACACCTGTTTATCTGCAGGCTATTAGGAAATGTGCTGGCTATTTCAAAATAGATCCCTGCTTGTCTCCTGACATTAAGACTAATACTGGTGAGTTAATATTCCCCTATGCTTATCTGCATTTTTTCTGTGTAGCTTCATCTGGCTCTGGCATATTACCCTGTTTTGTTTCTATTTTAAGATCTAGACACCAATATGTATCCAATTTAATTTATTATCTTTTTCAGCATGTCCATTTCTCAGCACCGCCTTTCTCTCCATTTTGGAGTTTTGCCTGCCCCATCCCACCCCCCCCCCCCCCCCCCCCCACTATTTTTCTATTCATCATTGTTTTCAATCAACCTTTGGTACATATCAATCATCATTATCATTCTTATACCTTTTTGTGTTATGCTCCTTGCATAACAAATATTTTGGCAAACTTTTGGAACGTGATGCAAACACTGTGTATGTCCCTTCCCCCTGTGTTGCCCACATTACGCTAATTATGATTATCTACCATATGTTTTTCTTTTTGAAAGTGTCTATATATATATATATATATATTCCTTTGTGAATATTTGTCTTATCCTGCTCTGGCTCCCATATTTGCCCAGAAACTTACCCCTGCTGTTTGGGGTGCTTAGCCTCACTTGATTTGTCACCTCCTGATGGTAAGTCGCAATACGTCTCTCATTGTTATGCATGTGTGGGTTTAATTACACACCTTTCTCTTTCTTCCTTTTACATTTTCTATATTGACATGCATCCTGTTGATTTGTTATACTTTCGCCCTACTTGATGGCAGAATCAGGTCGGTGCTGTATAGGCTCTTCCGGGTGCTTTTACGATATCTCTGCATTCCTATGATACTAATTGCCTCAAATTCTTCTTTTAGAGACAACTATACACAAACCTCTTTCATAAATATACTCCTGAAGAAGCGGATAATCCGCGAAACATGTAGTGTCATGTTGCATCAGTTTGAATGTCACCTTATTATTTCCGTTACCATGGATTAATAATTCTGTGCCGTGCCGTACTGTACTACTGTAAGAGGGTTTTTTTTGCCTTGTATTGTCCTATAATTGTCTCTTGCTTTCTTAGTTTTTTCTTTTTAAATATTTTTCTACTGTATCATTTTTTTCTTTGTTGTAATAAATTTATATTTTTCTAAATAGGAATGCACATTCTGCCAGGTTGCTCATTTTGTCACAACACCTGCCATCTCAGAGTAGAGCTGGAAAAGCATTTTCAGTCTTCTACCAATGTGGAAGGGGGGGG